>OU342746.1:439463403-439812865 GCA_910589775.1 Avena eriantha
AAGGAGAAGTGAGGAGAGGGTGGCCTTTTATAGGAGGAGGGGGGTTGTCCCTCTTCATGGCCGGCGCATGGAGAAGGTTGCCTCTTCACCTCCTCCATTCATGTGGTGTAACCCCTCCACATTAAAATGCCTCTTCACATTCCCTTTTAAAGTCTCCACTTTAAATGCATTAAATTTCTCCAAAATTAATTGCTCTCTCATTTAATAAAACTCTTTATTATTTTTATTCAGAATTTTGTTAATTACTTTAATTAACAACATTCACATAAAACCCCTTGCAACATTCAATATTACATGCAGAACCAATTTCAGCAATTTCACCCGAAACAGTTTCAGTGTCTATTGAAATAATTCCAGCGCTTTCTTAAATCTTTATCTGAAACATATTGCTCCAATGGTGTCGGTATCCCTTAAGTGTGTCACCCTACGGTTCGCGGATAATGCAGACATGATCGAGACCCCTCTCCGATCAATAATCAGCAGCGAGACCTGGAGATCCATACTGACTCCTACACATTCAACGATGACTTCTATGATCGTGAGAACCTTTAACGCTAGTAACTAAATCCCTTTGTCTCGCGATATATTACATGTTCGAGATTCGATCATCGGTATCTCGATACCTAGTTTGATCTCGTTTCTGACATGCACTCTTTTCTCGTTCCCGTGATATAACATTCTAGTGATCACATCACTTGCTTGCAAGCTATCTTAATGTGATATCACCGAGAGAGGGCCCAGAGTATATCTATCCGTTATCGGGATTGACAAATTCCACTCTTGATCCATGAGCCTCAACATAACACCTTCGTAGCACTGAACCCATCTTTATAGTCACCATGTTACTGTGTGACATTTGATGTTATCAAGATACTCTTCCGGTGTTAGCAATTAACATGATCTCATGATCTAAGGATAAAGATTACTTCGTATGATGTTATAGCAATATAAACATAATGAATTTGATCGTAATGCTATACTTTGGATGAATGTTCATCACATCATTCCACCAATGTTGTGACCTCGTTATTAACAACATCCAATGTCCATGATCAGGAAACCTTGATCATCTTGTTAATCAACGAGCTAGTCTATAAGAGAGGCATAACTAGGAACCCTTTTTGTTTATTAAACACTCATGTATTGACGTTTCCGATCAATACAATTATAGCATGCAAAATAAGCATTTATCATAAACATGGAATAAGATAATAACCACTTTATTATTGCCTCTCGGGGATATTCCCTTCAGTCTCCCACTTGCACTAGAGTCAATAATCTAGTTTGAAAAACTTTGCGTATTGAACACCTATGTCTTTCTTGTGTTGCATATACGCTATTGCTAGTGGTTAACATAATCTCTGGATCTGACAGTTTCAGGTCCGTGTGTATTTGCATGTCTTTGCGTCTCTACACATCACTCATTCTCAAATGAGATGGCATTGTATAAATTTGGTCCTTTGGTGAGACCTTTAGTTCATTCGGCTCAAAATATGTTGATATTATTGTCACACAATATATCTTCATAGTATTAGCCCACTTTGAACCACACCTAGTTTGATAACAAACTACTTAACACAAATGCCCTCCTTTGCTGCTACTAGTTATATACTTAGCCTTTTGTTGTAGTATCCGTCACAATGTCTCAACTTTGGAACTCATCCAAATCCATCATGGAACATCCTTTCCATTACATTGTGCCACCCATAGTCTAAATTGAGATAAATTTAATTTGTATCTTGTGACAAAACTAGTATCAATGTAACACTTTACAATGAACTACCTTTAACTATTTGTCACTTATACATTATATATTCTTAGTTCTTCCAAAGCTCATAAGAATATCTTTACTATTGTCCAATGATCATCTTATGAATCATTCTGGTATATGCTCATAACATTTAGAGCATAGGACATTCTGGATATATACATATCATGGTATAATCGATCAAAATATTCATGTTATTTTACTCACAAAGTGTTGAAACACTTGGATTTTGATACAATCCTTTCCATGCAGCAAGAACCTTTCTTGTTGTTTCCATATTGAACCCTTTCAGTATCTCATATATGTATGTCTGGCACAACCATATTTGCGCCTTAATCTATCCATTTAGATATTGATGCCAAATATTTCGGTTTGCCCAAGTCTTTCATCAAAATCTTATTTTAATGAAATTCTTAACTTGTGTCAATACAAGATACATCATTTCCAATCAACAATATGTCCTCTACATAATGTATTAGAAATATGTCTCAGCGCTCCCACTTAATTTCTTGCAAATGCAAGCATCTTCATCATCTCCGATGAATTTAAACTCTTTTAACAGTTTCATCATGGTGAAGATTCCAACTCTGCTATGCTTACTTCAACTGTTGAAGTTTACATGCCCTTTTAGCACCCTTTGAATTAACAAACCCCTTCGGACCATGTCATGTACATGTCCTAGGTTACCATTCTATTAGAAGAACCTTGTTTTGTTTATTCAACTACCATATACCAAATTATATGTAGTGGTTGCTACATTAATCCGTCAAGACTATATATCGCTATGAAAGATCAAATCTTGTCATAGTCAACTCCTTGAACATTGTCGTAAACTTCTTTCCGACATGTCGACTATTTCATAGATGTTAAACATCCATGTCTTATTTCTTTATAGATCCAAACACGACCGATAGGCTTCACACCTTTCCGGCGGGTCTTCCAAGTTCAGAACTTGATTTCTCGTGTATGGATACTATCACGGATTCTATGCCTTCTAGTCATTTTATGGAGTCAGGGCCCATCATCGCTTCTTTGCATGTAGTCGGTTCATCATTGTCAAAACAATAACGACTTGCTTATCAAATCTTACTATTTGATTCTTATCGACCCACATGGTTCTATAGGAACTCTAATCTCCGAGAACTCACCTTTTGTAATCACGAGAGCCATGAGCATTGTGGCCGCCACCGGGACACTTTCCGGCGCTGCGCTACTTAGCACATATAGCTAAGGTTCAACAACCTTATCAAAGTTCTATTGTCCTCCCACTTAACTTTTCACGAAAAGTTCATTCTCAGGAAACTTGACGTTCCAAGTAACAAACTCTTTTGTCCTTGGTGTTATGGAGAAATTCCCAACAAATTCTTTGGGATAACCTACAAAGACGTGTTTTATCCGACTTTGGTTGTAAACATTTTACTTATGCACAACATACCAAAATTTAAGAAAAGACAATTCGGGTTTTATCCCAAACCATAACTTATATGGTGACATTTCAACGGATCACGATGGTGCTCTTTTCAGTGTAAAAGCGGTAGTCTCTAAAGCTTCAATCTTTAAAACATAATGGCAGTTTTATAAATGACACCTTTGATCTTTCCATGTCAAACATGGTTTGATTTCATCTCTCGAATATGCCATACTCCTATGGTTTACCGGGAAATCCAAATTCATGGAACAATTCCGCAAATCTTAGGTGTTTTGCTAAACATGTAACTCAAATATCTTCCTTTACGATCAAATCATAAACTCTTTTATTTTTTTTGTTACAATGATTTTTCACTTCATCTTGAAAGTCTTTGAACAACTTTCAAATGTTTCACACTTCTTCCTTATTAAGTAATATACAGATATATTCACTCAAATTTTGAAGAAAGCATATGAAGCAAAAAGATCCATCGTATATGGCTACACATAATGGACTATGCACATCAAAATGCACAATTTCCAATAAGCTAGTCATCCGTTCCTCTCTGGCCTATGGACGGAGTTTCAATTATCTCGAGGAAAGTCTCACATGCGTCAATTGATCAAAATCAAAGACTCCAAAAATCCATCAACATGGAGTTTCTTCATGTTTTCTTTCCAATATAATTTAAATAGCGATGTCACTTCATAAGTGATCTTTCAATCATTTTTCTTGCGACATTTTAGCAATAGTGTTATGGATGTGATTTCTCCCACTAGACTTGTAAAAGTTCATCCATCCTTTATGGAATACGGTAATTATTTGAACAACCATTGTTCTCGTAATACCGGAACAAAATAACAATTATTAAAACAAATCTTGAAGACTAGGTTTAACGACAACGAAAAAGCACAATAACACTTTATTTGTTTTCGATGATCATCATCACTTATTCTCTTGCTAGTTACTTAGGCCATAGCAGTTCATGAATTACGTTCTCCTGTATGACACTTCATACCAACCAATTCGGTATCCAATACCTAAGAAGCAAATTGTTTAATAAGCAAGGAATACAACCATAACATGTATATCTTCTATATACCCAAGTTGGACATCTCCAACCTTTTATTTTCTGCCAAATATTTTATAGATTCTCTTACAGCAATTTCTTTTCTTTTAAAAGAATCTATCAACATCAATAGTGGTGTCATCAACATGACACATGGTACAAAGCGTATATAGTCAAATACTAATACCTTTGGACTTGCACTTTGAAGTGGATCACCATCATCAAATGTTTGATGTTCTTTCAAAAATTCATTCTTTAGTAATCTATTAGTGTAGTAAACATTTTACTTACATCTTCTATTCATCCTTATCATGACAACTTTCATGATCAAGCTACTATAGATTATAATGAAGAATCACGAGTATAATATCAGTTCCCAAAACCTTTTTGGTAGATTCGGATGCCTAGCATCTCCATCCTTCACAAATTCTCATACAATATGAGAACATGTATTTTGCTAAATTATACTCTATCATAATGCAACCAAAAAACATTGTTTCAGATATCACAATATCTTTCACACATGATGGTTTCTGAAACAATTTTCAGCTCCAATATAATCTTGATATTAAAACAACTTTTTGAATATCAATAATCATGGAGGCAAACATGATACTTTAGATACTAACATTGGAATTCTTACTCTTGATTTAATACTACATATTAAACTTCATGGAGTAAATAGAGTTTGCTGAAAGTTTGCAATATGACTTATAAACTTTAAATTGACATTCAAAACAATACGATACCAGTTCGTAAAGTAAATATACAGAATTCTATAGTTCTATTATCTCAAATAAAAACTAAGCCTAAGGTAGAAAACGAATGCCAATGACTACAACAAACTATGCAAATTCACTTTGATTTAATTTATGACAAATTGAGTTTGACTAATCCAAATTACTAATGAACTCCCACTCAAAAACGATATCCCTCGTGTCTTTTTGGTGATTACATGAATCAAATCCACTACACCAAGTCCGATCATCACGTGAGTTGATGTAGCTTCAAAGGCGAGCATCTATATGGGCATCATATCAACTATATGACTCATGCTTAACCTTTCGGTCCGTGTTCCGAGGCCATGTCTGTATATGCTAGGCTCGCCAAGTAAGAACCTTAGTATCCCCGTGTGTAAAACTGTCTTACACCCGTTCCTATGAAAGCGTATATTCGAGTACACCCGATCATCACGTGATGTCTCGAAACACGATCCATAAAACGGTGCATACTTAAGGAAGAACACATTTTATCGTGATATTTAAATGAGGGATTATCTTATAATGCTACCAAAAGCGCCAAACTAGCAGTATAAGATGCTAACATCTAATGTGTAATGTGAGATGATATGGTCCATGCATTTGATCACTATCACTTGCATCGTGGTATGATCTCTATCATTCCTTTGTGTGTAAGGCCAAGGTCTATGGAACTTACATGTTGAGTGTGTTGTAAGAGTATCTATCATACATCTACTTACAACAATACCATATCAAGACACTAGCCCAGCAACGATCTAAACTAGACGCCTCTAATTTATCAATTGCAAGTTTTACGTGGCTTAGGGCTTTCGGAGATCGAACCTTTCTCACCTACGAACATGAACCACAACGAGCATAACCAAGTTATTAGCAACTCGTTGTAAATCAGATATTGACTATAGTAGGAGAGACAGACAACCGCCAGCTCTTATGCAAAACAAGTTGCATGTCAGTCGTGGAACCGGTCTCATGTACGATGACATGTAAGGTTGGTCTGGGCCGCTTCATCCCACTATGCCACCAATATAAAAAATACATGGAAGATGCAATAACATGATCATCATCGCCCACATATAAACATATGTGTACTACCCGTGCAAAGCACCTACGCATAGACCTAGCTCTGATAACACTGTTGGGTCCGCAGCATAGAAAACAAAAAATTTCCTACGGTGTGAACTACACGCCAAGATCTATCTACTAGGTACAAAGCAATGGGTGGACATACATCCAACGAGAACTTACCCTCGAAGGCAACGAGTTTTGTTAACGAGTAGGAACTCGTGATTGATGTAGTCGTAGATTTACCAATCTCAAGATCGTGAGGAAGTCCGAGTAGGTCCGGCTCTAGCACGTCCTTCAGATCCAGCTCCAGCACCACCAACTCCAGCACCGCAAAGCAGTGGTGCATCCGTGATCGCACACACGCCCGGTACCCCGACAACCTCCATCCCTCGCTCCCGCAAAGCAGCGAAAGCAGCAACTCCTTTCCAGATAAAGCCACCGGGAACATGTATCTCGCTAATCCGAGATCATGGGGAATAATACTAGAGGGGGAGAGAGATCCTTCACAAGGAGGTGTGAGTGAGAAGTGAGGAGAGGGTGGCCTTTTATAGGAGGAGGGGGTGCCCCTCCTTCATGGCCGGCGCATGGAGGAGGTGCCTCTTCACCTCCTCCATTCATGTGGTGGTAACCCCTCCACATTAAAATGCCTCTTCACATTCCCTTTTAAAGTCTCCACTTTAAATGCATTAAGTTTCTCCAAATTTAATGCTCTCTCATTTAATAAACTCTTTTATTATTTTTATTCATAATTTTGTTAATTACTTTAATTAACAAACATTCACATAAAACCCCTTGCAACATTTCAATATTACATGCGGAACCAATTTCAGCAATTTCACCCGAAACAGTTTCGGTGTCTATTGAAATAATTCCAGCGCTTTCTTAAATCTTTATCTGAAACATATTTGCTCCAAATGGTGTCGGTATCCCTTAAGTGTGTCACCCTACGGTTCGCGAATAATGCAGACATGATCGAGACACCTCTCCGATTAATAATCAGCAGCAGGACATGGAGATCCATACTGACTCCTACACATTCAACGATGACTTCTGTGATCGTGAGAAACTTTAACGCTAGTAACTAAATCCCTTTGTCTCGCGATATATTACATGTCCGAGATTCGATCATCGGTATCTCCATACCTAGTTTGATCTTGTTTCCGACATGCACTCTTTTCTCGTTCCCGTGATATAACATTCTAGTGATCACATCACTTGCTTGCAAGCTATCTTAATGAGATATCACCGAGAGGGCCCAGAGTATATCTATCCGTCATCGGGATTGACAAATTCCACTCTTGATCCATGAGCCTCAACATAACACCTTCGTAGCACTGAACCCATCTTTATAGTCAGCCTGTTACGGTGTGACATTTGATGTTATCAAGATACTCTTCCGGTGTTAGCAATTAACATGATCTCATGGTCTCAGGATAAAGATTACTTCGTATAATGTTATAGCAATATAAACATAATGACTTTGATCGTAATGCTATACTTCGGATGAATGTTCATCACATCATTCCACCAATGTTGTGACCTCGTTATTAACAACATCCAATGTCCATGATCAGGAAACCTTGATCATCTTGTTAATCAACGAGCTAGTCTATAAGAGAGGCATAACTAGGAACCCTTTTTGTTTATTAAACACACATGTATTTATGTTTCCGATCAATACAATTGTAGGATGCAAATAAACATTTATCATAAACATGGAATAAGATAATAACCACTTTATTATTGCCTCTCGGGCATATTCCCTTCATACATAGTGTCGACATGTAGTCGCCACATCCACATTTAGTCCCGATTGGTGCCTCCAACCAGGACTAAAGGTTCATCATATCTTTAGTCCCGGCTGTTGGCTTTAATTTTGTTTTTTAGACCAGTACTAATTTTATCATCATGATTCTGTTTGATGTACTTAATTATATAATGCAGATGAGCGGGCAATGGATATACGCTGACCGACTCTCTAGCGAGTTCATTAAAGGCGTGCATTCTTTTCTCCTTGTGGCCGAGGAAAACAAGCTGAATGGTTTTATGTCTTGTCCATGTGGTGTCTGTCGGAATCATAAGGAATACTCTTCCTCAAGAGTCCTTCACAGCCACCTGTTTCGGTCCGGTTTCATGACCGGCTATAATTGTTGGACCAAGCACGGAGAAAGAGGGGTTATTATGGAAGACAACTAATAATAAGAGAATGATAACGATTAACCTAATATGTCCCCTTAATATGATGGTACTACAATGGAAGACAATGATGAAGAATGGGAATCAAATCTGCCCGATGATGATCTTAGTCGGGTCATTGTTGATGCCTAGGAAGAATGAGTAACTGAACGGGAGAGGTTGAAGTTCAAGAAGGTGTTAGAGGATCACAACAAATTGTTGTACCCAAATTGTGAAGATGGGCACAAAAAACAGGGTAGCACACTAGAATTGTTGCAATGGAAGGCAGAGAACGGTGTCACTGACAAAAGATTTGAAAAGTTGCTGAAAATAATGAAGAAGTTTCTTCCAAAGGATAACGAACTGCCCGCCAGTACCTACGAAGCGAGGAGTACGAGAATTTGGATGCATGTCTAGTATGCACTTCATTGCGGTATAAGATAAGATGAGATGACCCTGGTGATGTTGAGGGCGAGAACCACATGAAGAGGGTTCCTGCCAAGGTGATGTGGTATGCTCCTATAATACCACGGTTGAAACGTTTGTTCAGGAACAAAGATCATGCCAAGTTGTTGCGATGGCACATGGAAGACCATAAGAAAGACGAGATGTTGAGACACCCCGCTGATGGGTCGCAGTGGAGAAAAATCGAGAGAGAGTTCCCAGACTTTGCAGGTGACGCGAGGAACATATGGTTTGGTCTAAATATAGATGGCATGAATCCTTTTGAGGAGCAGACCTGCAGTCATAGCACCTGGTCTGTGACTCTGTGTATCTATAACCTTCCTCATTGGTTGTGCATGAAGCGGAAGTTCATTATGATGCCAGTGCTCATCCAAGACCCGAAGCAACCTGGCAACGACATTGATGTGTACCTAAGGCCATTAGTTGAAGAACTCTTACAGTTGTGGCATGGACAAGGTGTACATGTGTGGGATGAGAACAAGCAGGAGGAATTTGACCTACGGGCGTTGTTGTTCATAACAATTAATGATTGGCCTACTCTTAGTAACATTTCAGGACAGACAAACAAGGGATACAATGCATGCATACACTTTTTAAATGAGACTGGACGTATATATTTGGATAAATGTAAGAAGAATGTGTACCGAGGAAATCGTCGTTTTCTTCCGCCCACGCACACCCTAAGAAAGAAAGGTAAGCATTTCAATGGTGAGGCAGACAGCCGCTGTAAGCCTATATGCCGTACTGGTGATGATGTATTTGATAGGATTTAAAAGTAATCTTTGGAAAGGGTCCTGGTAGACAATCTATTCTGAAGGATGATGTCGGACACGCACCCATGTGGAAAAAGAAATCTATATTTTGGGAGCTACCCTATTGGAAAGTCCTAGAGGTCCGCTCTGCAATTGACGTGATGCACCTGACGAAGAATCCTTGCGTGACGCTGCTAGGCTTCTTGGGTGTGTATGGGAAGAGCAAAGATACACCTGAAGCACGGCAAGACCAACAACGTATAAAAGACCGAGACGGCATGCATCCATAGCTGTTTGAAGGTACTGCTAGCTACGCTCATACCAAAGAAGAGAAGGAAATCTTTTTTGAAGTCCTTTACAGTATCAAGGTCCCATCTGGTTTCTCGTCGAACATAAAGGGAATAATAAATATGGCAGAGAAAAAAATTTAAAAACCTAAAGTCTCATGACTGCCATGTGCTTATGACACAGCTGCTTCTGATTGCATTGAGGGGACTCCTGCCAGAAAATGTTCGAGTACCCATTGTGAAGCTATGTGCGTTTTTCAATGCAATTTGTCAGAAGGTAATCAGTCTAGATAGTCTACCAAGGTTACACAGAGATGTGGTCCAATGTCTTGTCAGCTTCGAGTTGGTGTTCCCACCATCCTTCTTCAATATTATGACGCACCTCCTAGTTCACCTAGTCGAAGAGATTAACATTCTCGGTCCTGTATTTCTACACAATATGTTCCACTTTGAGAGGTTAATGGGAGTCTTAAAGATATATGTTCATAACCGTGCTAGGCCAGAAGGAAGCATCTCAAAGGGATATGGAACAGAGGAGGTCATTGAGTTTTGTGTTGACTTTATTCCTAAACTTAAGCCCATCGGTGTTCCTGAATCACGGCATAAGGGTAGATGAGTGGAAAAGGCATGCTAGGAAAGAAAGCAAGGATATGTATGGACGCACATTCTCTCACTAAGGCACACTACACAGTTATGCAAATTTCCACCTTGGTGGCTCCGTATATTGAGGAACACAAGAATATTATGCACTCCAACAACCCGGGAAGCCTGGCTCCTGGATTAGAGATGAGCACATGAGGACTTTCGGCGGTTGGTTGCAGACACATCTCATGAATGACAGCAATGTTGGAGAGCAGTTGTACTTGTTGGCCAGGTCACCATCTTCTACTATATTGACTTTCTAAGGGTACGAGATAAATGGGAATACATTTTACACGATCGCCCAAGATAAAAAGAGCACCAACCAAAATAGTGGTGTCCGATTTGATGCAACAGACGAGAATGGGCAAAAGGATACATATTATGGTTACATAGAGGAGATATGTGAACTTGACTATGAACCTTATTTTAAGGTCCCTTTGTTTCGGATGCAAATGTGTCAAGCTGACATGAGGCGGGGTTGAGGTAGATAAGAAATACGGAATGACAACAGTGGATCTCAACAACCTTGCGTATAGAGATGAACTATTTATCCTAGCCAATGATGTGGCTCAGGTTTTTTTATGTGAAGGACATGTCTACCAAACCGAGAAAAAGGAAATATAAGCAAAATAATACTGCATACGATGAGCCAAAGCGCCACATAGTTCTTTTAGGAAAAATAAACATTGTGGGGGTGGATGATAAGACAGACATGTCAGAAGATTATGGCAAGTTTCATGAAATTCCGCCCTTCGCTGTGAAGGATGACCCAAGCATCCCGTCAAGTAAGGAAGATGCTCCATGGTTACGGATTAGAAGAAAACCCTAACAATAGAGATGTGTGTGGATGTTGGTGATGTAAAATATTATTAAACCTTTATTTTTAATGATCTGCTTATATATATGTGGATATGAACTGTCTCGATCTCAATAGGTAATATTGCAACTTGCTGTGGCCAACAACAAAGAAATTTATTAATATTAAAATGTAAAAATTAGTCATAATCATATCTAGCCCTGTAGTACATAGCTTCAGGGTCGTCTTCGGAATCGTCATCGTCATCGTCATCATCGTTGCTCGTAGCACGAGCCTGGATCCTTAGCCCTTCCCCGGCTTGTGCACGGGGGAATGGGGGAGGGGGCACCTGCCACTCCGGCCTCGGATTAACGACGCGCGGGGGAGGGGGCTCCCAGATGACGACCCCGGTACGCCCTCGGCCTTCAGCACCACCACCATTCTTGTGGCTATGCGGCTGGTGAAAGTGCGGGTACCTCAGGCGAGGATGGTCTCCCATGGCGATGTAGGGCATCACGCCGGCGATAGTCCGGTTCGCCCACCATAGGCGGCGACCGGCCTCATTGTGGTTCACTGGGGGCGGGCCATCACCCTCATACCTGGCGAACTCCCTTTCTCGCCGGTTTGCGAAGAAGGCATTCCAGGTGTCGAGGTTGTCGGGATCCCAATGGGGATCCATCCACTGCTCCGGCGTGAGCTCGAGGTAGAAGTGGTTCATGATGGCCGCCTGGTGGGCCGAACCTTGAGGCACAGGAGGAACATGAACCCCTCCAGCGCTAAGCATCTAGCCGGTGGGGAGCCGGTACCCGGCGGGCATGGGTAGCTGGAGGCGCACAGCGCCTCGATCTCCTTGAGCGTCAGAAAGGCCCATTAAGCGGTGTCCATTGTTTGAGAGAGAAGGTGTAGATGTGTAATGGACATGGCGGTCGGCCTAGATATAGAGGAAAATGGCGGGAAAACATGGCGAGAAGCGGGGGGAAACGGCGGGAAAACATGGCGGGAAGCGGGGGAAATGGCGGGAAATATCTAGTCCTGGTTAGTGGCTCCAACCGGGACTAAAGGCCCCCAAAATATCTTTTAGTCCTAGTTACTAGTTTTAGTATGAAATATTATATTTCTAATGAGTATATTATTTTTTGTGAATAGTTTGGTATATTATATGTATTTTTTGTTTTTTAAATAATAAACTATATTTTTCCAACATAACTACTAAATATAATACTTGTTAAACAATAAATAATTTCATTTAAGTTGTATAATAGAGTATGATAATAGATCTAAATTATAGATCTACTTTTTCTGAAAATTTTGATATATAATACATAATTTTCTGAAAACTATAAACCATATTTCTTTTTGGCGCCAAAACCCCCTTTAGCCCCGGTTTGTGAAGGGAACTTTAGCCCCGGTTTGTATCACAAACCGGGGCTAAAGGGGTGTGCGCGCGCGGGAATAGCGGCGGCCAAAAACACATTTAGCCCCGGTTTGTAATACAAACCGGGACTAAAGGGTGACCTTTATTCCCGGTTTGTATTACAAAGCGGTGCTAAAGGTTGGGGGTATAAATACCCCCACCTCCACCCCTGGTCTAGTCACAACCCGGAGCAGACCATCTTCTTCCCGATAACGAACCGTCGCCACCCGCGCCCGTGGAGGAGCACGTCACGCCACCGCCCGTGCCGCCGCTTGCCGAGGAGAGCCAGCCATGCCAGCGCCCGCTCCACCGCCCACGCTACCGCCCGCCGACGAGGATCCAGCAGCCCGCCACCGCCCGCGCCGCCCGTGGAGGAGCTCGCCGCCGCCGCGCCCTCCGCCGCCCCTGTAGGTGATCAATTTGGGTTAGGTATATTATAGTTTAATTATTTAGTTAGTGTTAGGGATTTAATTAGTTAATTAGGGTTAGTGTTCTAAAGATTTAGTTAGGGTTAGTGTTAGGGATTTAGTTAGGGTTAATGTTAGAGATTTAGTTAGGTTAGTGTTAGAGATTTAGTTAGAGTTAGTGTTAGCGGTTTAGTTAGGGTTAGTGTTATTAGGGATTTAGTTAGAATACTTAGTTAGTGTTAGTGATTTAGTTAGGATTAGTGTGAGAGATTTAGTTAGAATACTTAGTTAGTTAGGGATTTAGTTAGAATATATACTTAGTGTTATTAGGGCAATACTTAGTGATTTAGTTACTATTTATGTTTTATGATTGTTTATTGTTATTATTTAGTTATGCCACGTCCTCGTCGTCCACTCGGCGGCAACGGCGGAGTCCTGGACTCCGTCGGGTCCGGGGATGTCTGAGCCTGGGCTCCGCCGGGCTGGCACTGGGAGGTGCTACCTACTGGGACCCATACCTTGGTGAGGAATCCGGGTATCATCGTCGAACCGGAACTTCTTTGGTGGCGTCCATGAGGTCCAGGAGCGGTGTAGAGGGAGCCGGCCCCCGAGAAGGTGGTACATCATCGTATCAGGAAGGAGGACGAGCACGTACGCCGGTATATGTATCTTTTGGAGACCAGGTTCTTCAATCTCTGGCAGGTTCACGGATCTCGCCAGCGCTATTCTCCGGTGATGGTTCATGTTCTCTGGATGCAGAGCTGCCGTGGCACAGAACGCGGCAGCCGAGTTCCCTAGTTTGATATTATGAGCGAGATATGAGCGAGATGTATTATTGTACTTTATCTTATATTATTGTACTTTATCTTAATGCAAAATTATTTCATTATTAGTACGTAATCTTTTTCTATATCCGAGTCGTCGCAATTGTAATATTCTTTTACTTAATGCAAAATTGTTTTATCTTTTTCTGTATTAGTTAAGCTATGGACGGTAGACAAAATGAAGAGGAGCTTCTCAACATGATAGATGAGGGTACTGGAGGTTCTTATTACAATGATGGCTCCCAATATCTTAATTTGTCTGGAGGAGACGATAGTGGAGACGATGGTGCTGACCATGGTGGAGACGATGGTGTTGATCATGGTGAAGACACCTTAATAACAAAGTCCGACGAGGTATATAAAGCCTCTACCGATCGATCACTAGTATAGATGCACTAATTGATTTGTATATATGTACCGATGAATGTTTCTTCTCTTAGACCTCTGCATCGGGACAATCTTCTACAAGGAAAAGAGGCCCGAAACAAAAGTTGCCCGCTAATGTCCATTTTAGCATTGACTTAGTCTCTGCGCTGGGTCAACCGTTAGAGCCCAAACAATCTGTGAATGCATTTGTACATCAATACGAAGTGATTGCTAGAGACATCTTCCCGAGCACCACGCGAGAGTGGAATAAGCCAGGAAGAAAAGAGATCCAACTGGGGCTAGTTTTGTCAACGATAGAGCGAAAGATGTGATGTGGAATTCTCTCATGACACATTTCACCCTACCCATCTTGGAGAATGATGAGCTCACACAATAAATGAGGAGGAAAGTCAAGGAGTGGGCTCTTAAGAAGATGGGCGAACTATTCAAGGACTGGAAGAAAAGATTGTACCGCAACTATGTGTTGAAGAAAAAACTCCTGCATTCACTAGCACACAAGACATGCAGCGGGATAACTGGGCTGCATTTGTGGAATACAAGACCTCCGTAGCAGCTATGGCAATCTCAGATAAGAATAAGCTAAATGTAGAAAAAAGAAATATCACCATCATATGGGCACATGTGGCTACAAGAGTGCTATGCCTAAGTGGGATAAAGCTGAGGCCGACCTGGCAGCTAAAGGGGTCACTCCAGCTAGGTCTGGTTGGCCCTTGAGGTGAAGAAATTGGTTACTCGGGCATGGTGCATCGTATGACCCCAAAACAGGCGAGATTGTTGCAACCAAAGAAGTTGCTGGACCCAAGGATGATCTTATTAAAGTAATAAAAGAGGTTCAAGAGGGAAAGTTTGTTTCCGACAGAGAGAACGATGAGCTGACAAAGGCCCTCAGGAATCCTGAAAAGGTTGGACGAAGAAGAGGCTTCAGACCTTGTTGTCCATGGGCTATCGGGTTTCCCGAGGACTTTGACACCTACAGAAGCCGATCGAGAAAAACAAAGTGACAACAAGCAGAGGATGCAGAGCGGTTCGCGAGGTTTGAAGCCATGTTGCCGGAGCATCGGCAGGAGTTTAATGAACTTAAAGGACTCTGACAACAAGATCCTGCACTAGAGAGTACAGTCGGCCCATCTCAACGGAAAAATGGTGTGGCTTCCACGCAGGGCCACGCTAATGATGCAACGATGGTTATGTACCCCGTGGATGCAATTAAGGAGAAGACTAGTTGTGAGATGCATGTTGAACTGAAGCACATATCCATGAATGTGGCGGTCGGCTTTGCTTTACCTTCTGCACCGGGAGCGACCTACGATTGCAATCCGATTCCAGCTGGCTATGCTTGTGTCGGTGTGGATGAAGTTCAACCGATGTGTTAGTCACTATAGCTTGACATCCCCGGAGGTGAAGGGGAGACGACACTGGGAGAAGTCACGAGTGGCTTCATTCTTTGAAAAAAAGAATACATCAAGTTTCCAGGCTCGGCACCAAGGCCACCTTCTCCACCGAGAAACAATCCATCACCTCCAAGGCCACCGTATCCTCCTAGTAAAAGTACACCTCCAAGGCTACCTCCAAGACCCCGTCTCCTTCCAGTAAAAGTCCACCACCTCCAAGTACAATCCATGACCTCAACACGAGTCCATCTCAATCTACGCAGCCGCCTCCACTCACTAAGGGCCGAAAGCGGAAGAATAACACCACTCCATCGAGGGATAACCGACGCCCAAAGCAACAGTTGTCGCCCCTCCCAAGAGTACCGCCGGTACCTCCCAAGAGGGCTTACAATCTGAACGATGAGGAGACCGATGCGGTCGTACAGGCCGAAGTGGATGCTCATTTTAAAAAGAAACAACCTGAGCCAGAGGTCCAAATAAAAACGGAAACCAAGGAGCACTTTAGGAAATTACTGACGCAGCCATCCCAAGCTTAGTTAAATGCGCCAGATAACTATACAAGCTATCTTTAGAAGACACTGAAACAGAGGAGATCAAGTGGTAGAGGAAGCATCACAAAAGACGTTCCCCAGCAGGGGGAACAAGCAAAACTATCAAGTGGTAGCGGAAGCATCAGAACGGATGTTCCCCAGCTAGGGAAACAAGCAAAACAATCGAGTGATAGCGGAAAAATCAAAAGATACGTTCTCCAGCTGGGGAAATAAGCAAATAAATCGATCCCTCCGCTCCAGGAGTACATACCCGAACCTCAACTATATGGGGGAGAACCTATGGATATGAAAACGGCTAAGATATTGGCCGAGCAATGTAATATGTCTATTCATGACATTATTCACGGCGATGATATGCCCAACGCTGATGTAGCACCACAATATGTTCACGGGGAGCCTCTGGTCAGTTCTGAGAGGCTTTGGGATATGGCAACAAAAATGCAACAATTGCATGAATGGTACATAGAAGTATCAAAAAAAGAGCGATATTGGCTCATAGCGGAAGTTCGAAAAGGGTATTACTTCACTGAAGACGAGGTCCCTATTGAATTTAAAGAACTCTTTCAGTTATTCAATCTAAAGGAACTCGACAAATCTATCCTCTGTTGCTATTGTCTGTAAGTGATTACTTTATTTATGTAATTAATTAAGTCTCTAGCTCAGCTTCTTCAATTCATTGCTGATAAGTATACTAACTATATTCTTTTGTACGCTATAATAATGAAGAATGAAGATTCTCGAATGTAAAAAAGGCTATCAACGAATTTGGGTTGATAGACCCACATCGAGTTAATGGAGCTATGCTAAAGGATAAGGCACTGGAGACCGAGCATAACTTGCTCCGGTTTTTCATGAACCAGCATTTCTGTAATGAAATACTATTTCCTTACCACTTCGAGTGAGTGTGTTATTGTCTTGTACACATTAACTTTTGCTTACTCAATGCTCAATGTAAATGATGTGTTACTGACGTATGTAAAACTTGCGTAGCTACCACTAGATTCTTTTAAGCATTTCTGTTGACATGGGAAGAGTTCAAATGATGGACTCATTAAACAAAGACATGGAAGAGTACCGCAGCATTATCGATATGTTCCAAAGGTAATTTCAACCACTATCGCACTATATCGGTTTCTTTCGTTCATTTTTTGAGATATCAAGTAGTTATTAACTCATACATTCATTTTCTTTGTCGGGTAGTGTTTGGACACGGTTCAAGAACAAGGTCTACGGTCAATGACGTGAGGAGCTGATTTTTAAACCGATCCAGGTAAGTAGTACGAGATAGGTCCGCGCATCTATTCAATTCTAGTTTATGTATGTTTATTATGCTAGAGTTATTATTTAATTGAATTCTATTCTTGTAAAGTGCGCGAGTCATCCACGGGGGACTAATCTATGTGTATTCTACGTGTGCGAGTTCATTCGCATCACTACTGAGAAGCCCTTGGAAACTGTTCGAGTAAGTAAACAATATATACACCCTTTATTTTTATTACAATAAGTTGTGTTGAGTCTAATTCATATGATCTCCTTCTTTATAGTTGGACGCGATGCGGGACAAGCTCCTACCACAGGACCGCCTACTAGCAATCCAAGAGGAATTGGCTGGATTTTTGGTCGACGAGGTCATAGATCCATACGGAGAATACTCTCTAGATGGACCCTAAAACATCCATGTAATGATCTCCATGTAATCAAATAGACAGACTCTGGACCTGGTTGGGACTCCATGTAATGACCTCCATGCATGTATCCTTGTAAGAGAAATTATATTATATATGCATCAACATGTACAAGTACTGTATAGTAGCATTGTGTATCTATACGAAAACTTGTTTGTAATGAAAACATAGAATAAAAAAATTGAACGCAAAACACAAAATGAAAAGAAACTCACAAAACCCTAAAACCCCATCTCCTGCCGCGGCAGCCAAATGGCCCAAAACGCTGCCGCGGCAGGAAACCTTTAGTCCAGTTCATAACATGAACCGGGACTAAATATCCTCCATCCTAGCGCGGCTCGCGGGGCCACGTGGTGGACCTCTAGTCCCGGTTCGTAATAGAACCGGGACTAAAGGCTGGACCTTTAGTCCCGATCTGGCAATCCCGGTTCACCGGGACTAAAGGTCCTTACGAACCGGGACTAAAAGGCCTGGTTTCTACTAGTGTAATTTTAGTTTTTGAACGTAAGTTTCAACGGAAAGAACTAGAAACATGTGTGAAATCTTAAACACGAAATGAGATCCCTAGTCTAGACTCACATGTCGTGTGAGGTTGGGTGTAATATCTTTATTATTATTATTATCATATATTATGATCATACTTTCTTGACTATGGTCATAAGAGGTTGGGTGTAATATCTTTAGGTAGTTGGTAGGTATATGGTACGTCGAACGCTCAAACGAATTATGTATGTTGTCCTGCTTCTGATGATTCAAATCTGGATTCGACGATTCGATCAAATCTGTTGGATTATTAGACAATTTCCATATGAGATTAATTACCACAATCAATATTATATAAGCACTAGCAGATTTAAACACACGTAAACAATCACACTTAATAGATCTAAAAAATGTACCAAGACTAGTGCATACAAAGAAAGAAATAGCACGTACAGGTTGACCGGAAAGGTAATCACCGCAGCAGCACCTTGATCTTTGTCGTTGTCGCCCATGGTGTTGTTGAGTTCGTCGGTTTCTGAAGAAGAATATGAACGGAAGCGAGTAGTCGCCCCAAGACGCTCCCAAAAAACCTTCTCGTCCGTCTCTTGGTGCAGGATCTCAACGGACGGGGTTTCGGAGGCCTGCTCTTCCGGACAGACGTACACGCAGACACCAGGATGGTAAAGCCTAGAGAGCAGGGCAGCAAAAGGAACACCGTCTTAACGTCCATTTGATGAATAAGAAGATCGTGAGAGGCAGTCAGTGATAGTAGTAGTCAAATTATGGTCAATCTAGCCATAGGTGAGTAAGTATCGAATAAATCTTTTCCTTCCTTTCGGGTATAGCCTTTAGCCACAATCCGAGCTTTGTACTTTTCAATAGTACCATTAGCCCCAATCTTCTTTTTAAATACACATTTATATCCTACAGGTTTATACTCATACGGGCGTTTAGATATCTCACATGTTCCATTAGGCAAGATGGAGTCTATCTTGCTTTGAACCGCTTTCCAGTAGTCTGCATCCATAGATGCAAAAGCTTCTGAAATAGCAGTGGGAATGTCATCCACAAGGTACACAATGAAATCATTACCAAAAGATCTTTCTATCGTTTGTCTCTCGCTCCTTGTGGGAGCTTCATTGTCATCCTCATCTGAATCTAAACTCTCAACATCTGATTGTTCATCAGTTTCCATGGGAGTTTCAAATTCAGAAATCAGATCATATTCCTTATTAGATATGCTAGCCATATTTCTCATAGGAAATATATCCTTAAAGAATGTAGTATCTCTTGATTCAAAATGGTAGCGACACTCATGTCGTCCACTTCAGATTTCACCACAAGAAATCTATAAGCAATGCTGTGAAAAGCATAGCCAAGAAAGACACAATCCACGGTTTTCGGTCTAAGCTTGGCTTCTTGTTGATTGACACGTTGACTTTTGCCAAATAACCCCAAGTACGTAAATAGAAGAGTGTCAACACGTCCGGTGACTCCCGCGGGTCCGGCGGCAACAACGGCTCTTCTCTGCCACGGTTGCGAATGCTAGTGCCACGACGCCGACAGCTAGGCATGGTGGTTTGTGAGGGATTTCTAGTTGTACTATCTTGGTTGGATCTCCTCTTCTTATGGCTTCGCCTGGATGCGGCTGGAAACCCAGAACAGGTGGGAAGCGGCGGGAAAGAAAGGCAGAAAACGGCAGGACGATGGAAACACATTGAAAATACACTGGCACCAGCGCCAGTGGCCACAGTGATGGCCTATTTACCAAGCGCGGACATATATGTCGTGCCGCTGGGCGTGGTTGGTCGAACAGGTCGGACCATGACCCAAATGCCTGCGCGGCCTGACCCATCGGGACAAAAATGGGCATCTTGGGTTGCTATTTGGGTCGGACGGTTAGGCGTGAGGGGCGTGGACATGGGTTGGTGGATCGACACACGAAGCACAGCTATAGCTCCAAAATGTGGATTAAGGGCGATGCTGCAGCATCGTGAGCTGACGGAGCTGCAGGACTTACATACACAGCTCAAGGTCGTAGGGACTTGTTTCTTCGTAGAATACAATAGTGTGGTTGGCTGCGCTGGTTGCCGGGAAATTATTTCAAAAGATGGCTAGCGGACTTGATTTACCACTCGTCATCAGTTTTATCATCTCATGTGAGCGTAGTACCATATACGGTACGACTCCATTTGAATTCAACAACCGAGCTGCCGTGGATGCCCTAGTGTATCGACAGGAAGCAACGGCTCCTTGTATACGGCAACGACTCCATTTGTTTCCCGGAGTGTTCTCTCGACGAATGCGAGCAACGACCCCTTATTGGTGGTGTCGCCGATTCAAGCCGAATAAGGAACCTTTGTTAGTGGTGTCGCGAGGATCGACATGAAGCGAGAAGATTCAGATCGCCGACCTTCTTCCCTGTACTATGAGGCGGATCTTGAGGGCGAGATCCTTTGTTAGTGGTGTCGAATTGTGCCGCCCCGCAAAAACCACTACTAGAAAATTGCTGTGTTTTTGTGCATTCCATCATCATGACCGCATGCTCATGTTATCAGGCCACATTGCATTTGAGCATCGTCATCATTATGCATGGTTTTGTCTAAACTATTTTTGAAACGCCTAGTTTTGTTTTCTAAATATTTCCATCTTAATTCAAATTATAAAGACGGGTCTCCGGAATATTTTGGTTTGTCTAAATACGGTTTGCAAAAGACCCGTTTTAAATAATAAAAAATTTATATTATTTTAGGAGGCAGCCCGCCAGGCCCGAAAACCCGGCCGGCCACCTCCAAAACCCTAGTCTAAAAATATCTAGTCCTAATCCTACCTACCCCTAATCCTACCCAGCCCCCTCCACCTCACCCCGGCCAATCGCAACTCGCCACCTCACCGCATCCCTCCACCTCACCACTCCCTCTCCCTATCCCAGCCGACCACACCTCACCTGCACAGCCCCCACTCCCCACCTTTTCCCCTGCCCAACGCCACCTGAGCCGCCGACCAGCCCCACCCCACCTATTTTCCCCACCTACCGCGTCGTCAGCCCAGCCCCACCCAGCGATGGACGCGCACGCCATCCCTGGCCCCAGCCTCGTTTTCCCCATCGCGGTCCACCCTGTCCGGCCCCACCACGCGCTCGCCCCGCTCCATCCTCCCCCGCGTCTACTTCCTCTGTCCTCGCGTCTCTCCCGCGCCTCTCTCCACCGCCGGCCGCCACCGGGCCGCCCTGCCCTCTTCTCGCCTCTCTCCTCTCCATAGCGCGTGGATCCCCGCCGCCGCTGGCCTCCGCCACCCTAGCCCCAGCGCCGCTCCGTTCTCCTCTCGGGCCGCCGCTCCCGCTCGCCCCGCCGGCTGCCGCCGGGCCTCCCCGCCTCCTCCTCCTCTGTGCCCGCCATGGTCGCCGCGCGCTCCTCCCGGGCCAGCGCCGCCGCCGCGACGCCTCTCCCCGTCCTCACGCGCCTCCGCATCGAACCAAGGCGTCGTCCCCACCTCCTCGGGTCCCCTCCGCCTGCGCCCTCCTCTCTGCTTCGATGCACCGCCTGCCGTTGGCCGCCCTCTTCATCGGCCTCTTCCTCACCCCCGATGCCTCCCTCACCCTCCTTTCCAACCACACGCGCCATCGCCTCGCCTCGAGTTCCTGTGCGCCGCCGTCGCGCATGTCCTCGACTTGCGCCTCCCTGCTGCGTCCCCGTCGGCGAGCCTCTCCTCCCAGCCGCAACACCCGCCGCCGGCCCCGCTCTGCTCCCTGCGCGACATCCACCCTCCGTGTCGGGCGCCACGCCACTGACGTCGTCACCAAAGACCTCCTTGTGGCCCTCGTTCCCCCGGGTCGTCCCCTGCAAGCTCGCGCAGGCCTGCCTTCCTCCCCTCCGCCGGCCACCTCCTGCGCCAGGACCCGCGTGACCCCGAGCGACGCCCCGCCTCGCGTCTCCCCACCGCTGCCGCCCGCTAGCACGTCGTGGCCCTCTAGTCCGTGCTCCGGCCGAGCCTCCCCTGCGCCTCCGAGATCGTCCTCGACCCTGCGGAGCTTCCCAGCGCATCCCGCCTCAATGCCAAGGAGCATCCAGAGCCACCACCAGGAACCGCGCGTCCGCATCGCCGTCTCCAGATGCAAGTACGACCATCTAGCGATGTGGCCATTAGTGCCCTCTTCCTGGATGTGCTAGGGCCTATTGAGGAACATATGTGGAGATGCCTTGTGTTGATGCGACCGAGACCATCAAAAAAGGTGTCTGCGGGTTAAGATGCTGTCGTTGGCCTTGTTGCGGCTCGAGTAGTACCGCTTCGACTACTTCCGCCTTGAGATGACCCAGGTCCAACACCCCACAACCGAAGTGGAACCGATGCCAATCCAAGTACGCCATCAACCACCGGCGTCGAATTTCGAGAACTTCGTCCTGGAACTCCAAGATCTCCCGGCGCCAAACCCAAGACTGTCATCGTCACCCGAGCACTTCATCCCGAACGCCAAGACGGACCGTTTTGTGGACCTGACAAGATCTTCGCGATGACAAGATCGACACCGACCAGGGGCGGATCCGATGATCCTCTAACGCCAAACCAAGACCTTCTTCCCGGAACGACAAGCGCTTCATCTTGGAACACCAAGTTCTGCCCCCGGATCTGAAGATTGTCTGCTCCGAAGACCGATCCCGGAGTCCGAAGACCGTTCCCGTCGAACACGAACCCTCGGCACGCCATGTTTTCCTTCTCGGAAGCCGGAGACCAGACCCGAACCACATCGGACCAAGATCTTCCGAACCCCATGTGTGAACCTTTTCCGAGCCCCTATTTTATAAATGCTATATATAAAACTTGTTGCATAATAATTGTTCATCTCGCATGCATATCATAATCATGCCGGGTCTTCTGCCGTAGTATTAAATATTGCATCCAGCGTTTCTTCTAGTGTTTGCTTCTTCGTGGATTAGGCCGATGAGTTGATGCGAGTATCGACAAGTGCTCCGAATCTGATCCTTCGGCAGTATTTCCCAGGCGAGCATCTCTCCCCCTTCTACCTATTTTGCATTTATAGTCTTTATTTCCTCCTGTTGATCTATTGCTATCCGTGGCGCGATGCTTTAGTGTTCCGTACCAGATATATTCCTTGCAGCCGTTATATTGCCTTGGATACCTCCTATTGCCTGATGCTTGATAGACAGTTGGCCCTACGCGTCGTAGTTGCTTGCTCAGGTGTTGCCTTGCGTCGTCGATGTTCCACAGTTGTTGGGAGGTTGGCAAATGTCTAATGGTGGTGTTGATCATGATTCTAATTCCAGTTTATTAATTAATGTTGATGGTAGATTAATGTAGAGGCACCGGTGGGTAATAATAATTATTTGGTTTTTAACCGCCCACTTGTGTCCACCTAGGACCCGAGTTCTTGACACCTGTTTCGAGATCGAGCGCGCTAACCACAGGTGGGGTGTGTGCGCACCCCCATCGGCTTACTACCTGATTTCGAAGTATTGTACCGGGGGCCACAAGTATTTTGGGGCTTTATTACTATTCTGTACTTATGCCATGCTTTACTGCTTTATTTAAGATTGTGCGTGGAGCACCTGTACTGTTTAGGATGTGGAATGTTTTTGCGGTATCGACAAACCCAGTCACACTTTCGGGTTCCCAGTCGTTTACAGCCATTGGAAAAAACCCTGGGTCCATTCCGGAGCCGGCCGACTTTGTTGCGGGTAGCTTAGTGGGGTGGCCCCCATGTACTTGCTTTGGGTCTGGGAAACGTCATGACTTAGGCCCCGCCGACATACCGATGGGTGTATGTTAATTGATCTGGCAAAAAGGATCGAAGTGCGTGTGGATACTTTGGTGCACTCCTGCAGGGTTAAATCTTTTCAAAAAGCCGTGTCCACGGTTATGGACGACTTGGAGCACAGTTTCTCGATCATAGACAACTATAACTAAAGTTTACTGTTATAATTTGACTTACATCTGAGATGACGAGTAAGTTGGATAACTGCCTTGGAAAGATTAAAGAAAACTGCCAACCGTGTGAGTTTCCTCGGCTTGACTTCCTCGTTTGGTCTCGAGGGGGAATACCAGGATGGGTATGATTGGTGTTAGTAGCAGGTTGGGTCCGAATAGGCTCTCTTATCCCTTTGTAATAGCCGACAGATGAATTGAGTCTCTATAGGTTGTTTAGTGCATGCTTTGCTGCCGCTTCAATCCACCATACCTATGTAGGCGAGAGCCGCCGAATTCTAGCCTCGCCGTGTACTGGCCTCAGTACTGACGCTCCTCATATTCCTTTGCCCTTTGTCGGCACCCCTTTTGTTTTAGCAGGTTTGAGATCGATGTTGTTAGCAGGGTTACCCTTCCGGCTTGGCCTGGGCAGGGTTATGGACGCCATTGGTTATTCTTCAGGACTCTTAGCCTCATTTGCATCTTGTCTGTAGTCGGATGCTCTATCGTTTCGAGGTGATTTGGATCTTTGTATATTATATCTGTATTCTTGACTCGTTGAGTCGCTGTTGTATATACATCTGTTCTGTGAGTCCAATCGAGGACTGTTGTGTAATGGTATTACTTTGTTTTCCACCCGCACGAAAGTGCCTGGTGGGCGTCCTTGAATCGTTTCTATGCGGGTTTGGCGGAAAGTGCTAAAACTTGCATAGGGCCGATTTGAGGGTGTTATAGAGTGGTATCAGAGCTTAGCAATTACGATACCCCACAAGTCCAGCCTGTAGGATAACCTAGCTAACGGCCGAAGTAGGGTGTCAAAACTATTTTTGCAAAAATCGGTTGGATAGATCTGATTAGGTCTGTTTTACTCCTTACCCCTCTGCTATTCTCCTCTTACCTCTGCGTGTTTTGAATCTGCTCTCTTATCCTTTCTTCGAGTCCAGGAATTCTCGTGGTTGGTTTTCCGTCGTACCTTCTGGGCTTTGCTTCCTTCTTTGGTAACGGTGCTTCCACATCCGATCATCATGCTATCAGAGTGATCCTTTATCTGTGGTACCATTCTTTGTTCCTTGTTTGTTCCTTTCGGTGTTTTCTGACGCGACGACATCGTCTACGCCAGATCTGATGCAGAGCCTGCATCACCCCTTTGTTCCGAACCTCAATTGTCGAGATCTTCAGTCTGATTCCGAAAATCGTTGCACGCTCTTCTACTGATTGTGCGGAATAATAGTTTGGGTGCGTGATGGATTGGCCCCCATGCCGACTACCCTTTCTATTCGCTCTTATACATTGAAGTGGATGAGAATGCATCGTTTCTCTCTTTCTATCGGAGTTAGAGGTGGATTTATTTGTGGATACCTTTACCTTCGTCTTTTGTTTCCCGGAGTGTTCTCTCGATGAACGCGAGCAACGACCCCTTGTTGGTGGTGTCGCCAATTCAAGGAGAAGAAGGAACCTTTGTGAGTGGTGTCGCGAGGATCGACACGAAGCGAGAAGATTCAGATCGCCGACCTTCTTCCCTGTACTATGAGGCGCATCTCGAGGGCGAGATCCTTTGTTAGTGGTGTCGAATTGTGGCGCCCCGCAAAAACCACTACTAGAAAATCGCTGTGTTTTTGTGCATTGCATCATCATGACCGCATGCTCATGTCATCAGGCCACATTGCATTTGAGCATCGTCATCATCATGCATGGTTTTGTCTAAACTATTTTTGAAACGCCTAGTTTTGTTTTCTAAATATTTCCGTCTTAATTCAAATTATAAACCCGGGTCTCCGGAATATTTTGGTTTGTCTAAATACGGTTTGCAAAAGCCCCGTTTTAAATAATAAATTTTTTATATTATTTTAGGAGGCAGCCCGCTAGGCCAGAAAACCCGGCCGGCCACCTCCAAAACCCTAGTCTAAAAATATCTAGTCCTAATCCTACCCAGCCCCCTCCACCTCACCCAGGCCAATCGCAACTCGCCACCTCACCGCATCCCTCCACCTCACCACTCCCTCTCCCTATCCCATCCGACCACACCTCACCTGCACAGCCCCCACTCCCCACCTTTTCCCCTGCCCAACGTCACCTGAGTCGCCGACCAGCCCCACCCCACCAATTTTCCCCACCTACTGCGTCGTCAGCCCAGCCCCACCCATCGATGGACGCGCACGCCACCCCTGGCCCCTGCCTCGTTTTCCCCATCGCGGTCCACACCGTCCGGCCCCACCACGCGCTCGCCCCGCTCCATCCTCCCCCGCGTCTACCTCCTATGTCCTCGCGTCTCTCCCGCGCCTCTCTCCACCGCCTGCCGCCACCGGGCCGCCCCGCCCTCTTCTCGCCTCTCTCCTCTCCACATCGCGGGGATCCCCGCCGCCGCTGGCCTCCGCCACCCGAGCCCCAACGCCGCTTCATTCTCCTCTCGGGCCGCTACTCCCGTTCGCCCCGCCGGCCGCCACCGGGCCTCCCCGCCTCCTCCACCTCTGTGCCCGCCATTGTCGCCGCGCGCTCCTCCCAGGCCAGCGCCGCCGCCGTGACGCCTCTCCCCGTCCTCACGCACCTCTGCATCGAACCACCGCGTCGTTCCCACCTCCTCGGGTCCCCTCCGCCTGCGCCCTCCTCTCTGCTTCGATGCACCGCCGGCCGTTGGCCGCCCTCTTCATCGGCCTCTTCCTCACCCCAGATGCCTCCCTCACCCTCCTTTCCAACCACACGCGCCATCGCCTCGCCTCGAGTTCCTGTGCGCCGCCGTCGCGCATGTCCTCGACTTGCGCCTCCCTGCTGCGTCCCCGCCGGCGAGCCTCTCCTCCCAGCCGCAACACCCGCCGCCGACCCCGCTCTGCTCCCTGCGCGACATCCACCCTCCGTGTCGGGCGCCGCGCCACCGACGTCGTCACCAACGACCTCCTTGTGGCCCTCGTTCCCCCGGGTCGTCCCCTGCAAGCTCGCGCAGGCCTGCCTTCCTCCCCTCCGCCGGCCACCTCCTGCGCCAGGACCCGCGTGACCCCGAGCGACGCCCCGCCTCGCGTCTCCCCATCGCTGCCGCCCGCTAGCACGTCGTGGCCCTCTAGTCCGTGCTCCGGCCGAGCCTCCCCTGCGCCTCCGAGATCGTCCTCGACCCTGCGGAGCTTCCCAGCGCATCCCGCCTCAATGCCAAGGAGCATCCAGAGCCACCACCAGGAACCGCGCGTCCGCATCGCCGTCTCCAGATGCAAGTACGACCATCTAGCGATGTGGCCATTAGTGCCCTCTTCCTGGATGTGCTAGGGCCTATTGAGGAACATATGTGGAGATGCCTTGTGTTGATGCGACCGAGACCATCAAAAAAGGTGTCTGCGGGTTAAGATGCTGTCGTTGGCCTTGTTGCGGCTCGAGTAGTACCGCTTCGACTACTTCGGCCTTGAGATGACCCAGGTCCGACACCCCACAACCGAAGTGGAACCGATGCCAATCCAAGTACGCCATCAACCACCGGCGTCGAATTTCGAGAACTTCATCCTGGAACTCCAAGATCTTACGGCGCCAAACCCAAGACCGTATATCGTCACCCGAGCAGTTCATCCTGAACGCCAAGACCGACCGTTGTGCGTACCCGACAAGATCTTCGAGACGACAAGATCGACACCGACCAGGGCGGATCCGATGATCCTACGACGCCAAACCAAGACCTTCTTCCCGGAACGACAAGCGCTTCATCTCGGAACACCAAGTTCTTCCCACGGATCTGAAGATTGTCTACTCCGAAGACCGATCCCGGAGTCCGAAGACAGTTCCCGTCGAACACGAACCCTCGGCACGCCATGTTTTCCTTCTCGGAAGCCGGAGACCAGACCAGAACCACATCGAACCAAGATCTTCCGAACCCCATGTGTGAACCTTTTCCGAGCCCCTATTTTATAAATGCTATATATAAAACCTGTTGCATAATAATTGTTCATCTCGCATGCATATCATAATCATGTCGGGCCTTCTGCCGTAGTATTAAATATTGCATCCGGTGTTTCTTCTAGTGTTTGCTTCTTCGCGGATTAGGCCGATGAGTTCATGCGAGTATCGACAAGTTCTCCGGATTTGATCCTTCGGCAGTGTTTCCCAGGCGAGCATCTCTCCCCCTTCTACCTATTTTGCATTTATAGTCTTTATTTCCTCTGGTTGATCTATTGCTATCCGTGGCGCGATGCTTTAGTGTTCCGTACCAGATATATTCCTTGCAGCCGTTATATTGCCTTGGACACCTCCTATTGCCTAATGCTCGATAGACAGTTGGCCCTGCGCGTCGTAGTTGCTTGCTCAGGTGTTGCCTCGCGTCGTCGATGTTCCACAGTTGTTGGGAGGTTGGCAAATGTCTAATGGTGGTGCTGATCATCATTCTAATTATAGTTTATTAATTAATGTTGATGGTAGATTAATGCAGAGGCACCAGTGGGTAATAATAATTATTTGGTTTTTAACCGCCCACTTGTGTCCCCTAGGACCCGAGTTCTTGACACCTGTTCCGAGATCGAGCGTGCTAACCACAGGTGGGGTGTGTGGGAACCCCCATCGGCTTACTACCTAATTTCGAAGTATTGTACCGGGGGCCACAAGTAGTTTGGGGTTTTATTACTATTCTGTACTTATGCCATGCTTTACTGCTTTATTTAAGATTGTGCGTGGAGCACCTGTACTGTTTAGGATGTGGAATGTTTTCGTGGTATCGACAAGCCCATTCACACTTTCGGGTTCCCAGTCGTTTTGAGCCATTGGCAAAAACCCTGGGTCCGTTCCGGAGCCGGCCGACTTCGTTGCGCGTAGCTTAGTGGGGTGGCCCCCTTGTACTTGCTTTGGGTCTGGGAAACGTCATGACTTAGTCCCCGCCGACATACCCATGGGTGTATGTTAAGTTGGATAACTGCCTTGGAAAGATTAAAGAAAACTGCCAACCGTGTGAGTTTTCCTCGGCTTGGCTTCCTCGTTTGGTCTGGAGGGAGAATACCAGTATGGGTATGATTGGTGTTAGTATCAGGTTGGGTCCGAATAGGTCTCTCTTATCCCTTTCTAATAGCCGACAGATGAATTGAGTCTCTATAGGTTGTTTAGTGCATGCTTCGATGCCGCTTCAGTCCACCATACCTATGTAGGCGAGAGCCGCCGAATTCTAGCCTCGCCGTGTACTGGCCTCAGTACTGACGCTCCTCTTTTTCCTTTGCCCTTTGTCGGCACCCCTTTTGTTTTAGTAGGTTTGAGATCGACGTCATTAGCAGGGTTACCCTTCCGGCTTGGCCTGGGCAGGGTTATGGACGCCATTGGTTATTCTTCAGGACTCTTAGCCCCATTTGCATCTTGTCCGTAGCCGGATGCTCTATCGTTTTGAGGTGATTTGTGGTACCATTCTTTGTTCCTTGTTTGTTCCTTTCGGTGTTTTCTGACGCGACGACATCGTCTACGCCAGATCTGATGCAGAGCCTGCATCACCCCTTTGTTCCGAACCTCAATTGTCGAGATCTTCAGTCTGATTCCGAAAATGGTTGCACGCTCTTCTACTGATTGTGCGGAGTAATAGTTTGGGTGCGTGATGGATTGGCCCCCATGCCGACTACCCTTTCTATTCTCTCTTGTACATTGAAGTGGATGAGAATGCATCGTTTCTCTCTTTCTACCGGAGTTAGAGGTGGATTTATTTGTGGATACCTTTACCTTCGTCTTTTGTTTCCCGGAGTGTTCTCTCGATGAACGCGAGCAACGACCCCTTGTTGGTGGTGTCGCCAATTCAAGGCGAAGAAGGAACCTTTGTGAGTGGTGTCGCGAGGATCGACACGAAGCGAGAAGATTCAGATCGCCGACCTTCTTCCCTGTACTATGAGGCGCATCTCGAGGGCGAGATCCTTTGTTAGTGGTGTCGAATTGTGGCGCCCCGCAAAAACCACTACTAGAAAATCGCTGTGTTTTTGTGCATTGCATCATCATGACCGCATGCTCATGTCATCAGGCCACATTGCATTTGAGCATCGTCATCATCATGCATGGTTTTGTCTAAACTATTTTTGAAACGCCTAGTTTTGTTTTCTAAATATTTCCGTCTTAATTCAAATTATAAACCCGGGTCTCTGGAATATTTTGGTTTGTCTAAATACGGTTTGCAAAAGCCCCGTTTTAAATAATAAATTTTTTATATTATTTTAGGAGGCAGCCCGCTAGGCCAGAAAGCCCGGCCGGCCACCTCCAAAACCCTAGTCTAAAAATATCTTGTCCTAATCCTACCTACCCCTAATCCTACCCAGCCCCCTCCACCTTACCCCGGCCAATCGCAACTCGCCACCTCACCGCATCCCTCCACCTCACCACTCCCTTTCCCTATCCCATCCGACCACACCTCACCTGCACAGCCCCCACTCCCCACCTTTTCCCCTGCCCAACGCCACCTGAGCCGCCGACCAGCCCCACCCCACCAATTTTCCCCACCTACCGCGTTGTCAGCCCAGCCCCACCCATCGATGGACGCGCACGCCACCCCTGGCCCCTGCCTCGTTTTCCCCATCGCGGTCCACACCGTCCGGCCCCACCACGCGCTCGCCCCGCTCCATCCTCCCCCGCGTCTACCTCCTATGTCCTCGCGTCTCTCCCACGCCTCTCTCCACCGCCGGCCGCCACCGGGCCGCCCCGCCCACTTCTCGCCTCTCTCCTCTCCACATCGCGCGGATCCCCGCCGCCGCTGGCCTCCGCCACCCGAGCCCCAACGCCGCTTCATTCTCCTCTCGGGCTGCTGCTCCCGTTCGCCCCGCCGGCCGCCACCGGGCCTTCCCGCCTCCTCCTCTGTGCCCGCCATTGTCGCCGCGCGCTCCTCCCAGGCCAGCGCCGCCGCCGTGACGCCTCTCCCCGTCCTCACGCGCCTCTGCATCGAACCACCGCGTCGTCCCCACCTCCTCGGGTCCCCTCCGCCTGCGCCCTCCTCTCTGCTTCGATGCACCGCCTGCCGTTGGCCGCCCTCTTCATCGGCCTCTTCCTCACCCCAGATGCCTCCCTCACCCTCCTTTCCAACCACACGCGCCATCGCCTCGCCTCGAGTTCCTGTGCGCCGCCGTCGCGCATGTCCTTGACTTGCGCCTCCCTGCTGCGTCCCCGCCGGCAAGCCTCTCCTCCCAGCCGCAACACCCGCTGCCGGCCCCGCTCTGCTCCCTGCGCGACATCCACCCTCCGTGCCGGGCGCCGCGCCACCGACGTCGTCACCAACGACCTCCTTGTGGCCCTCGTTCCCCCGGGTCGTCCCCTGCAAGCTCGCGCAGGCCTGCCTTCCTCCCCTCCACCGGCCGCCTCCTGCGCCAGGACCCGCGTGACCCCGAGCGACGCCCCGCCTCGCGTCTCCCCACCGCTGCCGCCCGCTAGCACGTCGTGGCCCTCTAGTCCGTGCTCCGGCCGAGCCTCCCCTGCGCCTCCGAGATCGTCCTCGACCCTGCGGAGCTTCCCAGCGCATCCCGCCTCAATGCCAAGGAGCATCCAGAGCCACCACCAGGAACCGCGCGTCCGCATCGCCGTCTCCAGATGCAAGTACGACCATCTAGCGATGTGGCCATTAATGCCCTCTTCCTGAATGTGCTAGGGCCTATTGAGGAACATATGTGGAGATGCCTTGTGTTGATGCGACCGAGACCATCAAAAAAGGTGTCTGCGGGTTAAGATGCTGTCGTTGGCCTTGTTGCGGCTCAAGTAGTACCGCTTCGACTACTTCCGCCTTGAGATGACCCAGGTCCGACACCCCACAACCGAAGTGGAACCGATGCCAATCCAAGTACGCCATCAACCACCGGCGTCGAATTTCGAGAACTTCATCCTGGAACTCCAAGATCTTACGGCGCCAAACCCAAGACCGTATATCGTCACCGGAGCACTTCATCCTGAACGCCAAGACCGACCGTTGTGCGTACCCGACAAGATCTTCGAGACGACAAGATCGACACCGACCAGGGCGGATCCGATGATCCTATGACGCCAAACCAAGACCTTCTTCCCGGAACGACAAGCGCTTCATCTCGGAACACCAAGTTCTTCCCCCGGATCTGAAGATTGTCTGCTCCGAAGACCGATCCCGGAGTCCGAAGACCGTTCCTGTCGAACACGAACCCTCGGCATGCCATGTTTTCCTTCTCGGAAGCCGGAGACCAGACCAGAACCACATCGAACCAAGATCTTCCGAACCCCATGTGTGAACCTTTTCCGAGCCCCTATTTTATAAATGCTATATATAAAACCTGTTGCATAATAATTGTTCATCTCGCATGCATATCATAATCATGTCGGGCCTTCTACCGTAGTATTAAATATTGCATCCGGTGTTTCTTCTAGTGTTTGCTTCTTCGCGGATTAGGCCGATGAGTTCATGCGAGTATCGACAAGTTCTCCGGATTTGATCCTTCGGCAGTGTTTCCCAGGCGAGCATCTCTCCCCCTTCTACCTATTTTGCATTTATAGTCTTTATTTCCTCTGGTTGATCTATTGCTATCCGTGGCGCGATGCTTTAGTGTTCCGTACTAGAAATATTCCTTGCAGCCGTTATATTGCCTTGGACACCTCCTATTGCCTAATGCTTCATAGACAGTTGGCCCTGCGCGTCGTAGTTGCTTGCTCAGGTGTTGCCTCGCGTCGTCGATGTTCCACAGTTGTTGGGAGGTTGGCAAATGTCTAATGGTGGTGCTGATCATCATTCTAATTATAGTTTATTAATTAATGTTGATGGTAGATTAATGCAGAGGCACCAGTGGGTAATAATAATTATTTGGTTTTTAACCGCCCACTTGTGTCCCCTAGGACCCGAGTTCTTGACACCTGTTCCGAGATCGAGCGTGCTAACCACAGGTGGGGTGTGTGGGAACCCCCATCGGCTTACTACCTAATTTCGAAGTATTGTACCGGGGGCCACAAGTAGTTTGGGGTTTTATTACTATTCTGTACTTATGCCATGCTTTACTGCTTTATTTAAGATTGTGCGTGGAGCACCTGTACTGTTTAGGATGTGGAATGTTTTCGTGGTATCGACAAGCCCATTCACACTTTCGGGTTCCCAGTCGTTTTGAGCCATTGGCAAAAACCCTGGGTCCGTTCCGGAGCCGGCCGACTTCGTTGCGCGTAGCTTAGTGGGGTGGCCCCCTTGTACTTGCTTTGGGTCTGGGAAACGTCATGACTTAGGCCCCGCCGACATACCCATGGGTGTATGTTAATTGATCTAGCAAAAAGGGTCGAAGTGCGTGTGGATACTTTGGTGCACCCCTTCAGGGTTAAATCTTTTTGAAAAGCCGTGTCCGCGGTTATGGACGACTTGGAGCATAGTTTCTCGATCATAGACAACTATCACTAAAGTTTACTGTTATAACTTGACTTACATCTGAGATGACGAGTAAGTTGGATAACTGCCTTGGAAAGATTAAAGAAAACTGCCAACCGTGTGAGTTTTCCTCGGCTTGGCTTCCTCGTTTGGTCTGGAGGGGGAATACCAGTATGGGTATGATTGGTGTTAGTATCAGGTTGGGTCCGAATAGGTCTCTCTTATCCCTTTCTAATAGCCGACAGATGAATTGAGTCTCTATAGGTTGTTTAGTGCATGCTTCGATGCCGCTTCAGTCCACCATACCTATGTAGGCGAGAGCCGCCGAATTCTAGCCTCGCCGTGTACTGGCCTCAGTACTGACGCTCCTCTTTTTCCTTTGCCCTTTGTCGGCATCCCTTTTGTTTTAGTAGGTTTGAGATCGACGTCATTAGCAGGGTTACCCTTCCGGCTTGGCCTGGGCAGGGTTATGGACGCCATTGGTTATTCTTCAGGACTCTTAGCCCCATTTGCATCTTGTCCATAGCCGGATGCTCTATTGTTTTGAGGTGATTTGGATCTTTGTATATTCTATCTGTATTCTTGACTCGTTGAGTCGCTGTTGTATATACATCTGTTCTGTGGGTCCCATCGAGGAATGTTGTGTAATGGTATTACTTCGTTTTCCACCCGCACGAAAGTGCCTGGTGGGCGTCCTTGAATCGTTTCTATGCGGGTTTGGCGGAAAGGGCTAAAACTTGCATAGGGCTAAAACTTTGTTAATTACTTTAATTAACAAACATTCACATAAAACTCCTGCAACATTTCAATATTACATGCAGAACCAATTTCAGCAATTTCACCTGAAACAGTTTCGGTGTCTATTGAAATAATTCCAGCGCTTTCTTAAATCTTTATCTGAAACATATTTGCTCCAAATGGTGTCGGTATCCCTTAAGTCTGTCACCCTATGGTTCGCGAATAATGTAGACATGATCGAGACCCCTCTCAGATCAATAATCAGAAGCGGGACCTGGAGATCCATACTGACTCCTACACATTCAACGATGACTTCTGTGATCGTGAGAACCTTTAACGCTAGTAACTAAATCCCTTTGTCTCGCGATATATTACATGTCCGAGATTCGATCATCGGTATCTCCATACCTAGTTTGATCTCGTTGCCGACATACACTCTTTTCTCGTTCCCGTGATATAACATTCTAGTGATCACATGACTTGCTTGCAAGCTATCTTAATGTGATATCATCGAGAGGACCCAGAGTATATCTATCCATCATCGGGATTGAAAATTCCACTCTTGATCCATGAGCCTCAACATAACACCTTCGTAGCACTAAACCCATCTTTATAGTCACCCTATTACGGTGTGACGTTTGATGTTATCAAGATACTCTTCCGGTGTTAGCAATTAACATGATCTCATGGTCTAAGGATAAAGATTACTTCGTATGATGTTATAGCAATATAAACATAATGAATTGATCGTAATGCCATACTTCGGATGAATGTTCATCACATCATTTCACAAATGATGTGACCTTGTTATTAATAACGTCCAATGTCCATGATACGAAAACCTTGATCATCTTGTTAATCAACAAGCTAGTTTATAAGAGAGGCATAACTATGAACCCTTTTTGTTTATTAAACACACATGTATTGACGTTTCCGATCAATACAATTATAGCATACAAAATAAACATTTATCATAAACGTGGAATAAGATAACCACTTTATTATTGCCTCTCGGGCATATTCCCTTCAGTCTCCCACTTGCACTAGAGTCAATAATCTATTTTGAAAAACTTTGCGTATTGAACACCTATGGCTTTCTGGTGTTGCATATACGCGATTGCTAGTGGTTAACATAATCTTTGGATCTGACAGTTTCAGGTCCATGTGTATTTGCATGTCCTTTGGTGAGACCTTTAGTTCGTTCGGCTTAAAATATGTTGATATAATTGCCACACAATATATCTTCATAGTATTAACCCACTTTGAACCACACCTAGTTTGATAACAAACTACTTAACACAAATGCCATCCTTTGCTGCTACTATAGCAGTTATATACTTGGCCTTTTGTTATAGTATCAGTCACAATGTCTCAACTTTGGAACTCATCTAAATCCATCATGGAACATCATTTTCATTACATTGTGCCACCCATAGTCTAAATTGAGATAAATTTAATTTGTATCTTGTGACAAAAATAGTATCAATGTAACACTTTACAATGAACTACCTTTAACTATTTGTCACTTATACATGATATATTCTTAGTTCTTCCAAAGCTCATAAAAATATCTTTACTATCATCCAATGATCATCGTATGAATCATTCTGGTATGTGCTGATAACATTTAGAGCATAGGACATTTTGGATATATACATATAATGGTATAATCGATCAAAATATTCATGTGATTTTACTCACCAAGTGTTGAAACACTTGAATCTTGATACAATTCTTTCCATGTAGCAAGAACCTTTCTTGTTGTTTCCATATTGAACCCTTTCAATATCTCATATATGTATGTCTAGCACAACCATATTAGCGCCTTAATCTATCCATATAGATATTGATGCCAAATATTCTGGGTTTGCCCAAGTCTTTCATCAAAATCTTATTTTAATGAAATTCTTAACTTGTGTTAATACAAGATACATCATTTCCAATCAACAATATGTCCTCTACATAATGTATTAGAAATATGTCTCAGCGCTCCCATTTAATTTCTTGCAAATGCAAGCATCTTCATCATCTCCGATGAATTTAAACTCTTTTAACAGTTTCATCATGGTGAAGATTCCAACTCCACTGTGCTTACTTCAACTATTGAAGTTTGCATGCCCTTTTAGCACCCTTTGAATTAACAAAACCCTTCGGACCGTGTCTTGTACACGTCCTAGGTAACCATTCTATTAGACAGGGGCGGAGCTCCCCTTTGGGAAAGATAGGGCAGCTGCCCTACCTTGAATTTTAGCAAAAAAAGCTCATATATGTAGGCATATACCTCTGTGCATACGATTATCATGCATTTTGTTCGTCTGGGAAATATAAAAGGGAAGTAAACTTGGCTGGGCCGCGTTTGGTTGTTGGCTCAACCAATCGGGCCATTACTAGGCCGCCGCAAGAGCCTGGCTCGGGAACGAGCAGCCTTTTAGGTCACGTTCGACCGAGACTGCCCACTTTACCGATCGCTTTTCGTCACTACCTCTCGTGCGCTGCTGCTGCTCCTGTTGTGGATAGAATGGCGCCGCCAGCGGTTGGACTGGACTGCGTAAACGGGCAGCAGGCCGGGCGGGAGCCGAAGGAGGTTAGCGCCATCGCGCTAGCAAGGATCGGCGGCGGCCGGCGGCGCAACAGGCATGTCCACGTGCACAGCGAGAAGGGGATTTTCTTTTCCGACATCACAACATGCAGCAACACCAGGCTGCCACCAGTTCAGCGTCTAGGTTATTTTGTTTCAACTCAATGCCATAATTTGGGTATTGTTTGTGTGCTAGTGACTAAGTATTTATCTAGAAATAGATGAATATTCTCTCAAAAAAATAGAAATAGATGAATAAAAAAGGGAGAAATCTAGTAGATGAGTCCATAGAATCCCAAAAAGAAGCCATCAAGTTTTTTTTAGGACAATTAGAAGATCTCTCCAACTCATGGCCGGAACTGGCTTAAGCTATTATTATAGAAGAAACAACCCAATAAGGGTGATGGATTTTACAAGAAAATGCTAATATTAGCAATGACTTAACATTCAAAAGGTTTGGTCGAAATTACTTCAGATGATCTACGCACTTGTTTGTAGTGCCTACAAGCCCCCACTTTTTTTATCTTCCGCCGGTGCTCTTCCATGTAAGGACTGGCCCGATGAAAAGCCAAGCCGGCAAAGGCGAGATAGAGTTTCTGCTTGAATAGCTCGTCGACGTTTCACATCATATAAAGCATTAATGTGTATGGAATATTTCAATTTTCCATTTTTTCTTGAATTTTTTTATGCATAAGAGTTTGCCCGACCTTAATTTTTTTCCGTCCATCGCCACTGCTATTAGAAGAACATTGTTTTGTTTGTTCAACTACCATACATCAAATTATATGTATTGGTTGCTACATTAATCCGTCAAGGTTAAATATCGCTATGAAAGATCATATCTTGTCATAGTCAACTCCTTGAACATTGTCGTAAACTTCTTTCCGACATGTCGACTATTTCATAGATGTTAAACATCCATGTCTTATTTCTTTATAGATCCAAACACGACCGATAGGCTTCACGCCTTTCCGGAGGGTCTTCCAAGTTCAGAAACTTGATTTCTCGTGTATGGATACTATCACGGATTCTATGACTTCTAGTCACTTTATGGAGTCAGGGCCCATCATCGCTTCTTTACATGTAGTCGGTTCATCATTGTCAAAACTATAACAACTTGCTTATCAAATCACACTATTTGATTCTTACCGACCCACACGGTTGAATAGGAACTCTAATCTCCGAGATCACAACCTTTGTAATCACGGGAGCCATGAGCACTGTGGCCAACACCGGGACACTTTCCGGCGCTGCGCTACTTAGCACATATAGCTAAGGTTCAACAACCTTATCAAGGTTCTATTGTCCTCCCACTTAACTTTTCGCGAAAAATTCCTTCTGAAGAAACTTGACGTTTTAAGTAAGAAACTCTTTTGTCCTCGGTGTTATGGAGAAATTCCCAACAAATTCTTTGGGATAACCTACAAAGACGTGCTTATCCGACTTTGGTTGTAAACATTTTACTTATGCATAGCATACCAAAATTTTAAGAAAAGACAATTTGGGTTTTATCCCAAAGCATAACTTATATGGTGTCATTTCAACGGACCACGATGGTGCTCTTTTCAGTGTAAAAGTGGTAGTCTCTAAAACTTCAATCCTTAAAACATAATGGCATTTTTATAAATGACACCCTCGATCTTACCTTGTCAAACATGGTTTGATTTCATTTCTCGGATATGCCATACTCCTGTGGTTTATCGGGAAACACAAATCATGGAACAATTCCTCAAGTCTTAGGTGTTTTTGCTAAACATATAACTCAAATATCGTCCTTTATAATCGAATCATAAACTCTTTATTTTCTTGTTACAATGTTTTTTCACTTCATCTTGAAAGTCTTTGAACAATTTTCAAATGTTTCATACTTCTTCCTTATTAAGTAAATATACAGATATATTCACTCAAATTTCTGGAGAAAGCATATGAAGCAAAAAGGATCCATCGCATATGGCTACACATAATGGACTATATACGTCAACATGCATAATATCTAATAAGTTAGTCATCCGTTCCTCTTTGGCCTATGAACGGAGTTTCAATTATATCGAGGAAAGTTTCACCAGCGTCAATTGATCAAAATCAAAAGACTCCAAAAATCCATCAACATGGAGTTTCTTCATTGTTTCTTTCCAATATAATTTAAATAGCGATGTCACTTCATAAGTGATCTTTCAATCATTTGTCTTGCGACATTTTAGCAATAGTGTTTATGGATGTGATTTCTCCCACTAGACTTGTAAAAGTTCATCCATCCTTTATGGAATACGGTAATTATTTGAACAAGCATTGTTCTCGTAATACCGGAAGAAAATAACAATTATTAAAACAAATCTTGAAGGCTAGGTTTGAAGACAACGAAAAACACAATAACACTTTATTTGTTTTTGATGAACATCATCACTTATTCTCTTGCTAGTTACTTAGGCCATTGTAGTTCATGAATTGCGTTGTCCTGTATGACACTTCATTCCAACCAATTCGGTATCCAATACCAGTATCCAATACCTAAGAACCACATTGTTTAACAAGTAAGGAAAACAGCCATAACATGTATATCTTCTATATACCTAAGTACCTAAGATGGTACTTGGCTTTGGAAGACACGATACCTACACCGAGCTTACCCATGAGTTCCTTGCCTACTTCTATGATGACCATAGGGAGAAAGGTAATATGTGCATGGTAAGCTTCACCATGAACTGGTGGCCCCCATGTACTTGCTTTGGGTCTGGGAAACGTCATGAATTAGGCCCCGCCGACATACCGATGGGTGTATGTTAATTGATCTGGCAAAAAGGATCGAAGTGCGTGTGGATACTTTGGTGCACTCCTGCAGGGTTAAATCTTTTCAAAAAGCCGTGTCCACGGTTATGGACGACTTGGAGCACAGTTTCTCGATCATAGACAACTATAACTAAAGTTTACTGTTATAATTTGACTTACATCTGAGATGACGAGTAAGTTGGATAACTGCCTTGGAAAGATTAAAGAAAACTGCCAACCGTGTGAGTTTCCTCGGCTTGACTTCCTCGTTTGGTCTCAAGGGGGAATACCAGGATGGGTATGATTGGTGTTAGTAGCAGGTTGTGTCCGAATAGGTCTCTCTTATCCCTTTGTAATAGCCGACAGATGAATTGAGTCTCTATAGGTTGTTTAGTGCATGCTTCGCTGCCGCTTCAATCCACCATACCTATGTAGGCGAGAGCCGCCGAATTCTAGCCTCGCCGTGTACTGGCCTCAGTACTGACGCTCCTCATATTCCTTTGCCCTTTGTCGGCACCCCTTTTGTTTTAGCAGGTTTGAGATCGATGTCGTTAGCAGGGTTACCCTTCCGGCTTGGCCTGGGCAGGGTTATGGACGCCATTGGTTATTCTTCAGGACTCTTAGCCCCATTTGCATCTTATCTGTAGTCGGATGCTCTATCGTTTCAAGGTGATTAGGATCTTTGTATATTATATCTATATTCTTGACTCGTTGAGTCGCTGTTGTATATACATCTGTTCTGTGAGTCCAATCGAGGACTGTTGTGTAATGGTATTACTTTGTTTTCCACCCGCACGAAAGTGCCTGGTGGGCGTCCTTGAATCGTTTCTATGCGGGTTTGGCGGAAAGGGCTAAAACTTGCATAGGGCCGATTTGAGGGTGTTATAGAGAGGTATCAGAGCTCAGCAGTTACGATACCCCACAAGTCCAGCCTGTAGGATAACCTAGCTAACGGCCGAAGTAGGGTGTCAAAACTATTTTTGCAAAAATCGGTTGGATAGATCTGATTAGGTCTGTTTTACTCCTTACCCCTCTGCTATTCTCCTCTTACCTCTGCGTGTTTTGAATCTGCTCTCTTATCCTTTCTTCGATTCCAGGAATTCTCGTGGTTGGTTTTCCGTCGTACCTTCAGGGCTTTGCTTCCTTCTTTGGTAACGGTGCTTCCACATCCGATCATCATGCTATCAGAGTGATCCTTTATCTGTGGTACCATTCTTTGTTCCTTGTTTGTTCCTTTCGGTGTTTTCTGACGCGACGACATCGTCTATGCCAGATCTGATGCAGAGCCTGCATCACCCCTTTTTTCCGAACCTCAATTGTCGAGATCTTCAGTCTGATTCCGAAAATGGTTGCACGCTCTTCTACTGATTGTGCGGAGTAATAGTTTGGGTGCGTGATGGATTGGCCCCCATGCCGACTACCCTTTCTATTCTCTCTTGTACATTGAAGTGGATGAGAATGCATCGTTTCTCTCTTTCTACCGGAGTTAGAGGTGGATTTATTTGTGGATACCTTTACCTTCGTCTTTTGTTTCCCGGAGTGTTCTCTCGATGAACGCGAGCAACGACCCCTTGTTGGTGGTGTCGCCAATTCAAGGCGAAGAAGGAACCTTTGTGAGTGGTGTCGCGAGGATCGACACGAAGCGAGAAGATTCAGATCGCCGACCTTCTTCCCTGTACTATGAGGCGCATCTCGAGGGCGAGATCCTTTGTTAGTGGTGTCGAATTGTGGCGCCCCGCAAAAACCACTACTAGAAAATCGCTGTGTTTTTGTGCATTGCATCATCATGACCGCATGCTCATGTCATCAGGCCACATTGCATTTGAGCATCGTCATCATCATGCATGGTTTTGTCTAAACTATTTTTGAAACGCCTAGTTTTGTTTTCTAAATATTTCCGTCTTAATTCAAATTATAAACCCGGGTCTCTGGAATATTTTGGTTTGTCTAAATACGGTTTGCAAAAGCCCCGTTTTAAATAATAAATTTTTTATATTATTTTAGGAGGCAGCCCGCTAGGCCAGAAAGCCCGGACGGCCACCTCCAAAACCCTAGTCTAAAAATATCTTGTCCTAATCCTACCTACCCCTAATCCTACCCAGCCCCCTCCACCTTACCCCGGCCAATCGCAACTCGCCACCTCACCGCATCCCTCCACCTCACCACTCCCTTTCCCTATCCCATCCGACCACACCTCACCTGCACAGCCCCCACTCCCCACCTTTTCCCCTGCCCAACGCCACCTGAGCCGCCGACCAGCCCCACCCCACCAATTTTCCCCACCTACCGCGTTGTCAGCCCAGCCCCACCCATCGATGGACGCGCACGCCACCCCTGGCCCCTGCCTCGTTTTCCCCATCGCGGTCCACACCGTCCGGCCCCACCACGCGCTCGCCCCGCTCCATCCTCCCCCGCGTCTACCTCCTATGTCCTCGCGTCTCTCCCACGCCTCTCTCCACCGCCGGCCGCCACCGGGCCGCCCCGCCCACTTCTCGCCTCTCTCCTCTCCACATCGCGCGGATCCCCGCCGCCGCTGGCCTCCGCCACCCGAGCCCCAACGCCACTTCATTCTCCTCTCGGGCTGCTGCTCCCGTTCGCCCCGCCGGCCGCCACCGGGCCTTCCCGCCTCCTCCTCTGTGCCCGCCATTGTCGCCGCGCGCTCCTCCCAGGCCAGCGCCGCCGCCGTGACGCCTCTCCCCGTCCTCACGCGCCTCTGCATCGAACCACCGCGTCGTCCCCAGCTCCTCGGGTCCCCTCCGCCTGCGCCCTCCTCTCTGCTTCGATGCACCGCCTGCCGTTGGCCGCCCTCTTCATCGGCCTCTTCCTCACCCCAGATGCCTCCCTCACCCTCCTTTCCAACCACACGCGCCATCGCCTCGCCTCGAGTTCCTGTGCGCCGCCGTCGCGCATGTCCTTGACTTGCGCCTCCCTGCTGCGTCCCCGCCGGCAAGCCTCTCCTCCCAGCCGCAACACCCGCCGCCGGCCCCGCTCTGCTCCCTGCGCGACATCCACCCTCCGTGCCGGGCGCCGCGCCACCGACGTCGTCACCAACGACCTCCTTGTGGCCCTCGTTCCCCCGGGTCGTCCCCTGCAAGCTCGCGCAGGCCTGCCTTCCTCCCCTCCACCGGCCGCCTCCTGCGCCAGGACCCGCGTGACCCCGAGCGACGCCCCGCCTCGCGTCTCCCCACCGCTGCCGCCCGCTAGCACGTCGTGGCCCTCTAGTCCGTGCTCCGGCCGAGCCTCCCCTGCGCCTCCGAGATCGTCCTCGACCCTGCGGAGCTTCCCAGCGCATCCCGCCTCAATGCCAAGGAGCATCCAGAGCCACCACCAGGAACCGCGCGTCCGCATCGCCGTCTCCAGATGCAAGTACGACCATCTAGCGATGTGGCCATTAATGCCCTCTTCCTGAATGTGCTAGGGCCTATTGAGGAACATATGTGGAGATGCCTTGTGTTGATGCGACCGAGACCATCAAAAAAGGTGTCTGCGGGTTAAGATGCTGTCGTTGGCCTTGTTGCGGCTCAAGTAGTACCGCTTCGACTACTTCCGCCTTGAGATGACCCAGGTCCGACACCCCACAACCGAAGTGGAACCGATGCCAATCCAAGTACGCCATCAACCACCGGCGTCGAATTTCGAGAACTTCATCCTGGAACTCCAAGATCTTACGGCGCCAAACCCAAGACCGTATATCGTCACCGGAGCACTTCATCCTGAACGCCAAGACCGACCGTTGTGCGTACCCGACAAGATCTTCGAGACGACAAGATCGACACCGACCAGGGCGGATCCGATGATCCTATGACGCCAAACCAAGACCTTCTTCCCGGAACGACAAGCGCTTCATCTCGGAACACCAAGTTCTTCCCCCGGATCTGAAGATTGTCTGCTCCGAAGACCGATCCCGGAGTCCGAAGACCGTTCCTGTCGAACACGAACCCTCGGCATGCCATGTTTTCCTTCTCGGAAGCCGGAGACCAGACCAGAACCACATCGAACCAAGATCTTCCGAACCCCATGTGTGAACCTTTTCCGAGCCCCTATTTTATAAATGCTATATATAAAACCTGTTGCATAATAATTGTTCATCTCGCATGCATATCATAATCATGTCGGGCCTTCTGCCGTAGTATTAAATATTGCATCCGGTGTTTCTTCTAGTGTTTGCTTCTTCGCGGATTAGGCCGATGAGTTCATGCGAGTATCGACAAGTTCTCCGGATTTGATCCTTCGGCAGTGTTTCCCAGGCGAGCATCTCTCCCCCTTCTACCTATTTTGCATTTATAGTCTTTATTTCCTCTGGTTGATCTATTGCTATCCGTGGCGCGATGCTTTAGTGTTCCGTACTAGATATATTCCTTGCAGCCGTTATATTGCCTTGGACACCTCCTATTGCCTAATGCTTCATAGACAGTTGGCCCTGCGCGTCGTAGTTGCTTGCTCAGGTGTTGCCTCGCGTCGTCGATGTTCCACAGTTGTTGGGAGGTTGGCAAATGTCTAATGGTGGTGCTGATCATCATTCTAATTATAGTTTATTAATTAATGTTGATGGTAGATTAATGCAGAGGCACCAGTGGGTAATAATAATTATTTGGTTTTTAACCGCCCACTTGTGTCCCCTAGGACCCGAGTTCTTGACACCTGTTCCGAGATCGAGCGTGCTAACCACAGGTGGGGTGTGTGGGAACCCCCATCGGCTTACTACCTAATTTCGAAGTATTGTACCGGGGGCCACAAGTAGTTTGGGGTTTTATTACTATTCTGTACTTATGCCATGCTTTACTGCTTTATTTAAGATTGTGCGTGGAGCACCTGTACTGTTTAGGATGTGGAATGTTTTCGTGGTATCGACAAGCCCATTCACACTTTCGGGTTCCCAGTCGTTTTGAGCCATTGGCAAAAACCCTGGGTCCGTTCCGGAGCCGGCCGACTTCGTTGCGCGTAGCTTAGTGGGGTGGCCCCCTTGTACTTGCTTTGGGTCTGGGAAACGTCATGACTTAGGCCCCGCCGACATACCCATGGGTGTATGTTAATTGATCTAGCAAAAAGGGTCGAAGTGCGTGTGGATACTTTGGTGCACCCCTTCAGGGTTAAATCTTTTTGAAAAGCCGTGTCCGCGGTTATGGACGACTTGGAGCATAGTTTCTCGATCATAGACAACTATCACTAAAGTTTACTGTTATAACTTGACTTACATCTGAGATGACGAGTAAGTTGGATAACTGCCTTGGAAAGATTAAAGAAAACTGCCAACCGTGTGAGTTTTCCTCGGCTTGGCTTCCTCGTTTGGTCTGGAGGGGGAATACCAGTATGGGTATGATTGGTGTTAGTATCAGGTTGGGTCCGAATAGGTCTCTCTTATCCCTTTCTAATAGCCGACAGATGAATTGAGTCTCTATAGGTTGTTTAGTGCATGCTTCGATGCCGCTTCAGTCCACCATACCTATGTAGGCGAGAGCCGCCGAATTCTAGCCTCGCCGTGTACTGGCCTCAGTACTGACGCTCCTCTTTTTCCTTTGCCCTTTGTCGGCATCCCTTTTGTTTTAGTAGGTTTGAGATCGACGTCATTAGCAGGGTTACCCTTCCGGCTTGGCCTGGGCAGGGTTATGGACGCCATTGGTTATTCTTCAGGACTCTTAGCCCCATTTGCATCTTGTCCGTAGCCGGATGCTCTATTGTTTTGAGGTGATTTGGATCTTTGTATATTATATCTGTATTCTTGACTCGTTGAGTCGCTGTTGTATATACATCTGTTCTGTGGGTCCCATCGAGGAATGTTGTGTAATGGTATTACTTCGTTTTCCACCCGCACGAAAGTGCCTGGTGGGCGTCCTTGAATCGTTTCTATGCGGGTTTGGCGGAAAGGGCTAAAACTTGCATAGGGCTAAAACTTTGTTAATTACTTTAATTAACAAACATTCACATAAAACTCCTGCAACATTTCAATATTACATGCAGAACCAATTTCAGCAATTTCACCTGAAACAGTTTCGGTGTCTATTGAAATAATTCCAGCGCTTTCTTAAATCTTTATCTGAAACATATTTGCTCCAAATGGTGTCGGTATCCCTTAAGTCTGTCACCCTATGGTTCGCGAATAATGTAGACATGATCGAGACCCCTCTCAGATCAATAATCAGAAGCGGGACCTGGAGATCCATACTGACTCCTACACATTCAACGATGACTTCTGTGATCGTGAGAACCTTTAACGCTAGTAACTAAATCCCTTTGTCTCGCGATATATTACATGTCCGAGATTCGATCATCGGTATCTCCATACCTAGTTTGATCTCGTTGCCGACATACACTCTTTTCTCGTTCCCGTGATATAACATTCTAGTGATCACATGACTTGCTTGCAAGCTATCTTAATGTGATATCATCGAGAGGACCCAGAGTATATCTATCCGTCATCGGGATTGAGAATTCCACTCTTGATCCATGAGACTCAACATAACACCTTCGTAGCACTAAACCCATCTTTATAGTCACCCTATTACGGTGTGACGTTTGATGTTATCAAGATACTCTTCCGGTGTTAGCAATTAACATGATCTCATGGTCTAAGGATAAAGATTACTTCGTATGATGTTATAGCAATATAAACATAATGACTTGATCGTAATGCCATACTTCGGATGAATGTTCATCACATCATTTCACAAATGATGTGACCTTGTTATTAATAACATCCAATGTCCATGATACGGAAACCTTGATCATCTTGTTAATCAACAAGCTAGTTTATAAGAGAGGCATAACTAGGAACCCTTTTTGTTTATTAAACACACATGTATTGACGTTTCCGATCAATACAATTATAGCATGCAAAATAAACATTTATCATAAACGTGGAATAAAATAACCACTTTATTATTGCCTCTCGGGCATATTCCCTTCAGTCTCCCACTTGCACTAGAGTCAATAATCTATTTTGAAAAACTTTGCGTATTGAACACCTATGGCTTTCTGGTGTTGCATATACGCGATTGCTAGTGGTTAACATAATCTTTGGATCTGACAGTTTCAGGTCCATGTGTATTTGCATGTCCTTTGGTGAGACCTTTAGTTCGTTCGGCTTAAAATATGTTGATATTATTGCCATACAATATATCTTCATAGTATTAACCCACTTTGAACCACACCTAGTTTGATAACAAACTACTTAACACAAATGCCATCCTTTGCTGCTACTATAGCAGTTATATACTTGGCCTTTTGTTATAGTATCAGTCACAATGTCTCAACTTTGGAACTCATCTAAATCCATCATGGAACATCATTTTCATTACATTGTGCCACCCATAGTCTAAATTGAGATAAATTTAATTTGTATCTTGTGACAAAAATAGTATCAATGTAACACTTTACAATGAACTACCTTTAACTATTTGTCACTTATACATGATATATTCTTAGTTCTTCCAAAGCTCATAAAAATATCTTTACTATCATCCAATGATCATCGTATGAATCATTCTGGTATGTGCTGATAACATTTAGAGCATAGGACATTTTGGATATATACATATAATGGTATAATCGATCAAAATATTCATGTGATTTTACTCACCAAGTGTTGAAACACTTGAATCTTGATACAATTCTTTCCATGCAGCAAGAACCTTTCTTGTTGTTTCCATATTGAACCCTTTCAATATCTCATATATGTATGTCTAGCACAACCATATTAGCGCCTTAATCTATCCATATAGATATTGATGCCAAATATTCTGGGTTTGCCCAAGTCTTTCATCAAAATCTTATTTTAATGAAATTCTTAACTTGTGTTAATACAAGATACATCATTTCCAATCAACAATATGTCCTCTACATAATGTATTAGAAATATGTCTCAGCGCTCCCATTTAATTTCTTGCAAATGCAAGCATCTTCATCATCTCCGATGAATTTAAACTCTTTTAACAGTTTCATCATGGTGAAGATTCCAACTCCACTGTGCTTACTTCAACTATTGAAGTTTGCATGCCCTTTTAGCACCCTTTGAATTAACAAAACCCTTCGGACCGTGTCTTGTACACGTCCTAGGTAACCATTCTATTAGACAGGGGCGGAGCTCCCCTTTGGGAAAGATAGGGCAGCTGCCCTACCTTGAATTTTAGCAAAAAAAGCTCATATATGTAGGCATATACCTCTGTGCATACGATTATCATGCATTTTGTTCGTCTGGGAAATATAAAAGGGAAGTAAACTTGGCTGGGCCGCGTTTGGTTGTTGGCTCAACCAATCGGGCCATTACTAGGCCGCCGCAAGAGCCTGGCTCGGGAACGAGCAGCCTTTCAGGTCACGTTCGACCGAGACTGCCCACTTTGACCGATCGCTTTTCGTCACTACCTCTCGTGCGCTGCTGCTGCTCCTGTTGTGGATAGAATGGCGCCGCCAGCGGTTGGACTGGACTGCGTAAACGGGCAGCAGGCCGGGCGGGAGCCGAAGGAGGTTAGCGCCATCGCGCTAGCAAGGATTGGCGGCGGCCGGCGGCGCAACAGGCATGTCCACGTGCACAGCGAGAAGGGGATTTTCTTTTCCGACATCACAACATGCAGCAACACCAGGCTGCCACCAGTTCAGCGTCTAGGTTATTTTGTTTCAACTCAATGCCATAATTTGGGTATTGTTTGTGTGCTAGTGACTAAGTATTTATCTAGAAATAGATGAATATTCTCTCAAAAAAAAGAAATAGATGAATAAAAAAGGGAGAAATCTAGTAGATGAGTCCATAGAATCCCAAAAAGAAGCCATCAAGTTTTTTTTAGGACAATTAGAAGATCTCTCCAACTCATGGCCGGAACTGGCTTAAGCTATTATTATAGAAGAAACAACCCAATAAGGGTGATGGATTTTACAAGAAAATGCTAATATTAGCAATGACTTAACATTCAAAAGGTTTGGTCGAAATTACTTCAGATGATCTACGCACTTGTTTGTAGTGCCTACAAGCCCCCACTTTTTTTATCTTCCGCCGGTGCTCTTCCATGTAAGGACTGGCCCGATGAAAAGCCAAGCCGGCAAAGGCGAGATAGAGTTTCTGCTTGAATAGCTCGTCGACGTTTCACATCATATAAAGCATTAATGTGTGTGGAATATTTCAATTTTCCATTTTTTCTTGAATTTTTTTATGCATAAGAGTTTGCCCGACCTTAATATTTTTCCGTCCATCGCCACTGCTATTAGAAGAACATTGTTTTGTTTGTTCAACTACCATACATCAAATTATATGTATTGGTTGCTACATTAATCCGTCAAGGTTAAATATCGCTATGAAAGATCATATCTTGTCATAGTCAACTCCTTGAACATTGTCGTAAACTTCTTTCCGACATGTCGACTATTTCATAGATGTTAAACATCCATGTCTTATTTCTTTATAGATCCAAACACAACCGATAGGCTTCACGCCTTTCCGGAGGGTCTTCCAAGTTCAGAAACTTGATTTCTCGTGTATGGATACTATCACGGATTCTATGACTTCTAGTCATTTTATGGAGTCAGGGCCCATCATCGCTTCTTTACATGTAGTCGGTTCATCATTGTCAAAACAATAACAACTTGCTTATCAAATCACACTATTTGATTCTTACCGACCCACACGGTTGAATAGGAACTCTAATCTCCGAGATCACAACCTTTGTAATCACGGGAGCCATGAGCACTGTGGCCAACACCGGGACACTTTCCGGTGCTGCGCTACTTAGCACATATAGCTAAGGTTCAACAACCTTATCAAGGTTCTATTGTCCTCCCACTTAACTTTTCGCGAAAAATTCCTTCTCAAGAAACTTGATGTTTTAAGTAAGAAACTCTTTCGTCCTCGGTGTTATGGAGAAATTCCCAAAAAATTCTTTGGGATAACCTACAAAGACGTGCTTATCCGACTTTGGTTGTAAACATTTTACTTATGCATAGCATACCAAAATTTTAAGAAAAGACAATTTGGGTTTTATCCCAAACCATAACTTATATGGTGTCATTTCAACGGATCACGATGGTGCTCTTTTCAGTGTAAAAGTGGTAGTCTCTAAAACTTCAATCCTTAAAACATAATGGCAGTTTTGTAAATGACACCCTCGATCTTACCTTGTCAAACATGGTTTGATTTCATTTCTCGGATATGCCATACTCCTGTGGTTTATCGGGAAACACAAATCATGGAACAATTCCTCAAGTCTTAGGTGTTTTGGCTAAACATATAACTCAAATATCGTCCTTTATAATCGAATCATAAACTCTTTATTTTCTTGTTACAATGTTTTTTCACTTCATCTTGAAAGTCTTTGAACAATTTTCAAATGTTTCATACTTCTTCCTTATTAAGTAAATATACAGATATATTCACTCAAATTTCTGGAGAAAGCATATGAAGCAAAAAGGATCCATCGCATATGGCTACACATAATGGACTATATACATCAACATGCATAATATCTAATAAGTTAGTCATCTGTTCCTCTTTGGCCTATGAACGGAGTTTCAATTATCTCGAGGAAAGTTTCACCAGCGTCAATTGATCAAAATCAAAAGACTCCAAAAATCCATCAACATGGAGTTTCTTCATGGTTTCTTTCCAATATAATTTAAATAGCGATGTCACTTCATAAGTGATCTTTCAATCATTTGTCTTGCGACATTTTAGCAATAGTGTTTATGGATGTGATTTCTCCCACTAGACTTGTAAAAGTTCATCCATCCTTTATGGAATACGGTAATTATTTGAACAAGCATTGTTCTCGTAATACCGGAACAAAATAAAAATTATTAAAACAAATCTTGAAGGCTAGGTTTGAAGACAACGAAAAACACAATAACACTTTATTTGTTTTTGATGAACATCATCACTTATTCTCTTGCTAGTTACTTAGGCCATTGTAGTTCATGAATTGCGTTGTCCTGTATGACACTTCATACCAACCAATTCGGTATCCAATACCAGTATCCAATACCTCAGAACCACATTGTTTAACAAGTAAGGAAAACAGCCATAACATGTATATCTTCTATATACCTAAGTACCTAAGATGGTACTTGGCTTTGGAAGACACGATACCTACACCGAGCTTACCCATGAGTTCCTTGCCTACTTCTATGATGACCATAGGGAGAAAGGTAATATGTGCATGGTAAGCTTCCCCATGAACTGGCGGCACTATGAAATAAATTTTGAACAATTTTGCAATGCTTTCGGTTTCCCTCATATTGGGGAGCCTAATGTTACTAACCTCTATAGCGTCACAAGTGGAGAGACTTGAGAGGTATTCCTGTTAATGGTGGCAGGCAATTTTACCAGAAGAAGATATCCACCATTCAGAACCCAACCATCCACTACTATGCTTTGTTCCTCACCAACACACTACTGGGAAGAGGTGACACTAGTTACATGGCCAATGCGGACATGACAATGATCACCAAGGCTCTCTTTCCCACTGTACCGCAAAGCCCCAATCTTGCAGCTCTACTCATCCAGCACCTTCGGCACCAAAGCAACAAGACCAAATCTGTTATTCACATTGGTGGATTGGTAACCCACCTTGCCCATACATTAAATATTATACTACCTATTATGCAACCTGTTGATGGCTCCAAACTCATGGAAGTCAAGTATTTGACTGCTTGTGGCTTCCTTGGTCTTTACGATGCTACCTGGAGGCTCCGAGCATATCAATTCAGTTATCTTGGTGATGCACAGGGTGAGCAGGTTCAGTTGCCCTAGCCCCAAGCCTTCTCGATTATGGAGAAGAACATTTGGATCCTCACCAAGGACCAAGTGATGGAGATCATGGCCAAACTCTAGCCCGATGAAGATGAAGATGAAGAAGGAGGGCAGCATGATGAGGATGAGCAGGAGCAGGAGGAAGAGCAGGGACACAACCCTGTTTGGGAGGGACAGCAGTAGCAGCATCAAGGGGGAGCTTGGGACTTGTGGCCCAACCAGCCACAACAGGGGTACAGCTATGTCCCCTGTTACGAATTCCAGCAGCGGAGCTCATGGCTAATGGGTCAAGTCCAGGTACACAAACCGTTCGTGCATGGAGGGTTCAAGATGGTGAAGAACATATTCGTCAAGGTGGACTTTGTTGAATATGTGTCGGATATGTGTACGAATTGTGCTACAGTTGGACTTGTAATTAATGAAAGGCCACATGTGGAGTCGAACACATGTAACATGTCCTAATATAGAAAGGCACTAGGAGTAGCCAAAATAGTAGACTAGACACACGGTCGAAATTTAAAGGACGGTCCGGCCCGTGGCAGGGGCGCTGGACCGGTGTGGTATTGTAGATTTGAACTGGCATGCTTGTCATCGACTGTACTATGATGCGTATCTGGGGAGGAGTGGGGAGGAGTGCCTGTAAATCAGGCCCCGCGGATATATCGTCTATCGCTGAACTGGATTATCAGATCTCAGTGTCTTTTGTTGTGATTGTTTGTCCTCATAGGATCTACTATATGCCCCTCCTGTGACGTTAACAATAAATAAAAACAATATTCCTACATTTTTTTATTGCATCAGCTATAGCAAGTCCGTGTTTTCTGAGAAGACTTCCCAAATTATAAGTTGCAACTGATTGTCTATGTCCCGTGGATATTTGTTCCAAAAACACATGACGGCCCTCCCCACTTCTGAACAAATGGTTCAGATTATTGTGATGATTCATTCGCAGGCGCACTGAAGTGTGCTAGGTCCTCTAGTTGCGAGAAAACTGGGAGGTCCAGTGCATCTCTCGCTGTGCTTTGGTCTTCATCCGTAATGCTCAATTTCTGCGATCCATCTACCTGCAGAATGCAAAGCTTAGTACCATGCATTGACCTCTATGGAAGATATAGCCCGTCGTGAGCTCTAGGTTAATATCCTTGGTGATGTCTAACAGAAGTATATATAGAGCAGCCACTAGACAAACTGGGAATGGCTATAAATTCTAAGGGTCAAGTTCATTTGTTTATCGCATTACCGTCTCTTGGAGCTCCCTGATGTAACCAACTAACAGTAGCTCAAGTGGCTCCCCTGTTTTGACATTGCAGCAGGAACCAATGAAACTTATGTGCTGAAAAAATAACGACAAAGTTCTGAATCAGGGAAAGCAAATCACTATAAAAACAACATCCTAACCTGAAGACAACTGGCCTCCCAAATAAAACCAGCCCATTAATTTTGCAATTTGACTATATGCATATACAAAAGGCAATCTAAACCAAAGAAAACAAACCATCACTCTTGCAACAACCCGCATCAAAATGTCCCATCCGATGCTGACCACCACCTTAGATACTCCTGCACGAGTTTCTAACTTGGCCCAACAAAAGAAAAATCCTGATATCTGGGCAGGAATAGAATCATAGGTATGTTCACCTGCTTGGAAATAACCATCAGGTACAAAATGAGGGCACTTCCATCATTTCTAAAACGACCGGTGGTGAGATGTGTAATCTTGTCACTCGTCATCGTATTAATTAGAAGTAAGAGGAAGGTGTCAGACCTGCTATTATCCTATGATTTTGTTTGAAATTGCATCTCCTATCTAAGCATGTGAGAATATTGGTTCCACGGGCAATGCACCTTGAATGCCTGCAACATTAAGTGCCACAAGCAGCAGATTTGAAACAATGAATATAAATCAACTAAAATGGAATTGCAGCTGGTTGGTGGAGAAAGCATTACGGTCATCAAATTGAGGAAGACCCCATAGCTCAGGATGAAAGTCCAGCAGTGAATTGAGGATGAGATCGGCACTTGAGTAGAGCTGCTTTTCTGTTTGGATTGACGGAACAGCAACTACCTTTGCCCCAGAAGCCTTGCCGCGCTGAACTCCAACTCTAACAATTTTTTTGGCAATGAACTGAAAATTTTACATAAAATCCCAACATGTCCGTCTTTGTACGCATGAATGCTGGCCATTAACTGTTTTTTAATATGTGAACGGTGAGCATGCAGGTAGCATATGCCTGCCCTATCAGTTGAAACGTTCGATGCATTTAACGGATTTATATATTTACAAGAACTTACAGAGAATCTTCTATAACCAAGCATGATGATGGACTTACACCAAGTCGCTTTGCAGCTTCCAAATATCTGGAACATAGAGATATTCCGTAATGGCCAGTTTGTTACAATGAACCGCTTTGCATCTCTTATTTTTTTTACAATAGAAATATATTAATATTGTGAAGATACCAATTACATACAGCCAAAAACAAAAAGAAGAAGAATTAGAAAAAGAAATGGCCAGTTTGTTTACCTTTCATGTAAAAGAAACAACTACTTAGCCTGTCCAATATACCCTCCTCACGAAACTCCAACACGTGTATTGTGCACGTATGTTGCCAAAATGCATCATTTTCCTCCTCTTATTCTCAGTCCACCTCCGATGACCCACCTATCCATGCCTACTTACCCCTCTACTTCCATGTCGCTTCTACTCAGGATATGAACTGCCCTCCAACTTTACTACCGGCTTTCTTCTTGTCGTACGGCTCAAGGCACTACTTTGTTTTCGAAAAGGAAGATGAGTCTTCGGCCCATGCATAGAAAATATGCATACGACATGATTTTTTAATTTATTCAACTAAGGAAGGGCAAAACACATACATCAAAAAATTCGAAGCCACCACACAACACCTACATACCGGATAATGGGTGAAAATCATGTCAACAGGACCTTATGCCCGGAAAACAACGAAATCCTTCCATCAGCTCGAAATCGGAAAAATATCATATACCCTGAGATGCCCTCTTGGCGAAACTGGAGTGCTCATCCCATTTTCTAGACATCACCGCCATCGAACCACCGAGTAATCTTCATGGCCAAGATTTAGATAAATTTTGCCGATCCGGCCGCTGACGCCACCACAACGTCAGAAAGCGACCCCTCCATGCGCAAGGCCATCACCACGCCCCCCCCCCTACCGCACCACGCCGCTGAGACCCGCCACCGTTGATGCGGTAGATGAAACACTGGTCCACCAGTTGATCCCCTCCGGTCATCTCGAGCTCCAAACCGATGCCCTCAAGAGGGTGAACAGCACTGACGTGTCGCCATTGTCCGATCAGGGAAAATCTCAAATCTACAGTCCCATGGAGCCTTAAGAATGAGGCGGGATTCACATCAACGATAGCTTCAACAAGGAAACGACATCCGAGGATAATTCCATCATTGACTCTGACCAAATCGGAACCTGGCTCTCACCAGCCAAACGACATGCCGCGCCCGCACTATAGCCAAGGGCCACCTTAAGAAAGATGCTAAGCCTATATTAATAATGTGGGTTCTTTTACTTCAAGAATTTGATTTGCATCTCCTTGGAAAGATGCTAAGCCTATATTTTTGATAGTAGAGGTGAAGATAATCCTGTGGGTGATCATTTGTCTAGAATGGAAAATATTCCAACAAATCATATACCTATTAATGATAGTTTTCCTAATAAACAACTTGCAAACAATAATTTGTCTAGTGCTAGAGTTGCATCTCCTTGGTTTTCTGATTATGAAAACTTTATTGTTGGAAAAGTCATGGCACCACATTTTAATTAACGACAAAGAAAGAAATTATTAAGATCTTAGACATTACTTTTGGAAGGATCCACACTATATAAAAACGTGTGGATGGTATTATTAGACGGTGTGTGCCTGAATTTGACAAACATGATATTGTTATGAAAGTCCTTATGTAGGACATCATGCACGGCACCATGGGTTTTTTTTCACCGAGAGAAGGACATTGGCCTTTGGAATCACGCGAGAGGAGCCACGAGGCCAAAACAAGGCCAACAAGCGCGACCACCTTACTGGGCCATGCCACTTGTGGCATCCCGCTAAAACCACTACTAGAAAATTGCTTGATGTGTTTGTTTTGTGCATCATCATGACCACATGCTCATGTCACCATGCCACATTGCATTTGAGCATCGTCATGTCATCATGCATTTGTTTGTCTAAAACTATTTTCTAAAAGCCTAGTTTTGTTTTCTAAACATCCCCCCGTCTTTACTTTAAATAAAACCCCGGTCTCTTCCGGATCTTTTATTTGTCTAAAACTATTTACTAAAAGAATATTTAAAACAAAATAAATAAAAAATCATATTTTATAAAACCTCGGGGAGGCAGTCTGGCCGGCTAGGCCAGAGGCCCAACCGGCCAGACCACCTACCACCCGGCCCAACCCATCTAAACCAAACCCTAATCTGTCTAACCCTAATCCTACCCTTTCCAAACCCTAACCTAACACCACTCTCCACACAGCCACCTGCCGCTGCCACTCTCAGTCTACCACACACGCTGCAACCTACACCGAATGCACGCACAAACGCGCTGGCCACACACTGCCCTCCCGCGCGACACGCGATTCCACCCGGCCCACCTACGCGCTCACACCACCTACCACACACGCAGCGGCAGTGACGCAGCATGCGCACGCACGCGTTTGCCCGCACCGACCGCTCCTAGCCCCGACACGCTCCACTCCTCCCGCATGAGACGCCCAAGCCCGCATCGCGATCCCGCCCCGGCCCCACCAGCACGGCCACTCCCACCAACGCGTGCACGCTTCCCCCACCAACCATCTCTCCCCGAAGCCTGCCTTGTGATCCCCTCTCCTCTTCGTCTGTAGTGCGCCGCCACCAGCGTTCGAGATTCACCCTGCCACCTCGTCCTCCTCGGAGGCCGCCGCCAGGGACCGTGCGCCGCCAGCCTCACCAAGCTCCGATGTCCGTCGTCGGGCCTCGCCTCGCCGTCTTCCGCCTCGGACGTACCACCCTCTACTCGTCCCCATGGCGCCACCGCCTCGGCGCCCCCTTGTCCTCGACCAGGCGCGACCCCGTCGAAGCCCCGGCCCCGCCGCCACCTCCAGATCTCCTGCGCCGCCAAGCTAGCCACCAGGAGCTCGTCGCCTTCTTCAGCACCGTCCCGTGCCCCTGCCCTGGCCCTCTGCTACCGCCGCCTTCCCGCCTCCGCCTGTGAACCAGGGCGCCACCGCTGTCAAGCCCGTGTCGCCGCGACCCAGGAAGCCCCGCGCTGCGGCGTCCCCGTTCCGTCGTCGACCCGGTCGACCTCACCCTGCTGCCCTACGTGCCTGCGGCCCCGAGTCATCGTCGACCTGCCGCCGCCTCAAGCCCTCGCATTGGTTCCATCGCCTCCATGTACCCCTGCTATGTCGCCCAGGCCGGCCTCCTTCCGCATGTCTGCAAGGCCGCGAGCCTGCGTCCCCTCGTGCCAAGCCCGCCGTCGCCATGGTAGTTCCCGACAGTGGCGCCCTTGTGCTCTCTTGGATTCTGCATCGGTCGTTCCTCTCGTGTGTACAGGTGCAGCCGTGCGAGCTTCTTCCGAGTTGCTGCTCCCAGGCACGTCTGGGGAGGAGTTTTACAACCGTTGTGACCCTTCGGTCTTCGGTCCTTGATGCGAAGATGTCGTGGGGGTGGAGGCAGGGATATGACAATGTTGATTCACGACAAGGACTTCCTTTGGGTTTGAGGCGACGAGATCGACAAGTGGTGATGTGACCCAAAGTATCCCGACAAGAACGGTCCGGTGTCAAGATCTTCATCATGGGACACCAAGACCTCCTTCCCGGACCCGAACACCACACCCGGCTACTGCTCTCACATGGCAACGATCGTATGCTACTGCTCTCACATGGCATCGCGCTCCTCATCATCCCTGAAAAACTCGTGCACAGCGGCATCATGAGCTCAGAGGCATATCACCAAACACTCATTCGCACGTGCCCATGGAACATATAAGGATTACCTTGCTGATTTTAATTAGCTCCCGCATATGTCAACGATCTAGAATTACAGGCAACGGCTCCACGGGCGGAAGCAATCAGAGAGTCGGCCCTGCAGCTACTGCATCTGCGCCAGCAACAATGTCCAGCGCGCGGTCACCGGCGGAGAGATAATGCATGGCTCGTGGTGAAGCCAAGCCTCTCAGGCCGCGAGAGGTGGACTAAATCCTCCTTATCTAGTTCATGGTTGCTGGATCCTTTTCCTGCCTAGTCCCGCACTCCCCGTCAAGAGGTGCTCCGGCATGGGTAGCGCATCCTCGTTTCCGGCCGGGATGGGTGCAGCCGTGAGGGAAAAATGAAAGTCCGACGTGTGGGCGTGCGCGCGTGGGCCGGCAGGGTAGCAAGGGTGGTTTCAGGCGGCGTGGGTGGATTGACTGAGGGATGCGTTCCTTCCGCAAGGCATGGTCTGCGGGAGGGCGGACCAAGAGACGGGGTTGCTGGATGAAGCGACGAACGTATCCGCAGAAAGCGGAATACCAATATTCTTTGGACGTTCTTAGCCGGCGGATGCTCTGAAATAGCACGATTCTGGCGGGCGTTTCTGACCCGCGATCCCCTGTCGCCGCGCCCCGTCCCTTCCCACCCCGAACGCGTGACCAGGTCCAAAAAGGGAAAGCTAGCTTTTTCCCCCAAAATTGGGATCATCTTCCTTTCCAAGCAAAAATCCAAATCCAAAACCGAAACCGAAATCCCCCAAGATCTAGCGCTACCCCCCACCCCCAATTCCGCACCTGTCCATGTCGCCTTCATCCTCTAGCCAAGATCGCCATTGATGCTAACCTTGATGTACATCGCCCTGCTCCTGAAAAGTAAAATCAAGAACACACAGCAAAACACAGCAGGGACTTCTCAAATCAAGGAAAAACCTTCAATTCACCATGATTTTGGTAGCAAATTCTCTATATGGTTCTCAAGATGACAATATACTGCTGCACAACATGAATCTAAACGAAAATACGGCATCTACAACTAATGTACTACTCAATTTTGCATCTGAGATATGTCCAATCTTGTGCAAACTATAAGAAATCAATCATCTTGAACTTCAGTTACAGTATATGTTGATCCATGCATTACAAACAAGGACAACTAACAACTAAATAGACATGACATCCTTTTATTGCTTCATCCTAGATTCTGACATGATGAATATTTTGGTTAAATAGCTGTGAAACCATGGATATTGACCTTAATGCAGAAGCAGATCAAGAAATAGATGAAACTATGCTGATGTTTCACACACAAATGCTATTGTGCAAGTTATGAATGAAGGTATGATAATTATATGCAATCAACTTATCCAGCAGTATTTAAACAGAAGTTATCCAGGCATATGAGTACAAGTTATCCACTAACTAATACTACAGTTATCCAAGCATATCAGAACAAGTTATCCACTAGCTAAAACTACAGTTATCTATGCATATCAGTACAGAGTTATCCACTAGCTAAACTACAGTTATCCATGCATATGAGTATAAGTTATATACTAGCTAGAACTACAATTATTCAAGCTTATTAATAGGAGTTATCCAGGCATATGAGTACAACTTATCCACAAGTTTTTAAATTAGTTATCCATGTGATATTACTCAAGTTATCAACCATTTAATTCAGAAATTATCCAGGCACGTAGGTGCAAGTTATCCACATAGCTAGCACTATAGTTACCCATGCTACATGTAGAATTTAACAATAATATAAACACTGTAAATTATACATAAGTGTTATGTGTGATTAAACATTGGAAATACAGTCGTTATGTTTACAATAACTTTCTAGTTTAAAAAGTTACCCACCTATTAGAATAGCTGTTATCCATGACTTTTCATTATATTTATCCATTTCTGCAAAAAAGAAAAATATAGAATAACTAATCTACCATTTTATACATCAGTTATCTATGAATATAAATACAAGTTATCACCCATTTTATTAAGCAGTTATCCAGACAGATAGATTCAAATTATCCACATAGCTAGCACTATAGTTACCAAAGCTTTTATGTAGACTTTCACATAAATATCAACACTACATTTTATACAAAAGTGTTGTGTGTGACTTGCCATTCAAAGACAACCAACATATCTACGAAATAAATACATGCTATCCAAAAAGGTTATCCGCTAGATAGGGATAAGTTACCAAAGAATTTTATCTTCTGTTATCCATGACTTTTCATTGTGGTTGCCCATTCCTGCAAAAAACAGAAATAATAACTTGTGTTTATTTGCATAACAGGTGATGCCTAAACTGAAGAACATAGTGACAATGACTGCATGTATACTATAGTTGAACAAGCTGCGCAAGAAACAACCACGAGTGGCACAATCGAAGAAACAACAGTACACATAGCAGATTCAAATGAGGATGGGGAGAATAATGCACACAATGATGCCAAAGATGAAGTACATTCCACACCACAACCACCAATAGATGGAATGTGCTTTGATAGTTTTGAATCAGGTAGAGAACACTACAGGGCATATTCACAGAGGAAGGGTTTCGGAATAAGGATAGATTGGTCAAGAAAAGACGTAAGAAATAAGCTAAACAAGGCGTATCTTGTGTGAACAAAAGCTGTCAAACCTCACGAAGAAAAGGAAGACACAGAACCAAAAATATTGTGTCAAGAAAAGGAAAAAAAATACACATGCAATGACTGTGTGCACATCACACTTATATGTCAAGAGGAAGGATGCATGGTGGTATATTCAGCATTCATCAGATGAACATAACCATCCCCTGATAATAAAACCTTCATTGACAAGGTTCTTGCGTTCGCACCGGAACATACCAGCAGAAGGAAATGTGTTCTTGCGGATGCTCCATGCATGCAACATCGAAACATGTTGGCAGATGCACCTGATGGCAAGTTTCTATGGCATTCTGAATGATATGCCATACATAGAAAAGGAGGTGGCGAACCTAGGGGCTTCTTTTCGTAGTGAAAACAATCACCACGACATGCAAGACACCTTGGCATACTTCGAAAAGATGAAAGCAGAAGATCCAGATTTCTTCTACAAATTTACACTTGATGAAGAGGACATGATTGACAAACTGTTTTGGGTTGACGGGGCATCACGAAAAGCATACAAGTCTGGATACAATGATAGCATATCATTCGACACTACCTACCTAACGAACCGCTATAAACTACCATGCGCTCCATTTATTGGGATAAATAACCATGGACTGTCGGTTCAGTTTGGATGCGGGTTCGTGCGTCGAGAGCTAATGGACAACTTTGTGTGGCTCTTTCAAATCCAGAATTGCAACTCACAGGAATTGCAGATGGCACGTCATCCAGAATGCAACTGAGAAAATATGGACATTCATGGCCAACCATCCAGAGCTGCTCGACACTTTCAATGCATGTGTGAACAACAGCTTGCCACCGGAGGTATTTGAGGAGGCTTGGATGCAGATGATCATACTCATAATGTTTGTGACAATGTGGATCTGTTTTCACTATGGGAACAAAGAAAAGTTTGGGTACCAGCATACTTTATACACGCCTTTTCCCATTCCTTTAGATAACAACAAGAAGCGAAGGGTTCAACGAAGTGTTCAAGCGTTATGTCAAACCAAGCAACTCCATTTATGAGTTCGTACAACAGTACATGTCGGTACAAGAAAAGATTTACAATGTTGAGCTAAAGGCAGAGTGTGATACAGCTTTGACGGACCCGGAGTGGTGGTGTGGAAGTTTAATGGAGTGAAAAATGGCAAAGGCATACACGAGAAAAAATTTCTTCAGGTTTCAGAGTGAGATGCGAAAGAGCATGTCATACCAATGCGATCACCTCAATGGCTACCAGTTTGAACTAAGCATAACAGAGATTCCAATCCCACACTATGGCTACATAAGTTATAGGGTATTTGCAAACTGGGAAGAAGGAACATATGAATGCAACTGCTGCAAATTCGATCGTGATGGTATGCTATGCTACCACATTATAAAAGTGACGACGCATGTAAAATTCCATCAGATCCTAGATAAGTACATCCTAAAAAGGTGGACATTGGACACAGAAACTATCCTAGCTGAAACAAATGACAAACATACACAAGGAAAGAAAGAGATGCCTGAAGACTCAAGAAATATGATGGTGTTTGCATCATACAGACAAGAGTTTGCCAGAGCTACAAAGATAGGAGTAAAGACAGATGATGGAAGAAAAAATCATCAGCAAACACTTGAAGGAAATGAAACAAGTGCTAGATGTGATAGCAAGAAGAGAAGAGAGGAAGGCAAGATAGGCTGAAAATGAAGCAATTACTATGCCATCGTCTAGTGCTCCTAACGATGCAAGTGTGACACCTCCGACAACTGCCCCACCAAACAAGGAACAGTCAACAAGCCGCTATGGAGCGGTTCAAACAACAAGCACATCAGGATCTCACATGTCATCAACAAAGCACATAAAGAACCCAGAGAAGTCAGTAACAAAAAGACGACCACGACAGATAGCAAACAAAAATCCACTAGACCTTGCTACAAAGAAATCAAAGAAATGCAGCCACTACGGTGCCGAAGGTCACGCAATAAAGAAATGCCAGGGAAAGTTGAAGCCGCTAGGATACCAAATCTAGACAAACCATGCAAAAAAAACATATATATTAGAATGTTTATGTAACACAATATGCCAAAGATATCTTCGTTGTTTCTATGTATGATAGTTCATGTTATACATTCTGTGGTTTCAAGTTCTCCATGCATATAAATACAAGTTATCCACCAGCTAACACAGTAGTTATCCATGCATACGAGTACAGGTTATCCACAAGCGAAATCTACAGTTATCCATGCTTATATAGAGAAGTTAACCAACAAAGCATTACTAGACTATTTTAAATAGAAGTTATCTAGACATATGACTGCAAGTTATCAACCAACAAACAGAATAGTTATCCATGCATACCAGTATAATTTATCCAGTAGGTAAAAACTATAATTATCCATGCTTATATGTACAAATTAACCCACAAAATCATCAATAGACAAATTATCAAACAAAATTCATTGTGCCTAACAATCTACAAATAAAAAACACGTATAAGATGGGTAACTTATATATAACAAGGTGGATAACTTACAGAAATATGACTGGATAACAAACATGTAAGGTTGTGGATAAATTGGGAAAAATACCTTAGGACTTATTGTCTTCCAAAAGTAACCTCCAATTCAAAAGTATATTACGAGGGTGGTTCAACCAAAAAGAAGTCATCTTTTTCTTAATTCCCGGCATCATATCTTGGCAACTACAAGACACGGCGCTTCCATTCCACAATTCAAGGTTCTTGAGCATGAAGAAACCACAATCTGTGCTGAAAAACAAAAAATAGAGAATAAACAATATAATATCAATGATTATACAAAACCAGATACAATTACATGCGTATAAAACAAAATAATAACTATACAAGAATAGAAAACAATGATGCCACGATATGAATAACACTAACCTGCCAACTTGCTTCGGAACAGGGACATGCATCAACACAAAATCTTCAATCTGTCTTCTAGAAGCAAAATAATTGACGATGTACATTCTCTTTATTGCTTCCATTAGCTTGGTCGCATGTTCAATCATTTCTACATTAGATTCACCATGGAGCGAGTTAAAAATCTCAAACCTTTTGGCAGGCATGTTAACAGAGAGCATGTACCAATGGCTCATAGGATCCTTTTTAGTCCCAAGCTCTTGAAGGACAGCAAAGCAAAGCTACAGAAAAAATGAACGTAAAATAAGTAGGGGCACGTGCAGAAAAAAACAGTGGTTACCCAGGCAGAAATGAAAGAGTTGTCAACACAAATTAGCAATGGTTACCATACATTATGATCTGAACTTATCAACTACATACAACAAATTAAAAACAAAATAAACAATCAAATTAGACCCCATACCATATGTTTGTGGCTGAGTTTGTAGTTGTCATCTCTTCTGAACGACCCACGAACAAGAGTGGCGATGAATCTTCCCTCTAAGAGATATTTAGTCACGATATAAGGAAATATAATTTTGTTGGATGGACAATTATCTTGCATTGCGGAAATAGCAAGATCACACATATTGTTTGAAAGCTCGCCATATGGCATCACACTTTCAGGAAAATCACTAGTTGTCACCCACATTGGGTCAATGTTACAAATCGGTGTGCTACAAAAACATAAAGCATATGTAATGATTAGAATAAAAGTTATCAACTATGAAAACCATAAGTTATCAGCAACAAACAGTACTAGTGATCCACCAGTAGTAATACAAGTTATCAAAGAATTAACAAAAAAAGGTTCAAGTTATCCACTATAAAAACTAAGAGTTATTCACTAAAATAGTACAAGTGACCCACCAGGATTAGTACAACTTATCATCCAGATACCAAAAAGGTCAAGTTATCAACCACTAACAGTAAAACTGATCCACTATGAAAACAATAAGTTATCAGCAATAAAACATAGGTAATGATTAGAATACAAGTTATCCACTACGAAAACAATAAGTTATCAGCAATAAAACAGTACAAGTGATCCACCAGTAGTAATAAAAGTTATCAAACAAGTACCAAAAAAGGTTCAAGTTATCCACCGTAAAAATTAAGAGTTATCCACTATAAATAGTACAAGTGACCCAGCAGGATTACTACGACTTATCAACAAGGTACCATAAAAGGTCAAGTTGTCAACCATAAAATAATCAAAGTGACCAATGGTAAAGTACAAAAAGTTACCAACAGAGAATAATACTTATACAATGCATCTTTTTATACAATGCACATACTTCCTAATCTTCGACTTCTTCTCTTTATGCGAGTGTATGATAATTTTCTTATACAATGCATCTTCTTCTGCAGTTGTCCTAGTATAGGAGAACGGAGGGAGAAGAGACTTGGAAGGATGAATAAGTCTAACAGTGCACATCCACGTCCAGGTGTAACACTTCCAGCGATAGCAACTAGAAGAGCAGAACTAATACCGGGAGTTGAATAATCAGGCACAACTACAACAGCAAAAAAATTAATGCACATAAAAAATAACCATTCAAAATACAAAAAGAAGAACTAAACAATTTTGTTTCAATACCTGGAATGGAACAACTTGTCTGGTTCAACTGTTTGGTATCTTTCGTGAAGCTCCGAACAGCTTGATAACCAATACTTTCAACCAATAGATCATCAAGAGAAATAACTACATTTTCTTCATTTACCAGTTTTTTGCGCTTACAATCAACTGTTTGTTGACACACTACAAAAGATTAAAGAAAGGATAAAAGGAAATGCCCAAATGAAAAAGGATAGTAATGGCGGACCCCATGTGGAAAAAAGTACCACATGTTTATCACCATAAGAAAAAATTGAAAAATATGAACATATATTAAACAATAAGGGTAGTTTAATTACATCACACAAACATAGAGTCATATAAATTACAACACAAATTGTTCCATGAAATACATATCACAAACGAAAAGTTCCCATAAACTGCAACCTAATTTTAACTACGGCTACCATAAAACAGAACCTCCATCAAAGATAGCCCGACCGTCATGAAACCCAAGCCCCAAACAGCCATCGCAACGATGATCTTCAAGTTTGCCATCCAAGGAACAATTAACTCGATCCATCATCCGCACCCTTATTTTTATCACGACCCGTTTTCGGTAAGTTCAATAAGTTAATAGTTGCATAGAGTATGTCCCAAAAAGAAAGACAAGAATTAAAAGGGACCAAACAAAAAATTATTGTTAAAGTCATATAATCTGTTACATGTGGCCTACAAAGAAAACATGTTAATCCGTATTTCATGCCAACCAAACATACAACTACAATTATACATCTAGCATGGAGGTTTTTTTCTAAGATTGCATGAAGTTTAAAACACATAGAGAAACATGATATTAACTAAACTAGCAGTTACCAATGAATATATGTATAGTAATCCACCACTTAGAGCTACAGTTACTAGATCAGATAAAAATAAGTTCTCCAACATCTATCCCAAACATTTACCAAAGCATATATTTATGAAAAATTATAAAACAGGACATTTGCATACAAAAACAGTGTAGGTTACCAACGTAATTAAGTTAAAGTTATCAGAATTAATATATAAAAGTGATCCAGGGCATATATATAAAGTTATCAAGAAAACAAAAAATGCACAATCATGATAAAAACCCATGATGCAACATAAAATAAAACTTAATTAATAGAATATAATTTTACATTACAAAAAACAAGCATATAAGACAGGCATATGATGAAGTTACAAGTGTAGGACTTTCGCGTATGAAAACAATAAAATTTTACCATATGCCCCTGAACCCCTGATGTTGCCAGGACATATCTATTAGTAATGTAGTAATGGGAGGGGCTTTTCACTAACTTACCCTTGAAGACCGAAAAGCGTTGTCAACGCTCATGAGAGTGTGGTTGATGTAGACGAGCCGAAGCCGACCTCAAGGTCGTGATGAAGTTGTTGCGCTCCTGTGGCTCCAACGACTTAAGTGCCACAAGTGTGACACCCTGCGGGGAGTTACACACGTCCTGTGCCTGACGATGACTCCCGCTTCCCTGATCCAGCAGCAGTTGCGGAAGTAGAGCTCCTGGATCCGAATCCCGCAGCGCGACGACGCTCCGCGGTGAAGATGTCTCTCATTTCCGCAGTCCGAACTTGAGACCACAGTCACGAGAGAGAGAGAATATCAATTGGAGGTCTCCCCAAAAGGGAGGAAACCTTTTATTGAATATTGTGTGTATTTATCAGGCCAAATACCCCCACTATATATAGGGGGAGGGGAGGTACTACCTCCTTCAAAGTCCCGGGGTGGGACTAAAGGAGAGGGAGAGGCGGGGAGGCGCGTCGACCAGCCCCCACCCATGGGCCCCATGTGGGGCAGGCCTACTAGGGCCGCCGGCCACCCCCTACGCCTCTTCTAGGGGTGTGGTCCCCTCTTGGGCCCTTTCCCCACCAGGAATTGGCCCATTAAACCCTTTGACCATTTAATTGATTTTCTCTTTTATTAAATAATTATGCATAAATGATTAAATCAATATTTCACATTCATTCACATATTATTCAATCTCCGTGGCCATGGAACACCTTTCACCTCCATTCCGGACATCCTCTGGCCTTACCGAAACCCTTCCAGTTTTCTCTCTTCTCTTCTTCGGTGATTCTACTGATCCTATAAACACTCTCTAAGCATCATCAAACCCTTAAGCGTGATACCCCATAGTTCGGGAACACTCCAGACATGGTCGGGACACTCCCAGACCAATGATCGACAGAGGAACCTGGATGACCATGTGATCCCTATGCATTCCACGAAGATCTTTCGTCGTTTGAACCGGGATAGCCGTGTCTTATTCCCATTCTCTCTCAATACTTGCATTACCCGAGATCTGATCAATGACATCACCATGTCGTGTTCAATCTCGTTACCGAACAATGCTACTTGACTCGTTCCGACAAGTGATATCCATGTGATCAAATCACACGATGCGCAACTGTTGGATATAACTTCTCCAACTAGGCCCTTAAGTACCTTTTCGTCACGTGGACAGACAAATCCCGCTCTTGGCATATATTGCCTCTACGGTTCCTCTGAGTACCTGAACACACCTTTATTGTCATTGCATTACCAAGTGACGTTTGATGCTATCTAAGCACTCTCGGGACATAGTGATTGATATAGCCTCACGATCTAACGAATAGTCTACGAGGATCCATTTCTAATCATTGTAACTTGAACTTTGCGACATGACCGGGTCATGATGTTTAGGTTGGGTATTGGTTCATCATCTCATTCTCAGAATGAGTTAACTCCATTTCCAACTGGCATAAATGCCACATGATCAGGAAACCTTGATCATCTGTTGAATAATGAACCAGTGACCAGAGTTTCACTGGGAACCCCTGGTTGTTTATATATCACACATGTATTGATGTTTCCTCTCAATACAGTTATAGAATGATATAAAACTTATTCATAAACTTTATGAAATATGATAATAATCCTTATTATTATTTGTCTCTAGGGCATATTTCCAACAGTCTCCCACTTGCACTAGAGTACAAATAAACTAGATGCATTTGTTCTTAATCATTGGCACCATATATCCGGTTCCCTGAACATGCTTTGCTCATGGAAGAGGTTGAGTCTTGGGCCTGTACTTTACAGTCCCAAATCCTTTGCAACTTTCTAATGTCACCTTGATTGACATTAATACTTTATCATCACATGATAACATCTTTGTGTATGCATCATCGCTATGGCAGCAGAACGAGGCCAGATTCCAGGAGCCTACAGTGACTTTAGATCAACCTTGAGGGCTTTCTCATGGGCATTGTGCCCTGGGACACATCATTCTACGTTAAAAGCGAACTAGCCCTGCCATAACATTATACAACACTTTAGATGGTACCCTTATCTATTATTATAAATGTAATCATCGAAACACAAGTGCACCCTTTGCAATTTTTGATGTTTTGTTCACCTCGCTTCTTACTTGACTTTAGTCGGTATTCCAGGAGTTTCCAACATATTCCCTTATAACATAACACTTTATTCTTTAAGATATGCCATCCTTTATGGATTTGGAAAACATGTCTACAGTTCTCTATTAGACAATATGGACAAACTTAGCTCAATGTTCCGTGATTCAAACTTAATCACTTTTCAAACGTTTCTTATTGGATCATATATTATGTTATGTTATCTTCATGATTTTCTTAGATAGAACCTATGTCTAAATAGAGTGGATGATGATCATCATTTTCTTTCTTTCAACCATTGATGTTAAACTTAATACTATTCCAAACTTGAGTTATTAAGGACCAATTCCTTAACTAACTTATATTCTAAAACACTTTTCAGAATTCTTTAAGGAATACTACATAATATCATAATATTATTATTATCAACTTCTAGTCCTTATAAATCACTATTTATTGGTACTTGCGCTTTTATTCTTAATGTGTCAAATACACACTTAAGAATCACTCCTATAAGCTCCCACTCAAAATATGTTCCTAACATATTTGAATTTGAGACTTATATTGCTCCCACTTAAAAATATTTCATTCACATATTGTTTTAGGAAGACTTTAATAGCTCCCACTCAATTTCATGCAAATTGCATATCCACTCACTGTTTTGAATGACTTCAAAATCCTTTCATCATATATCAGACTTGGAGATTTACTATGACATACTAGTACTTTTACTAGTTTTAAATCCACTAGACATTCAGCACACTTGAATTAAATTCATTCGAATTCGTCCAATACTTGAAAAATTGTGCTTTTGTCATTTACCCCCTTTTCCACATGGCTTTGTAGTCATTTGGGCAAATTCAAGTAACTCATTTACTTCGTAAGATTCAGCCACGAATTGCTTTCTAATCTCAAGGGAATTTTGTTTCTAGGATTTCTCATAATTCTAGTTTACCATTATTTCCTTAGTAGTTCGTAGTTATGTCATATTCCGGTAATCATGACAGATGATTCACAGATATCTCCATGCAAGATATGGAATGCATTTTGAATCCTACGTTATGTAGTGAAAACATTAGTGGGGAAACACAATGATCATTATCATTGATTATTTCCTGTGTGAAGAGAATCGTTCAGGAACGTTTTCCGCTGCGGTTCGCAACACTCTGATGCAGGGTTTGGAATCCTCATCGTGTTTCTTACTGTCTTCCAAAAGCTCCATCATCAAGAAATACCACTGAATGTGATCTTTCTAAAAAAATGCACCAAAATCCAAGCAATACACGTTTTGCTTTCCTTTTGGTTTCAGCTATGGATTTCGTATTCAAGGTTTCCAAATGAATACTCTATAAGGAGTTATTCGCTATTGTTTTGGTTATATTGAATAGCCCCAAAACTTTTACGACGATCCATACTAGATATGGAGCCGCTTTCACGAATTCACATGGTTCACTATATATTCTAATTGAGTGCTAACTATTTCTAACTAATGGTCTCTACATCTACACTAGAACGATTTATTTGACGCCATCTATTTACCCACTTTGATATCTAATATCACATTTGTGATGCTTTTCATTTTGACATTTCAAAACTCTTTGCATTCCACAATTCTTTTTATGTCAGTCTTATAAAGTTGAATTTCATTACTATTGATCAAATCATAGTAATTAGATTCTCTTTTATCTTTAATACCCTTTGTTTGATGAAACAATTTGATCATATCAAATGGTTTCATACTTATGTTTCCTTTGGTAAACTTCTTTACACATTTTAAACAATCATATAATGTATTTACTTTTAACAATTTGTTAAAACACAATACATAGAATATGTATTTACTATTAACAATTCATTAAAACACTTTGTATTCAAGCAATACACGGTGTTCAAGTTATTTTGCCAAACTTAGGCATGATTCATATGTGATAAGAAAACAAGTGTCTTTCACATATTATCAATATAACTTTGAATTTAAACAATAGTTTCATTCAGTAAAGAACTTATCATTAAGTTGGGTAATTTTAAGGCATTTCAATATTTTACAAATGTTCATGTATTATCAATTAGTTTCAAAACAAGGATAATTCACACATAATCAAACAAGATATGAACATGAATAGAGATCATTCATAAAAGTAGAACAACTATTTGTTACAAATTGATATGAATAACCGTCTCACAAAGTGTGAGACACACTAAAGAAGTTCATAATCTATCAATTACAATAATCATCCTAAAACATAAACTAAGTGATAAATGTTTAGGGAGAGTGTCGATAGCCATCATCATCATGCTCGCCATCAACACACAATGTCACCTCCTCTCTAGCAAGCACCTCTATGTAGAAGGACCTATTTTCAGCAAAACAGAACAAGTATCAAATATACTTAACACTGCAATTGTGTTTGCAAGATTATAACATTTATAAAATTGTCTATCAAATATATACCTTTGTCATCAATGACCTCTCCAGCAATGGGTTCAACCTCCACATTCCTGAGATGTGAAATGAACCTATGGAAATACTGTGTTTCTGCATCGCCTCTCATGATGCAAGTCCTGACATGTGCTCGGTAGCTTGGTGGCAGCGACCGCGGCACAACGCCATTTGCAAAAGAGCCTGTCATCCAGCTATCCAGGAAGTATGTAGGCCTCATGTACGCATTATGCGTGCGTTCCAAGTGGTCGTCAAGTGATGAGCTCTCCTCAATCTTAATGGAGATGAAGTCTCCCATCAGCTCATGCTCCCATATGCGTGCTTGTTCCACGAAATGTGTCCAAACATATACCATAGGCGCACGAGGGTCAATATTGCCCATGACTGGCCACAACTCATCCACAATCACGAAGGACATTGTAACTGATATGAAGGTGGATATCTCACGATGATAATAGCGGTCCTCCCGCTATTCTAGGGTCTCATAGAAACAGGGATGCTCCAAATCCATCTCGTCGAGTATATAGTCAACCACGTTATTCTCTCTAAGGAGAATGTGGAGACGTGCAACCCATATGGAGAAGTTTGATCCATCTAGCCTGAGCTTCTCTCCATCTAACCAAACGTCAATAGGAAAGGTAGCATCAGGGAGAACCATTTTCTACATTTATAATTGCAAAAGGAATTTAGACTAAGTTTATAACTAAATGAGTTAATAATAACTCCACTCAGAAACACCTATCCCCTGAAGGGTTCTAGTGATAACACGACCCCTTTTCCCCACATCTCCCCCGATGATCACGGCCATCAATGCGGGTTCTAGCATGGACGCTAAACGTCGGTCACATCATTCATACGAATCATGCTCAGTCTTTTGACCATCTACGTTCCAAGGCCACGTCTCTATAACTGCTAGGCTCGCCAACTCAACCTTAGTGTATTCGTTGTGCAACATGGCTTACACCCACTGTATGCGAACGCGGATATGTCTGACACCCTCTCATCATGACATGCCTCATACTGAAGAACTTTCATGGTGGTGCACACAAAGGCGGAAACACAATCATTGGTAATTTTAAACAGGGATCATCTTATTAGGATACCGTCGAGTATCTAATACTAACACACAATAAGATATACAAACAATAACATTGAATGTCAATGCGATGTGACATGGTCCTTCATGTTTTGATCTCCATCCATCGTCACCAGATTCCGGCGCGAGGGTTCCAGCACTATAGACACCAGGGTACCAGTGTCTTTCCGGTGTGGTAGTCCATCACCTCCGTGACTATCTACTACTACGTGACACAAGGTAATCACTTTACCTTTGCCACAACCATATCATAAAGCAATGCCCACTGCAAAATAGAATTAGACACCTCTACTTTCTCTTTGCAAATTTTACGTGGCTGAATGGGCTTTTGCACAAGAACCGATCTTACCTACAAACTTTCACCACAACCCTGATCAAGTAGTTGTCTATACTATACCCCTTTCGGGGCCCTTCGTAGAAAATGGCATACCAACTAATGCGAGAGAGACAGACATCCCCCTAAGCCACTTTATACGGTACAAGCCGTATGTCAAGTGTGGACCAGTCTCGCGAATGAACGCGTAAAGTCGGTTGGGGCTGCTTCATCAAGCATTAATGCGGTATACACAAGTACACGTGGGCGGGTAACAACTAAAAGATCAGCGCCCACATGCTACATCTCGTGTATTCTACATGTACTAGCATTACTACACATAGATCTAGCTCTAATACCACTGTAGGGGTTCCGTGTGTGAAAACAATAAAATTTTACCCTATGCCCCTGAACCCTTGATGTTGCTAGCACCTATCTATTAGTAATGTAGTAACGGGAGGGGATTTTCGTGAACTTACCCTTGAAGACTGAAAAGCTTTGTCAACGCTCAGGAGAGCGTGGTTGATGTAGACGAGCCGAAGCCGACCTCAAGGTCGTGATGAAGTCCTTGCACTCCTGTGGCTCCAACGACTTGAGTGCCTCAAGTGTAACACCTCGCGGGAGTTACACACGTCCGGTGCCTAACGATGACTCCCGCTTCCCCGATCTAGGAGCAGTTGCGTAAGTAGAGATCCTAGATCCGAATCCCGCAACACGATGGCGCTCCACGGTGAAGATGTCTCTCATTCGCGCAGTCCGAACTTGGGACCACGGTGACGACAGAGAGAGAGAGAGAATATCAATTGTGTGTATTTATCTCGCCAAATACCTCCACTATATATAGGGGGAGGGGAGGTACTACCTGCCTCAAAGTCCCGGGGTGGGACTAAAGGAGAGGGGGAGGTGGGGAGGCGCGTCGGCCAGCCCCCACCCATGGGACCCACGTGGGGAAGGACCACCAGGGCCACCGGCCACCCACTAGGCCACTCCTAGGGGTGTGGTCCCCTCTTGGGCCCTTCCCCTCTGGGAATTGGCCCATTAAGCCATTTTACCATTTAATTGATTTTCTCTTTTATTAAATAATTATGAATAAATGATTAAATCAATATTTAACATTCATTCACATATTATTCAACCTCCGTGGTTATGGAACACTTCCAGCTCCACTTCGGACATCCTCCAAACTTACTAAAACCCTTCATGTTTTCTCCCTACAATCCTATAAACACTCTCTAAGCATCATCAAGCCCTTAAGCGTGATACCCCATGGTTCGCGAACACTCCAGACATGGTCGGGACAATCCCGCACCAATGATCGATAGAGGGACCTGGATGGCCATGTGACCCATGTGCGTTCCATGAAGAACTTTCGTCGTTTGAACCGGGACAGTCGTGTCTTATTCCCTTTGTCTCTCGATACTTGCATTGCTCGAGATTTGATCAATGACATCACCATGTCGTGTTCAATATCGTTACCGAACAATGCTACTTGACTCATTCCGACAAGTGATATCCCTGTGATCAAATCACACGCTGCGCAATTATTGCATATAACCTCTCCGGGTGGGCCCTTGAGTATCTTCCCGTCACATGGATGCACAAATCCTGCTCTTGACATATATTGCCTCAACGGTTTCCTCTGAGTACCTGAACACACATTTATAACCACTGTATTACCAAGTGGCGCTTGATGCTATCTAAGCACTCTCGAGAGACAGTGATTGATATAGCCTCACGGTCTAAGGAATAGTCTACGAGGATCCATTTCTAATCATCGTAACTTGAACTTCGTGCCATGATCGAGTCACGATGTTTAGGTTGGGTATTGGTTCATCATCACATTCTCAGAATGAGTTGACTCCATTTCAAACTGGCATAAATGCCACATGATCAGGAAACATGATCATCTGTTGACCAATGAACTAGTGACTAGAGTTTCACGGGGAACCCCTGGTTGTTTGTATATCACACGTGTATTGATGTTTCCACTCAATACAGTTATAGCATGATATAAAACTTAATCATAAACTATATGAAATATGATAATAGTCCTCACTAGTATTTGTCTGTAGGGCATATTTCCAACAGTCTCCCACTTGCACCAGAGTACAAATACACTAGCTGCATTTGTTCTTAATCATTGGCAGCATATATCCGGTACCTTGAACATGCTTTCTCATGGAAGAGGTTGAGTTTTGGGTCTATACTTTACAGTCCCAAATCCTTTGCACCTTACTAATGTCACCTTGATTGACATTAATAATTTATGATCACATGATAACATCTGTGTGTATGCACCGTCTCTATGGCAGCAGAACGAGGCCTGATTCCAGGAGCCTAAAGTGACTTTAGATCAACCTCGCGGGCTTTCTCATGGGCATTGTGCCCTAGGACACATCATTCTATGTTAAAAGCGAACTAGCCCCGCCATAACATTATACAACACTTTAGATGGTACCCTTATCTATTATTATAAATGTATTCATCGAAACACTAGTGCACTCTGTGCAACTTTCGATGTTTCGTTCACCTCGCATTCTACTTGACTTTAATCGGTATTTACGGGAGTTTCCAACATATTCCCTTATGACATAACCCTTTATGCTTTAAGATATGTAATCCTTTATGGATTTGGAAAGCATGTCTGTAGTTCTCTATTATACACTGTAGAGAAACTTAGCTCAACGTTCTATGATTCGAACTTAATCACTTTCAAACATTCCTTACTGTATCAGATATTATGCTAAGTTATCATCATGGTTTTCTAAGATAGAACCTATGTCTCAACATAGTGGATGATGATCATCCTTTTCTTTCTTTCAACCATTGATGTTAAACTTAATACTATTCCTAACTTGAATTATTAAGGACCAGTTCCTTAATTAACTTCTATTCTGAAACCCTTTCCAGAATCCCTTAAGGAATACTACATAATATCATAATACACCTATTATCAACTTTTACACCTTATAAATCATTATTTATCGGTACTGGCACTTTTATTCTTAATGTGTCGAATACACACTTAAGAATCATTCCTATAAGCTCCCACTCAAAATATGTTTCTAACATATTTGGGTATGAGTCACTACTCTTACTCAAATTATGTTCCTACATATTTGAATTTGAGACTTATATTGCTCCCACTCAAAAATATGTCATTCACTTATTGTTTTAGGAAGACTTTCATAGCTCCCACTCAATTTCATGCAAATTGCATATCCACTCACTATTTTGAATAATTTCAAAATCCTTTGATCAAATATCAAACTTTGGAGATTTACTATGAGGTACTAGTACTTTTACTAGTTTTAAATCCACTGGATATTAAGCACACATGAATCAAATTCAATTGAATTCATCCAATACTTGACAAATTGTGCCTTTGTCATTCACCCCCTTTTCCACTATGGCTTTGCAGTCATTTGGGAAAATTCCAAGTAACCCCTTTTACTTGCGAGATTCAGCAACGAATAGCTTTCTAATCTCAAGTGAATTTTTCTTTTAGGATTTCTCATGATTCTAGTATACCATTATTTCCTTAATAGTTCGTAGGTGTGTCATATTCCAAGAATCATGACAAATGATTCACAAATGTTTCTATACAAGATATGGGTTACATTTTGAATCCTACTTCATGTAGTGAAAACACCAGTGGGGAAAACACAATGATCATTATCACTGATTCTTTCCTTTGTGAAGCGAATCGTTCAGGAACATTCTCCGTTGCGCTTCTCAACACTCTGATGCAGGGATTTGAATCCTCATCGTGTTTTTCACTATCTTCCATTTGCTCCATAATCGAGAAATATCACTAAAAGTGAGCTTTCTCAAGAATGCACCAAAATCCAAGCAATACAAGTTTTGCTTCTCTTTTGGTTTTAGCTATTGACTTCGTATTCAAAGTTTCCAATGAATACTCTACAACGACTTATTCACTATTGTTTTGGTTATATCGAATAACGCCAAAACTTTCACGATGGTCCATACTAGATATGGAGCCACTTTCACGAATTGAAATGGTTCATTATATATTCTAATTGAGTGCTAACTATTTCTAACAAATGGTCTCTACATCTACACTACAATGATTTATTTGCTGCCATCTATTTACCCATTTGATATCGAATATCATATTGTGATGCTTTGCGTTTTGATGTTTCAAAACGGTTTGCATTTCACAATTACTTTTATGCCATTCTTATAAAGTCGAATTTCATTACTATTGATCAAATCGTAGTAATTAGATTCTCTTTTATATTTATACCCTTTTATTGATGAAACACTTTGATCATATCAAATAGTTTCATATTCATGTTTCCTTTGGTAAACTTCTTTACACTTTTAAACAATCATATAATGATAATTACCATTTTTCTGAAAACATAATACATCGAATATGTATTTACTTTTAACATTTCATTAAACAGTTTGTATTCAAGTAATACATGGTGTTTAAGTTATTTTGCCGAAATTAGGGATAATTTATATGTGATAATAAATCGAATGACTTTCACATATTATCATTATAACTTTGAATTTAAACAATGGTTTTCATTCAGTAATGAATATCATTTAATTTGGGTATTTTAAGGCATTTCAATACTTTACAAATGTTCATGTATTATCAATTAGTTTCAATCAACAAGGATAATTCACATATAATCAAACAATATTTGAACACGAATTGAAATCATTCATAAAAGTAGAAGAACTGTTTGTTACAAACTCATATGAATAACCGTCTCACAAAGTGTGAGACACACTAAAGAAGTTCATAATATTTTGATTACAATAACTATCCAAAACATAAACTAAGTGATAAATGTTGAGGGAGAGTGTCGCGGGCCATCATCATCATGCTCGCCATCAACACACAATGTCACCTCCTGTCCAGCAAGCACCTCTCATGTAGAAGGACCTGTTTTCAGCAAAACAGACAAGTATCAAATATACTTAACACTTCAAATGTGTTTGCAAGATTATAACATTTATAAAATTGTATATAAAATATATACCTTTGTCATTGATGAACTCAGTGAATACGGGTTCAACCACCACATCTCTGAAATGTGATATGAACTCGTGGAAATCCTGCGTTTCCGCGCCGCCTATCATAATGCAAATCCTGACTTGTGCTTGGAAGCTTGGTGGCAGCGACCGTAGCATAACTCCTATTGCAAAAGAGCTTGCGAACTAGTTATCCAGGAAGTATGCCAGACTCATGTATGCATCATATATGCTCAACAAGTGATCGTCCAGTGAGGAGCCTTCCTCCATCTTTATGGAGAGGAAGTCCCCCATCAGCTCATACTCCCATATGCGCACTTGTTCCACAAAATGTGATCTCAGATGTGCCATGACCATTTGGGGATTAATACTTCCCACCATCAGCCATAGCCCATCTTCCGTCCCAAGGCGCATCGTCACTGATATGAATGTGGCCATCACACGACGATGGTGGTGGAGATCCTGCTGCTCTTGGGTCTCATGAGAATAGGGTGGCTCCAAGTACATCTTGCAGATCATGTAGTCAGCCACTTTGTTCTCACCAAGCAGATCATAAAGGCAAATGACCCATGCAGAAAAGTTGGATCCATCTAACTTAAGCTTTTCTCCTTTTAACCAATTGTCAATGGGGAAGGTAATCTCGGGGAGAACCATTTTCTACATATATAATTGCAAAAGGAATTTAGACTAAGTTTCTAATTAAATGAGTTAATAATAAATCCACTCAGAAACACCTAACCCCATAAGGGTTCCTAGTGATAACACGACCCCTATCATCCACATCTCCCCCGATCGTCACGGCCATCAATGTGGGTTCAAGGGTGGACGTTGAACGTCGGTCACATCATTCATGCGACTCGTGCTCGATCTTTCGACCATCCGCGTTCCGAGGCCATGTCTGCACATGGTAGGCTCGCAAACTCAACCTTAGTGTATTCGCTGTGCAACATGGCTTACACCCACTATATGCGAACGTAGATATGTCTGACACCCATGCCTGTAGCATGGTTCGCCTCATACCGAAGAACTTTCTTTGTGGTGCACACTAAGGGGGAACACAATCGTTGGTTATCTTAATAGGGATCATCTTATTAGGATACCGTCGAGTATCTAATACTAGCACACAAGAAGATATACAAGCAATAACATTGAATGTAAATGCGATGTGATATGGTCCTTCACGTCGTGATCTCCATCCGTCATCACCGGATTCCGGCGCCAGGGTTCCGGCACCGTAGACACCAGGGTACCGGTGTCTTTTCGACGTGGTAGTCTGTCACTTCCGTGACTATCTACTACTACGTAACATAAGGTAATCACTTTACCTTTGCCACAACCATATCACAAAGCAACGCCCCCCTGCAAAACAAAGTTAGACGCCTCTACTTTATCTTTGCATGTTTTATGTGGCTGAATGGGCTTTCGCACAAGAACCGTTCTTACCTACGAACTTTCACCACAACGCTGATCAAGTAGTTGTCTCTACTAGACCCCTTTTAGGGCCCGTCGTTGCAAATGGCATACCAACTAATGCGAGAGAGACAGACACCCCCCTAAGACACTTTATATGGTACAAGCCGTATGTCAAGTACACGTGGAAGGGTAACAACTAAAAGATCAACGCCCACGCGCTACATCTCGTGTGTTCTACCTGTACTAGCATTACTACGCATCGATCTAGCTCTAATACCACTGTTGGGGTTCCGCGTATGAAAACAATAAAATTTTACCCTACGCCCCTAAACCCCTGAAGTTGCCAGGACCTATCTATTAGTAATACAGTAACGGGAGGGGATTTTTGCGAACTTGCCCTTGAAGACCGGAAAGCGTTGTCAATGCTCAAGAGAGCGTGGTTGATGTAGACGAGCCAAAGCAAACCTCAAGGTCATGATGAAGTCCTTGCGCTCCTTTGGCTCCAAAGACATGAGTGCCTCAAGTTCGACACCTCGCAGGGAGTTACACACGTCCGATGCCTGACGATGACTCCTGCTTCCCTGATCTAGCAGCATTTGCGAAAGTAGAGCTCCTGGATCCGAATCCCGCAGCGCGACGGCGCTCCGCGGTGAAGATGTCTCTGATTCGCGCACTCCGAACTTGGGACCACGGTCACGAGAGAGAGAGGGAGAGTGAGAATATATCAATTGGAGCCCCCCCAAAAGTGAGAAGACCTTTATTGCTTATTGGGTGTATTTATCTAGCCAAATACCCCCACTATATATAGGGGGAGGGGAGGTACTACCTCCCTCAAAGTCCCGGGGTGGGACTAAAGGAGAGGAGAGGGAGGGGAGGCCGCCGGCCAGCCCTAGTGGGCCCCGTGCGGGGGGGGGGCTTGGCCCAGCCGGCCACCCCTTGCCCCTTCTCCCTCTCTCCTTTCCCTAATGGGCCCTCTCCCCTCCGGGAATTGGCCCATTAAGCCTTTTGACCTTTTAAATTGATTTTATATTTATTAAATAATTATGAATAAATGATTAAATCAATATTTAACATTCATTCACATATTATTCAACCTCCATGGTTATGGAACACTTCCACTTCCACTTCCACTTCCACTCCGGACATCCTCCGGATTTACCGAAACCCTTCCGGTTTTCTCCCTACAATTCCTCGTTGATTCTAGAGATCTTATAAACACTCTCTAAGCATCATCAAGCCCTTAAGCGTGATACCCCATGGTCGGAACACTCCAGACATGGTCGGGAACACTCCAGACATGTGACCATTGTGCGTTCCACGAAGATCTTTCATCGTTTGAACCAGGACAGTCGTGTCTCTCGATACTTGCATTGCCCGAGATCTGATCAATCACATCACCATGTCGTGTTCAATCTCGTTACTGAACAATTCTACTTAACTTGTTCCGACAAGTGATATCCCTATGATTAAATCACACGCTACGCAGCTATTGGATATAACCTCTCCGAGTGGTCCCTTGAGTATCTTCCCATCACAAGGACGGACAAATCCCGCTCTTGACATATATTGCCTCTACGGTTTCCTCTGAGTACCTGAACACACCTTTATAACCACTGTATTACTGAGTGGTGCTTGATGCTATCTAAGCACTCTTAGGAGATAGTGATTTATATAGCCTCACGGTCTAAGGAATAGTCTATAAGGATCCATTTCTAATCATCGTAACTTGAACTTCGTGACATGATCGGGTCACGATGTTTAGGTTGGGTATTGGTTCATCATCTCATTCTCAGAATGAATTGACTCCATTTCCAACTAGCATAAATGCCACATGATCAGGAAACATAATCATTTGTTGACCAATGAACCAGTGACTAGAGTTTCACTGGGAACCCCTGGTTGTTTGTATATCACACGTGCATTGATGTTTCCACTCAATATAGTTATAGCATGATATAAAACTTAATATAAACTATATTAAATATGATAATAGTCCTTACTACTATTTATCTCTAGGGCATATTTCGAACAATTCCAATTTGCTAGCAACACCTTTGGGGTGTTTCCTTGCTCCTACTGGTTCGATAACCTAGGTTTCACAACTAAGGGAAACTTGCTGATGTGCTCATCATACCTTCCTCTTGGGGTTCCCAACAAGCTCTACATATCTTGAGCCATCAGCCCCATACTCAATCATCCAATCCATTCCCAACACTACTGCTATTCCCCTTAATGGAATCACATAAAGATCTGCATAATAGGTTGGACCACAGACTGAGATTACTTGGTTTAATTTTATGTTTCTAACTACCACTATCCCTCCAGCGGTAACTACGGTCATAGGTTTTTCTAACGGTGCCCTTCTAATCCCAAACTTATCACAAAATTGTTCAGATATGAATGAAGTAGTTGCACCCGTATCAAATAGAACTTTTCCAGGATTTGTGAGAATGTTGAGCGTACCTATCACCACTTGATCCGTGTTATCCACCTCCTCCAAGGTTGCAATTCAGCATTCTAGTAGGTCTGCCTCTCTTGCCATTGTCTTTTTTGCCATAGCTTCCACCTCTGTTAGGCTATCCACCTCCGCCTCTTTCTTGACCACCGCCTGATGTAGGTCAACCACCTGGTGGTTTCTTGGGACAATCGGGCTTCATGTGCCCCTTATGACCACACCCATAGTATATGATCACCGAATTTAGGCAATCCCTACTAAAGTGCCATGGAAGCTTGCAGTTGTGACAAATGACATTCCTCCTAGTCTTGGTTGCACCCGATTGGGGTTGTTATCATTGTTAAAGGACCTATTTCGAGCTTTGAATTCCATATTAGGTTTAGGTTTACTTTCTTGAATCCTCTTGGTTTCCTTCTTTGCTCTCTTCCTTCGGTCCTCTTAGACATTCCTATAATCATCCTCAAATGTGATGGCTGCATCAAGTAGCTGTTGAAAAGTAACTTTATTGGATAGCCTCAGCTGCATCTTCACAAATGGATTTAGACCATGCAGGAAACATTTCTTCCTCTTTTCCTCAGTGTTCAGTTCATCCTCAGCATAACGAGATAGTTGACTGAACTCCCGGATGTATTTCATGACACTGGTATATCCCTGCTGAAGCTCTTCAAACTCCCTGTTCTTCAGCTCAATAACACTTGCCGGAACATGATATTCACGGAATCTCTGCTTAAACTCCTCTCAGGTATACTCCCTACCTGGAGGTTGCATTGCTAGCTGATTCTCCCACCATGATGTTGCATGCCCGGTTAAGAGATGTCTTGCATACCTCAACTTTTCCTCATCATTGAAACCTACAGTCTTAAGTTTTCTCTCGGTATCTGCTAACCAATCCTCTACATCCATTGGCTCAGGGGGTTGATGCAAAAGGTAAAGGCCTTGCATTCTGAAAGCCAGAAAGACTCACACCACACCCTTCAGGTTCCCTCTGATGTCCCACTCGATCTACTAACCCCTCCATGAACTTGTTCTAGGAGCATCATTTGCATGTACTGCATAAAGTTCTACTCCATCAACGGCCTCATTGGTGATGGTGGTAAATTTTCTTGCATTCTAGCGTCTTCATCCGCCTTTCCCTTAGCTTTGCGCTCCATGCGCTACTGTTCGGTCTCGTCCTCTACACCCGTTTTCATACCCCCTAGTCCTGTAACATAAAGTGAACACTCATAATTACATCATGCATATATGTTCTAAGCTCAACTCCATGCATAGAACTAGTCACACAATGGAAAACAAGATCCAAATAAGAACCAAATATGCATTTCACATATTATACATTACAAACAACATAATCAGTACAACATCATTACAAACCCATACCATTTAGGTATTACCACTCTAGTAGATGATATCCCACTTATTTAGTTACATCAAGTGCTCCGACTCTAACTTCTGTATCACCTCTGGAATACTCCTCCTCAAGGTCATGCTTCCCAGAAGCTACTACATTCATCGTACATACCCGGAATACAACTGTGGTGACGTGAAGTACGACGCACCGTCTATGGAACAACTTGCCTCTTCAATGGACGATACTCAGTATCAGAAGTATCTGGGCTTGACACATCATCCAGCTGAAGTGCATCCATACCTTCCAACTCATCTGAGGTATCTTCAGAATCATCCTCATCACAGTCTTCTTCAATCACCTCCTGCATCCCGACTCCAGAGTAATCAACAGAATATTCCGCTTTCGATGCTCCCCAAGTACTCTGCTGGGTACGATAGTCCTTAGCTATAATTGGATAGTGCACATTATCAGGAGTAGGATAATGTTCTAGTGACTCAAACACCCTTTTTTGGATCTTTCTCATCGGACTCTACATCCTCCACGTGGACATCCCTTCCATCAATGGAATAAGACCTCACTCCCATCCGACTAGTTTGCCCGGTATCACCAACAGAATCTTCCACAGGAATAGGACTCTCGGAAGATCCATCCATTGATTTGTACCTCCATCCTTTGGAGTTTCCAATAGGTAGTTCCGAGTCTTCAGTTCCCCAAGAATTATGTGGTACTGGATGTATAGTACCCCCATCAGGATATCTAGTGGGTTCTGGCATAGGTGAATAAGGATATGATGTGAAAGAAGCTGGATCTATAGGTATGTCCTTAAAAGTTGGGCTAACCCTATCCACTGCTTCATTCTCCAATTGAGATTCTAACTTCTCCCTTCGCTCAGGATTAGTTAAATCCTCTAGCATATCAATCCGATCCTCCGCAATAACCTGATGTGTCTTATACAAAGACCCAACTATCAGTCGATACTGATCCATAAACTTGGAAGCTGCTTCTTTACTAATGTAAGATGATTTGGAACTGGCTCCATGTCTATAGAGTCGTGAGGAATCACAGAATGTGTGCTTCCAACTAACTCTTGTGCCTTGTGCTCCCGAACATTGGATATCACCTCCAGAATAGCAACATGGTATGCTGCTAGGTGACTTCTACCTTCACCCATTGGTAAATCATGATATAAACCAAGCTTTTCTGGTAGTTGGGTTCTAACACGATATTTGGCTAACATTCGCCCATCATGGTATGTCAAGGTACTAACTGGAATAGTATTTTTTCAACCAAAAACCCTCAAAAGTTCTCGAAGATACTTAGTTAAAGTCCCCTGATAATCATCGAGAGTTTCTTCTTTCCTTGCCAAAGTCTGTTTTGGAAACTTTGGTGCCATTTTGACTATATAGAAAACATTCATAATTAGTAACCATTAATTATAATGATGCATCATAATAACAAAAAAATCACTAAAAATATAACGAAATATTCCCAATTAAATATTCATCATATAATCTAGAGAACTCTTTACCGTTGCCCCTAGACTCCTACAGGTAGTTCCCTTTACTAGGTTTCCAACCTAAGGTCACAGCAATTGCTCTGATACTAGCTGCGGTGACCCGGCATACCACTACATGTGTAGTACACTATAGTCATTGACATGACATCCACAGAACACCGTTCCATAAATATCACATCCCTCAAAGTGGTACAACAGAAACATTGCGGGTCCAAATTACAAAAACATACACACTTCCTTATTATTACAATACCAGAAGTTCGAGACTTCAAGTAATTCAAACTTACAAACCAAATAAATTATTTCATAAGTTCAGCGGAAGAACGAAAAACACAATGGTAATAAAGACGTGAGCTCAACAACTTATTCTATAGGGTTCGTGTTGCTCGACTCAACCTAGGTAACTATGCTCTGGCCTAACAACTACTCTGACTCGTTGTCTTCGGGTCCATAGTGTATCCCATGGTCCACCCCTTCCATTCCATCGGACAGGTTTGGCTCTTTATAGTAGACGTTGTTCTGGACCTCCGTAGAATACACCTGGTCATCCTTCTGGCCCTCAAAGTCTAGCAAGGGGTTCAAAGGAAAGGGTGAGTAACAGCATTACCCAGCAAGTTCACTATATGCAATGTGAGAAGTTTGATGCTCTAACAACCACCTCGGACTATAAGTCCTTGGTACTATGCAGTTTTGGTAAACATTTATTCAAATATTGATTTTATTATCAAAAACTATGCCCATCAGCATTCATAGGTTGACCAGAACTTCATGGAGTTCCTTACCTACCGCGTTCGTAGCTCCTTCCCGGAACAGGGAGTAACATGTCACAATTCTTACACTCTACAGAGGTGCATTGCTTTACCCATAAGAGATCAACTCCTTGTTGCATAATCGGGCGTACTTTCCCGTCCACAATTCCTTGATGTGGGGCATAGTAGGTGATCCAAGCCAATCACTGCCCCTCTCCACGACCCCCGCATGAAGACACGATCCTTCAGGACATGCCCCACGTTTGTAAATCCCCTTATAGGGCCGACTATAACTTTGGTAGGCACCTGAAGACTCTATGAGACGGTTATGCCCTGGCAAGCTCCCTTAAAGGACCAGCTAAACCATTGACAGCCTCTCAAGATAATCTAGACACCAAAATTATGGGAAACTAAGGGGTTCCACCCATGTGCTTGGTTTCTCCACGAGAAATCCTCAGCCTCATGATCAGGTCATCCGTCCATGTGAAGATGATCCAGCTGACTTCTCCGTCCCATTCCAAATCTTATGGTTAATGCGTAATATACGGTGCTAGAATCACTGATGTCATGGGTTATTAAGTCCTATCTGTTCTGCAACTGAAATCATAGATTACACTGTAATTCTTAATATTTATCATCACTTAGGATGATAATAGCATTTCATTTGTTTGGGAAAATACTTATTATCTGTCTCCTTTAGAACATAGGTGATAACACACAATTTTCAAATACTTTCATAAAGACTCTTCAAAGGACATGAGCAAGTGATGAACTTGCCTTGTGACTGCAAGGTAGTGAAGTCGGATACTTCCACTTGACCTTGAGCTCTGGTTTCTACAGAAAACCATTATTGCTCGGTAAGGACAATATTTAAAGAAGCAATATGCAATGCATAGTAATGTCATGCAATAATTTATTATTTTCCTTCTTAGCATGTTTTACCCACGTTATAAAGGTTTTATATTTCTTTTAATTAATAAAAGAAAAGTATAACTCTAGAAATCATTAAATTCATATTATTTTGATATTTAGCATTATTATAATATCTAGTATTATTCTAAGAGTTTAAAATGAATTTATTTAATTTTTAACTCTTTTAAATGTTAAAATAAAATTCCTTTAAGGAAATAATACGTTATTTTTATCACACTTGATTTACATTTCAAAAATACAAACTAGTACTTTTCTATAATAGTACTTCCTTTGGAACTTAAAAATGAGTTTTGTTCAATTTTAAGTGTTCTATATATTTTTCTAAAATTCCAAAAGGAACATATATATTCATAATAATAGTTCTAAATTTAATTACCTAAAATACTCTCTATTATTATTTTGAATTGAGATTATTCTTATGATTTCAATGGTATTTTATTTATATTTTTAGGAGTTTTATTTTATTTCTTAGACCCTTTTAAGTCCTAGGGGTATTTTGGTCTTTTAATGAATTATTTAGATTTTCTCTTTTAAATCTGGACCAAGCCCACTAGGCAGGCCCAGCCCTGCCTCAGCCCACTTGGGCTGGTCAAACCCACTCTGAACGAGTGGCCCAGTACCACTCGCTCCTCTCTCTCGCGTAATGAAGTCTTTCTCTCTCGCGCGCTCCTGCAGAGACGCGGTGCTGCCGCCGCCGCCGTCACGCGATTCCGACCTCTCCAGGCCCCTCCAGCCACCATCCTGGTGCACGATGGGGTAGTCGGCGCCGCTCCGTCGAGTGGTCCTATTCGATTCGCCTCTGGACCTCTCTCCCGTACAGGATGACTCCACCCCAAACCCTAGGGTTTGGTGGCTAACGGTGATGTGGTGCTCTGCCGCCTCCGTGAGGCTATGACGTTGCTGTGGTGGCCCTATGGCACCACCGCTGTTGTTCGTGTGACTACGACCGCCGCCTCATGGCTCGGTGCAGGTTGCAGCACCCTCGGGTGCTCCCCGTGCCACCGTCTGCACTCTTCGTCCCTTCTACTTCCTCTTCTAAACTTCAGCGAGGCTACGGGTAAGTCTACCTCTCTCTCCCCATCTAGTCCTCCCTTGCAACTCTGTGAGTTTGTATGGTGAGAAATTCCTACTTAGGGTTCATCCTCTGTGTTGAGATTTGCCCCATTAGTGTTGTGATTACTAAGGCAGTGAACGATTTAGGAGTAATTGGTGATGATGATACCATGCTAAGCTGTTAGCTAGTGATTCTAGTGGTGTGGTTTTCACTTACTACTTAATGTTCTTGGTACTGACAATGGCTCTGTTTATAGTTGTTAACTGAACCTTCTATAAGATTGAATTACTGTCACTTGATAATTTTGAATACTGTGACTCTGATCTATGCTATGAGTGGATTTGTTCCCATTCTGGAACATATAGTTGGCATCTTATTCAAATGCTACTGATGCATTCCTGTTGATAGCTTCTTATGTAAAATAGAATGATTCCTAAATACTATGTTAGGAAAATGATTAAGTATTCTTTTGAAATAATTGGATTATGAAATTCCTGGTACAATCTGCTTGGTTAGGATGAATCCTTGTGAAACCTTCATTTTAATGGTACCCAAGATTATTCCTGATACTGGCTATTTCTATTTGTACTCTAGAGTGTCTGAGAGTTGAGAAACTTTATTTGATGGATTAGCCTATGGTACTCTTTAACTTCACCAGCCTATGATGCTGGTTTGAGGCTAATGCTAGATAAAAACTAAGGTTTTTATCTAATGTTTCCCTCTCAAGTGTGCTTTGATAATCAGTTTAAGACAATGATTCTTATAGCTTTTAAGAAACTGATCTGATAACCCATGCTCTGTATTATAGATCCTTAAGGTGAACTAGTTTCTAAGGTTCTACCATCCATTGAATGTGCCTAGAAACATTAATTTAAGGTTGTTGTATATGTGGATGTAAAAATATGTTTATTCTCCAAGATCAATGATGCACAGGCTGAGATCTTGGAGTGGTTTGCAAAGGTTGATTGTTTGGCTTTATTTTATATCTTCTATGATGGATACACCCCACTTGGGTGCTTTTTTGAGAAGATCTTATATAAAACAACAAATGCTTATCTGTGATTTAACATGTGATGGTTTTGTATAAACTCACCACACAAGTTGCTTGTTGGTGATGTTGTGGTGTTGCTTGATGTTGTTGGCTTGATCTTGGTGGCTTGATCACCTCCTGGAGTCTGCTCTGCACACCCCAGGTTCTGGTCCTGCTCCCCTTGCTCCTGTGACCTGGTGCTTGTCCTTGCTATGCTCCTACACCACCCCCTCCTTATTTCACCATTCTGTGGTGATTTGATGGTTGATTTGTAACTTATCTGGTGGTTTTCTTGGGAAGTGCACAGGCTCACTGTGTTCTTGCTGTGTGCTTGAGGAGATGGAGATAAAATGTGATCACTAGTGGCTGTGTCCTGGCTGTGTCCTGGCTGAGTGAGCCTTTTTGACTGCTCGGACTACTGTTATTGTGTCGACAGCACACAGCATGCAGTTAGATGGCTAAGCTGCCTTTCTACTTGGCTGTGTATGGATCAGATCAAGTATTTTGACTTTCACTTCCTACCCTTTTACTGGTTACTGTACTGGTGAAACTTACCCCTCTCTACATGGCTTCTAATGTGGCATTGGAGATATTTTCTTGAAAGAAAAGATACTACACATTGGTGAAACTTGCCCCTTTGAATTACTCGATGATGTAATATGAACAGTGCACTTCACTGTTCACCACTGAGAGTAAAATTAATCAACTAATCTTTTGTTTCTATTTGAGTGGTTTATCTTATTTTGCAGGAATAAGGTCTGCATTGTCAAGACTTAGTATAGGAGTAGATAGTTAGTATAGATTCTCATTGTAATCTTCTTCTATTCTCTCTGTAAAGAATATTGTAATAATATTCCTTTGGTTTAATAAAGATTCATTTTATTGGACACTATTCCTTGTAATAATCTGTTTGATGTAATTCTCCCCATTTGTAATATTATTATGGAATAAAGAAAAGAAAGAAGAATTCATTTCTTATTTGAGTTTCCTTGTCATAAATTCATATTGTTGCTTAATATATCTATAATATAATCAAACAATGTTAATACATCTTTCTGGAAACCACTTTATGTTTCTAACTTCTAATTTTCAAATATTTTCAAATGATTTAAATTTCAAATTTGAATTCAAAATATTTCCTCCCCAAAAAAAAATAATGCCTAAATGTCATGTCAAAATTTATAGAAATCACTATAGAGAGCTATACCTACCTCTAGATAGTGAAAGAAACTCTGATCTTTTTAGATTTTTATTTGGCGAAAAATTTACCCAGGTTTTACAGATGAATGCATGTATACGCACACATTCCTATTTCTGCCCTTCGTTGTTTCCTAAATGCTGGGGTTTTACAATACCTAAATGAACCTACACACTAAAAGAAATCTAGATACACTCTATTCAGAAAGCTAAAATATCTTATATTTTGAAACGGAGGGAGCATGTGCAACATAGAGAGTATGTAACAAAGATTTATTTGTCTATAGGTCTGGAATGACGTGCACTACAGGAACTGCATGGTACGCCGAGGGCTAAAAGCCGTCGGCGTAGCCCCGATCCCCGTCAGCGTATGCTACGCCGAGGGCTGGCGTAGCTCCTCGGCAAAGGTCTTCCTCGGTGTAGCGCATAAAGACCGTCGGCATATAAAAAATCCGTCGGTGTAGGCTACGCCGACGGCTGCCCTGGGCATAGCGGCCGTCGGCATAGCCTAATGGCCGGTTGTAAAAATAATTTTCAAAAAAAAATTAATTTTTTTTTCAAATTTGTTTTCTCTATTTTTTTGATTTTTGGATTGTTTCACTCATTAATCACCCACTTAGAACAATTTTAACACTAATTACACTTAATATTATGGCAATTTGCAGTCTTGGTCAAACTTCACAGTCAGTCAACCATCCTAGCACTACTCCACCCCCAGCACGCTTAACTTCGTTGTTCCTTCAGAATCTGTTCCCGCGATGCTGTTTTTACCTTGTTGTCAATACTATGATATCAATCCTATTAACTCTTATATCATCATATCATATGTTTGTATTTTTTGAAATTACAAACAATTATTTAAGTAAACAACAATGGATAAGTAAAAATATTATTGAATTCAAATAAAAATATAATGATTTTATTTATTTTGTATTTTTCTATTTAATATGGAATAATTAATATCTTTAAATCCATAAATCGGAATTCGACAAATAATATGTCTAAATTGATAAGAAAAATGATAGGAATCCAAATATGATATCCATATCAACTAAGCACAAACCCCCCCCTTTTTGAATTAGCTATTTGGTGGTTGCTTCAGAAAATCCCCCTTTTTTGCGCTCGGAAAATGAAAAATGGTTTTTTCGTGCGACAAAAAGGAAGACTTGCATTGGATCTTTGATAAAATAGCATATTGTGAACCTAAAAATGATTTTTGTAAAAAAACATGAGCATCGGATCATGTACCTGCAGTTCATATCTGACCCACTTCCTACCGATTGGTAGGAATTTATCTTTTTCATCAGGGGTGGACGGAAAGGTTTCGGATCCCCCTATTGGGAAATTGTCCATATAAGGTCGTCTATTATTTTTGTAAAATGTGGGGGTAGCATTTTGAATTAGCCATTTAGTGGTTGCTTCATAAAACCGTCCGTTTTTTGTCCTCCGAAAATGAAAAATGGCTTTTTGGTGCGACGAAAAGGAAAACTTCCTCCTGCAACATTGTTCGTCATCCCATGATGCACATGTATGCACAATATTGGCACATTATCATAAACTATGCCTTGATTCTAGTCATAACATTGTTCATTTGACCCGAAAGCCGAGAAACCTCGAATGAGATAGGTCATTTTGTGAAGGTGTTTTTCAGACATAATCAATATATCAAGTTTGATATGTTTTCTTGCAACTATGTCACATAATATGACACCACGCGAAGGTTTCACATTGTTTCGATCGTTTTTTAATTTTTTATGCCCGTTTTAAACTATATATAATGTTTTATGTTGCACCTAATATTTTTTTATAAATATGTAATATTTGAGTGTAGATAGATATATCTTATTTTTCTGTAAATTTTGATATATTAATTGTATTTTTCCAAATTAGAATGATTTAGTTATGATTTTTCAAAGTTTAATGAGGTAAAAGGAAAAATAGCTACGCCGAGGGCAGCCATCGGCGTAGGCTACGCCGAGGACAGCCCTCGCGTAGCATAAGATACGCTGAGGGCAGGTGTACGCCGACGGCCGCGGAGGGGAGCTGGCCTGGACGACGGCCCCGACGTTTGGCCGTCGACGTAGCTCCCAGCCCTCGGCAAAGCTTCCTATTCCTGTAGTGGTGGTTGTAACAATGCGCTGTGTACGAGAAAACTCCTATACACTTTGGAGCTCGATCTTTCAAACGGTAAGCTCTTTTACCCGCAGGGGTTGGTATAAATTGGTTACCAGCCAGAAATCCCGCCCGGTAATTTATCCGGTGAAAAAATCTCGCATCTTCACCAAGCCACTTCCTAAAGAATCTAGAAGGGTAAGATTGCGCCTACAGGCCTCAAACTGTGGTAGAGGTAACGGCTTGGTGAAGATGTCTGCAAGTTGATCCTTAGAGGAGATGAACTTCATCTGTAGTCCCTTCTGTGACACATGTTTCCGTACAAAGTGATGATCAACTTCGATGTGTTTCGTTCGGGCATGAAATACCGGATTTGCAGAAAGGTATGTAGCACCGATGTTATCACACCAAAGAATAGGAGGCTGTGATTGAGATATACCCAACTCCTGAAGCAAAGATTGTACCCAAATAATCTCTGCAATAGCATCCGCCAGAGCCTTGTACTCGGCTTCAGTACTGCTCCGTGAGACAGTAGCCTGTTTCCGAGCACTCCAGGCGATCAAGCTAGAGCCAAAGAATACAGTATAGCCCCCCGTGGATCGCCTGTCATCAGGACTGCCAGCCCAGTCCGCATCGGAGTACGCCGAAAGGACCCCAGATGGATTCGGCCGTATATGCAGCCCATGGGACACGGTCAGACGGACATAGCGTAATATACGCTTAATAGCTGACTAATGAGTGTCGCGGGGCGTCTGAAGATACTGACAAACTCTGTTGACAGCATAAGATATATCTGGTCTCGTGATTGTCAAATACTGGAGACCACCAACAATACTCCTATACTCCGTAGCATCAGCAGAAGACAGAAGCTCTCCATCAACAGTAGTGATCTTGTCAGTGCTAGACATAGGCGTAGTCGTCGTCTTGCACTTGAGCATCCCAGCCCGCTGCAACAAGTCCAGTGAATACTTCTTTTGTGTCAAGATAAGGCCATCAGCACGAGAAGCAACCTCCACACCAAGAAAGTAATGAAGCTTCCCAAGATCCTTGGCAGCAAAATCAGTACCAAGAGAGCGGACAAGAGCATCGGCAGCCGACTGTGAGGATCTGACCAAAATAATATCATCCACATAAACCAGCAAGTACATAGTGACCTCGGGCTTCTGTAGAAGAAACAGTGATGAATCAGCCGTAGAAGGTGCAAAACCATGAGCACGAAGGGCAGTCGCAAGACGAGCATGCCAGGCACGAGGAGCTTGCTTCAAACCATAGAGTGCTTTGGTAAGACGACAAATATCATCAGGACGATCAGGATCAGAGAATCCAGGCGGTTGTCGCATATAAACCTCCTCCTCCAATACACCATGAAGGAAAGCATTCTGCACATCAAGCTGACGAAGAGACCAAGCTCGAGTAACTGCAATAGAAAGAAGAAGCCTGATGGTAGTAGGCTTGACCACTGGACTGAAGGTATCTTCATAGTCAAGACCATAGCGTTGCCGAAATCCTCTAGCAACAAGACGCGCTTTATAGCGCTCGATAGACCCATCGGAATGCTTCTTCACTTTGAAGACCCACTTAGAATCAATCACGTTAACTCGCGGTGGTGGAGGAACGAGAGTCCATGTCTTATTGCGAAGAAGAGCACGATACTCTTGTACCATAGCCTCTCTCCAATGAGGAATACTCATAGCAGCCTGGTATGTGCGGGGCTCGGAGGATGGATCCGCAATGGTAGCATTCATACATGAAGCATGCCAAGCCACCGTGCCGTCAGTGCGCTCCTTGGGGCGATGAATGCCAATACGACTGCGCCTATGGGGACGCAGAATAGGAGCCGGCCAAGGACTCGGAGATGGTGACGGTGAGGGCCCAGCCGGCAAGGGGCTGGGCGATGGTGACAGCGACAACCCAGCCGGCGAGGGGCTGGGCGATAGGCTGCGAGCCGACGCACTTGACGTGGGAGAAGCCGATCTGGAGCCCGCAGAGGGAGTCGCAGGGGCTGGGATGCTCGGCGAGGGAGACAACCCAGACGGAGGCGCCATAGGGGAGGCGGGCAAAGATGGCTGGGGGCTCAGCGAGGGCAGCCCAACGGCAGGAGATGACAGCGGGCGTGCATGGGCACGGTGCTCGAGGCCATGCAGGTGCACAGGCGGATCGACGTGAACGTCGGATGGCGCCAGTGATGGAGGTTCGAAAGCCTCTAGAATTTCCAAACGAGCCCCACGTCCAGTTCCTGCACCATGGTTAGGCAACAATACAGGAGAGTATGCAACATCATCAAATTGGTCAGAGGCAATGGAAGATGAGTGCATGGATGGAGGTTCAGTGGTGGACACAGGGAGTTTGGTAAAGGGAAAAACACGCTCATCAAACACGACATCCCGAGATATATAGACACGATTAGTGGGAACATGAAGACATTTGTATCCTTTGTGAAGAGAACTATAGCCAAGAAAGACACGCTTTTTAGATCGAAATTCTAGTTTGCGTTTATTGTATGGGCGAAGGTGCGGCCAGCAAGCACACCCGAACACTTTAAAAAATGTGTAGTCAGGCTGTTCATCGAGAAGAAGTTCAACAGGAGTTTTCATGTTTAGAACACGTGTGGGAGTACGATTGATGAGGAAACATGCAGTAGTGAAGGCATCACTCCAAAAACGAAACGGAACCGATGCATGGGCCAAAAGAGTTAAACCAGTTTCAACAATATGACGATGCTTACGTTCTACGGAGCCATTTTGCTGATGTGTATGTGGACATGCTAAACGATGAGCGATCCCAAGCAACTGGAAAAACGAGTTGAGATTGCGATATTCACCACCCCAATCCGATTGAACATGAACAATTTTATGCTTGAGAAGACGTTCAACATGTTTTTGGAACTGAACAAAGATATCAAACACATCAGATTTACGCTTAATAAGATAAAGCCAAGTAAAGCGACTGTAAGCATCAACGAAACTGATATAATAATTATGACCACTAACAGAGGTTTGAGCAGGGCCCCATACATCTGAAAAAACAAGTTCTAGAGGATGTTTCACCTCACGACTAGACTCCGAAAAAGGAAGTTGATGACTCTTCCCCTGCTGACAAGCATCACACACTTCTACATCTTTATTACTAGGCATGATAGGAAGCTCATGACGATGCAAAACATGGCGAACAATAGGAGTGGCAGGATGACCAAGACGGGCATGCCACTGTGACGATGAAACGCGAACTCCACTGAAAACACGAGAAACTCCAGGATGCTCCAGATGATAGAGACCATGGCAAAGGTGTCCACTTAGGAGCACGTCCCTCGTGTCCCGATCCTTAATAAAAAGATCAAACGGGTGAAATTCACAAAACACATTATTATCATAGGTGAGTTTAGGAATGGAAAGGAGATTACGTGTCACAGATGGTACTCGAAGGATATTACGAAGTTGGAGACTCCTGTCGGCATGACTAGTAAGAAGAGATGCTTGCCAATATGAGAGATGCGCATACCTGCTCCATTAGCGGTATGAACCTTGTCGGTGCCGTGATATGGCTCATGAGTATGAAGCTTCCCCATCTCATTGGTAAAGTGCTCCGTCGCCCCAGAGTCCATGTACCAATATGGATCTATGGGGTAGGACTGAGTCTGTCCAAGGTTCGCCTGGGGCTTCGGTGGCGGCGCCGGTTTATCAGCCATAGCCGCCTGGCGCTGAGTGTTGCGCACATCCTTGCCGTCGTTGCCGAGGCCGAGGAAGCTCTTCTGAAAACGACAGTGGCACTTGGATGCCCAGTGCCCATCAATTCCACACAACTGACACCTCCGGCCCCCTCCCCTGGAAGGCAGCAACGATGGGGGGCCAGACGAAGGCAAGGGCGACGGCGCGGGCCCCTTGCCCGAGGCGGACGACGGGGCACCTGAGGAGGAGCGGCCGCTCCTATAGGCGGCATTCACGGAAGAGCCCCCACCTCGGCTGCGAGTGGCGTGACGCGCCTTGACGCGCTGCTCAGTGAGGAGAAGGCGGGAGTAGACCTCATGCGCCATCATGGGTGTCGTGTTGCCCAGCTCGTTGATGATCTCGACCAAACCATCGTACTCCTCATCGAGGCCGTTGACGATGAAGGAGTTGAACTCGGAGTCGGTGAGCGGTTGTCCGATGGACGCCAGCGTGTCAGCAAGGGCCTTGACCTTGTTGTAAAACTCCATGGCGGTGGTGTCGAGCTTCTCACACTCGCCGAGCTCGCGACGAAGTGAGCTGGCACAAGCTTGTGACTGCGACGCGAAGGAGCGCTCGAGGATTGTCCAAGCCTCATGAGACGTCTTGGCAAAGACGATGAGCCCGGCAACAGCCGGGCTGAGCGACCCCTGGATGGAAGAGAGGTTCCCCTGATCCTGCCCCGTCCACACACGGTGCGCCGGATTGTAGACCGGACCGTTGACGCTGTCCACCAGCGCGGGGGGCAGGGAAAAGAGCCATCGACATAGCCGAGCAGGTAATGACTCCCAAGGAGCGGAAGGACCTGCGCATGCCAGAAAATATAATTATCCGGCGAGAGCTTGACAGTGATGAGAGTGCCGAAGTGGAACGGCGGAGGCAGCGAGCCCGTCGAAAAGACTGCCGGAGGCGGATATGCCATCGGGACAGAGGCAGGCGGCGCGGTTGGGGTTGATCCTGCCGGAGGCGCTTACGTCGTGAGGGCAGGGTGCATCGGCGTGGACGCCAAGGAACCAGCGGGCGCGAAGGCGAGCGGTGAGACGACAGCGGCCGTGGAGGCGGCGAGGAGTCGCTGGACGTGTGGATCGTCAGCGATTGCCCCGGCAACGAAGGGACCGGGGGATGGTTGGAGAATAAGGAGCCGACGCTCCTCGTCCCGATCGGGGGCGGCCGGATGGCGGCAGCATCGAGGGGCCGAGAGAGGAGGGCGGCGAGGGAGGCGGGCAGATAGCCCGCGTTGGTGGAGCCGGAGGCAGCGACGCACGACATGATAACGGCAGCGGCGATCGAAGGCCGGGCGGAGGCGGCGATGGCGATCGGCGGCAGCGACGTTGGGGGCGGCGGCGCAGCTAGGGTTTGGAGGCGGAAGCGGGGCTCGTGACCAAGTCTGATACCATGTCAGACAATAGAATTGGGGGAACCGGCTCAACCCTCAATTGGGTGGCCTATCACACACATATATATATATATATAATGGGTGTGTTACAATAGGTACAACCACGTACACATATACAGAAGCTATATACAGTCTAACACCCTACCCACACTGCTACACCCCTCCCGCCTTCTCCGCTCTTTCCTCTTTCGGCTATAAATGCCGGCATTCGCCTTCTCCCAGAGCGCACAACATCTTCATTCCTCCATTCCCCAACCAGCATGTTCCCTTCGGCGACGAGAAGAACATTTCGGCGTCAGCCATGGCCCAGCGCTACCTAGGCGACCCTGTGGCGGCGAACGGCTTCGGCTGTTGCTCTCTGTAGTCGTGGGAGGCACAATTACTCCATGATGCTAGCTACCTGGCGTTGCGGGACTTTCGGTGCCCGCCGACCTAGAAGGGCGGCATGCCCGTGCCGCCAGTGCCATCGCCGCCATGGAAGATCCGGAGCTCACCGAGGACCCCGACAACCTCGTCTTCTGGGAGAATTTCTTCGTCGAGTGCCACAACGATGAACTGGCCGCCCACGAGGGAGGATGCCCGTCACCAAAGCACCAGGCCGCACGTTGGTGGCCATCCTTGAGCACATCACCGCTGGTGATAGCCCTAAGTCGGGTTATCCTCCGCGCTCGCCGCCCAGCGCCGTGACGCGGCCACCTGGCTGTCGAGGAGGATGGACAGCCTCTCTTCTTCCTCAGCGTCGGCATCGCGCTCATCCGGCTCGGTGCCAGCACATTCACCGCGCCCACGATTTTGTTCCGTCCGTGAAGCGGGAGGTGCAGTCTCCTGTGATCTCGCCGCCGCGGACGCGAGCACGCCGTCGCCGCCAGTCGGCCATCTTCGGCTGGCGAGGCCGATGCTACGCACGTCGAAGCCAGAGCCGGCAGACTGGGCCGTCCCCGTCGATGATGATGAGTTCGTCCTTAGTATGGCGCTGGAGCGCTCGCTCAACGACGTGCCGCCGATGCAGGCCCCCGACGTGTGCGCCTGCTCTAGGGCCGATTGGGAGCGGGAGGAGGCCGAACGCATCTGGCGTCTGCACGAGCAGGCCGAGCGCAACGCCGCGCGCGGCGCTCGCCGACAGCGCGCCTACCAAGGTGCAGAGCTCATCATCCTCGACGACGAAGACGAAGACGAGGCCAGGCCCTCATCGCAACCGTGGCACTGCGGCGACACCGGCCAGAGCAGCTCTCGGCCACCGTAGCCGCCGAGCGACGACGATGGAACCAGGACGCCGACTACACGTCGTTCTACCGCCACTTTTGGCATGTGATCGATGCGCCCGTAGGCATATGCGTCAGCATCGGCATCGGCGTCCCCTAGTTTATTAGTTATTCGATGTTTTTTTAGCCTACTTCAGTCAATATTCGGTTATTTGTCTGAATTTAGCGTAATATATATATGAAGTCACCTATATTTTAATGCAATCGCTTGAATTCGTCTAAATTTCGCCGTGTTTGTTCAAATTATGGACAAAGACGAGAACTCGTCATGGGAACGCGAGTGGGAATGTTACACCTGTTCGAGTGGGAAACTGGCTTTTTTTTTGTAAAATCAAGCTACAAAAAGTTTGACCAAACTTCAAAAAATATACCTTAAGCCATGAAACGGAGGTAGTACGAGTCTAGTCCGTATCAATAGGGAGTAGATAAAGTTGAGACCATTAATATAGTAATAGACTGAGACAGTAGTAGTTCCAGCTAGGTGAAATAGTCACATCGTGCTTTTTATAGTGGTTAGAAGGCAGAATGAGTATTTCTAAAAAGAAAAAAGGCAGAATGAATGCGTGTTTTAATGAAGGAATACAAGGTGGAGGTTGGGAATTAAATATAGCAAGGGAAGTAACCGTGGAGGTTGAGAATTAAAAGTTACAGGGTGGCTTTCACTAGTACTAGATTCGTTTTCGATGGGAACAAAGTGGTACGTGTTGCTACAGGAGTTGAGTAGGGTGTTGTGCTGGCAGAATTAGCTGTAGGATTGGAGCGGCACAGCACAGGATGCACATGGTGGCTACTATATGAAGTGGGGGTCCTGCTCCTGCATCCTATACCTCCCTGCAGGTTCCAGCACTCGATCGCTTAGCTATGGGCAACAAATACAGCATGTCCTTGTCGTTTGTAGCGCGGCAGCTGCTCTGCTAACGGTTCTAGTAATTAGCATGTGTCGTCCTTGGATTGCTCCAGGTCGGGATCCAATCAAGTAGGCCAATCCATGGGAAGTGGACCTCCCCGCATCACCGCACACAACATGGCACATCCACCATCTCAGCCTCGTTTCAAAGAACGAGCGTCGCCACCATACTGTGAAGATGTGGTTCGGTGTTTAAACTGTCTTTATTATTTTCTGCAGAAACAAACAGAGTTTTTTCATCATCATAAGCCAAAAACAAATTTGCAGAATATTTAGTTATTTAGTAGTAGTTGTTGTTGCTGCTATTACTACCTTGAGGTGCAGTTATGCTTTATTCACTAGTGGAGACATGCCTCTTGTCCCGGTTCTTAAGGGGCTTTAGTCCCGGTTACCCAACCGGGATGGGGCAATCGAGATTAAAGCCCCATCCCTTTAGTTCCGATTATGCTGCGAACCGGGACTAAAGGCTCTCCATGTGGCTGTTGTCTGAGTGGGGAGGGGGGGTCGATGGTTCTCTACCACGGTAGCATTTTGGGCATTTTTTGTGCCGTGACAGATAATTCATTTTGTTTATTTTCCATTTATTGATTTCATTTTATTTTGTGTTTTGCACTCAGCAACGAAGGAACCATTATATTACACAACATCTCCCGATTATATTACACAGCAAGTATCGAACATATTACATGTGGTACACGAGTTTCATGCATATATACCGTACAATGTCTTTTACTATATATCCCTATTCTACTATCAGCATCTCCTGATAGTATTATCCTTTTGTATCCAGGACCTCTGCATCTAAGAATCACGCAATTTCCTCTTGAATTGCTCTTACGCGATCTTTTCGTAGAAGATCATCCCACATCTGTCCGGTCTAATTTAAAGGAGTCAACATATATGAATGAAACTAATTAATAAACACAATTGATGGTAATAAAATAAAATTGTGAATATTGTTTACGTACTCGAAGTTGTTCTAAATTTCTTGCCATCTCACAGGGGTCGTTTGACAAATAAACTCGCAAACATAGTAGCCACATAAATTATTTCCGTCGTCCTACCTCAGGCACTTTACAAGAACAAAGTTCAATCAAAATAATAATTAAGCATGATAATGATATCGAAACTAGAATCAAAGAGATGCACGGATCTAGCAAGTAGTACTTATAGCTAGTGGTTCAGCAACTTCTGTGATCCTGTACCTTTCATGGTCTCCTAACTTTCTGGATGGGCCTCATTTCTTCCAAGTAGAAGATTTGCTCGATCTGGAGGGCTAAAATAAGAAAGAGCGTTAATATATGTATATAGACAACATAGGCTTAATTAGTTAATATATATATGCACCTCGTCAGAGTTTGTAATATTTAATCTTCCACCTGATCCATCGGCTTCTCCCTCACCAAAGCCGTCTCTTCGGTCGAGCTTCGGATCTCACTCACCGAAGTTGTTCAGATATATCGAGGTGACATCGACAAATCCTCCCTCCCGGATCATATCCTGGAGCGCCATTTCCTTTTCTTCGTCTCTTGGTTCCATAGTTTCTGCAAAAGGGTAAAGGAGGATGAGTCAAAGCGGCTAAGCGAGGAGGTTAGGTAGGCGAGATTTCAGGGGCTAGGGTGTCATGGTTTGACGATGAGATCACCTTAAATGTAACCCTAATACATGCTTGACAAATTAAACGGGGTCCAAGGAATACAAACCATAATTCAGAGAAACCCTAATATATGGCGCGTGTTTCCGCACCCGTCCATTGTCTCTAAATGGCGCATGTTGTCGCGCTCGGCCCAAAGACATTACTCCCCTGAACAAATGTGAAGGGATTGGCTTTGTGCCCAAATTTCACATAATAATCCAAATGTATACATACACTACATAATAAAAATATATACATACACAATATTAATCCTTTATTAGAAATTCTCATCAATTGACAATGCTCATCGATTAAGTTTATTACAAATGGGATATGATGTTTATTACATAATGATTCTATTATAAACTAAAAAATGAAAAAATGGGATATGTTTGTAACAAATCGGATCAGATTAGGGTTTACATGTACTAATAGCAACCTAATTAACTTACTTTAAAAAAGCAATCTAATTAACTAAAAACTAACTAATTAACTAGCTAGCTAATAACCAATCCCTCAAAGAAAAGTAGCTAATAAACCGAGAGAGGGCCGGGGAGAGGCCGGAGGGAGGAGGGGAGGCGCAACCTTGGTGGTGGTGGAGGCTGGCCGGGGCGCGCGCGGGCGACGACGGCGGCGTGCGGTTGCTTGTGGTGGAGGCCGGGATGGTACGATGGCGGCACGGTGGTGGAGGCCGGGACGGGACAATGGCGGCGCGGTGGTGTGGCGGCCAGGGCTGCGGACGACGGTGGCGGTCCGGTGGTGGCGGTCGGGGTGCTCCCGGACGACGGAGCAGTGGTTGGTGGTGGTGTTAGCCGAGGCGCCCACGCAGACAGCGAACTCGGGCAGCCTGCCGACGTCGTGGGATCGGGGCGGCGCGCCTCTCTCCTTCGTGCGGGACTTAACAGAGAATGGAGATGGGAAAGGAGAGGAATATGCATGTGGCTATAAAGGGAAGGACCTTTAGTCCCGGTTGAAGCCAACAAGCAGAACAAAAGGAGAGGAAAATTCTCTGGCTCATTCGTCCCGGTTGGTGCCACCAAGCGGGAGATATGTCCTTTTTGGGCTGGCCCGAAACGGCGCGCAGAGGCCCATTAGTACCCTTTTTGCATAAACCGGGACTAAAAGGCCTTTTTTCAAATGTTTTACAAACTTTTCAGTCCAGGTTCACGCCTTATTTCTTATTTAGGTGTTTAAATTTGAAATGGTTTTTAAATGGTAAATTGTTTTGAATTTGAAAAACTTTCAACATGTAAAGTGTTTGAATTTGAATAACTAATCCAAAACCATTTTCTGTTTTCTAAAATAATTATTCTAACTATTTAAACTATTAATCATTTTTCCATTTTCAATTAAAAATGCATTAACTAATATTTTTTGCATACTTTGGAATCTGACAAAACTTTCAACAATGTAAAATATTTGAATATGAATAACTAATCCAAACACATTTTTGTTTTGTAAAAGAATGATTCTAACTATTCAAACTATTAACCATTTTGTCATTTTCCACCAAGAAAAATAATAGTGGGAGGGCTCGCTTGAGCGGCGTATTTATAGGTAGCCTATTCGTCCTGGTTTGTAACAAAAACTGGGACAAAATGTATGATTCATGCCACGTGTCTGACATAGTGCCTTTAGTCCCGGTTTGTGTTACAAACCGGGACTATACTCCCTTTCGAACCGGGATGAATGCCTCCGGCTTCTGTGCGACGCTATGGCCGCTCGAACCGGGATGAATGCTGGCATTAGTTCTGGTTCATGGAGCGACTGGGACCAATGCTCTGGGGCTCTCCTGAATGAAAGGATCTTTTTCTACTAGTGCTACGGAAGATAAAAATGTACATGCTCCATTGTAGTGGTTTGCGCATGAAAACAATAAATTTTTCCCTACGTCCAGAACCCCAGTTGTCAGGACCTATCTATTAGTAATGCCGTAATGAGAGGGCCTTTTTGCAACTTACCTTGAAGATCGAAAAGCGTAGTCAACGCTCGGAAGAGCGTGGTTGATGTAGACGAACCGAAGCTGACCTCAAGGTCGTGGTAAAGTCCCGGCAGCTCATGCGTCTCCAACGACTCCTAGTGCCTCAAGTGTTGCACCTCGCAGGGAGTTACACACATCTGGTGCCTGACGATGACTCCTGCATCCCCGATCCAGCAGCAGTTGCGAAAGTAGAGCTCCTGGATCCGAATCCTGTAGTGCGACGCGCTCCACGGTGAAGAAGACTCCTGCTCGTGCGATCCAAACTTGGGACCACGGGTACGGGAGAGAGATACAGAGAATCAACTAGAGGTCTCCCCAAAAGATATGAAACCTTTTATTGATTACTGTTGTATTTATTTTGCCAAAATACCTCTCTTTATATAGGGGAAAAATCCCCCCATAGCCAACTAGCTTAGCCATGTGGGACTAAACAAGGGAGAGGGGAGAGAGGGAGGTGTGTCCAGACGGCCAAGCCCCTAGTGGGCCCTGCGCGGGGTCCCCTAGGGCCAGCCGGCCACCCCCACTCTCTTCCTCCCTTTGGTCTTTCCCTCATCGGCCCTTTTCCCTCCGGATTTGACCCAATTAGGTATTTGACCCTTTTTAATTCCTTTTCTTTTATTGAATAAATATAATTGAATGATTAAATCAATATTCAACATTCTCTTACATATTATTCAATCCCCATTGATGTGGAAACCATTCCCTCCCATTTCGGACACCCTCCTGACTTACCAAAACCCTTTCGATTTTCTCTCTTCTCTTTTCTTTGGTGATTCTACCAATCCTAAAACACTCTCTGAGCATCATCAAGCCCTTTAGCGTGATAACCCACGGTTCGGGAACACTCCAGACATGGTCGGGACCCTCCCGCGCCAATGATCAATAGAGGGACCTCGATGGCCATGTGACCCCCGTGCATTCCACGAAATATTTCCTCGTTTGAACCATGAACGTCATGCCTTATTCCTTTTGTCTCTCGATACTTGCATTGTTCAAGATCTGATCAATGACATCACCATGTCGTGTTCAATCTCGTTACCGACAAATGCTACTTTACTCGTTCCAACAACTGATATCCCCATGATCAAAATCAAACGCTGGGCAGCTATTGGATACAGCTTCTCCGAGTGGGCCCTCCGGTATCTTTTTATCACGGGGATGGATAAATCCCGCTCTTGACACATATTTCCTCAATTCTTCCTCTGAATACCTAAACACACCTTTTGATCACCATTTAACCGTGTGACGTCTGATGCTATCAAAGTACCCTCGGGTGACAATGATTGATATGGCCTCACAGTCTAAGAAATTGTATACTAGGTCTATTCTAATCATCATAACTTGAACTTCGTGGCATGATCAGGTCACGATGTTTAAGTTGGGTATTGTTCATCATCTCATTCTTATAATGAGGTGACTCCATTTCCAACTGGCATAAATGCCACATGATCAAGGAAACCTTGATCATCTGTTGACCATTGACCCGGTGACTAGAGTTTCACCGGGAACTCCTGGTTGTTTATATATCACATTGTTGGAAATATGCCCTAGAGACAAATAGTAGTAAGGACTATATCATATTTCATATAGTTTATGATTAATTTTTATATCATGCTATAACTGTATTGAGTGGAAACATCAATGCACGTGTGATATACAAACAACCAGGGGTTCCCAGTGAAACTCTAGTTACGGGTTCATTGGTCAACAGATGATCAAGTTTCCTGATCATGTAGCATTTATGCCGGTTGGAAATGAGGTCATCTCATTCTGAGAATGAGATGATGAACCAATACCCAACCTAAACATCGTGACCCGATCATGTCATGAAATTCAAGTTACGATGATTAGAAATGGATCCTCGTAGACTATTCCTTAGACCGTGAGGCTATATCAATCACTGTCTCCTGGGAGTGCTTAGATAGCATCAAACGCCATCTGGTAATACGGTTGTTATAAAAGGGTGTTCAGGTACTCGGAGGAAACCATAGAGGCAATATATGTCAAGAGGGGGATTTGTCCGTCCATGTGACGGGAAGATACTCAAGGGCCCACTCGGAGAAGTTATATCCAATAGTTGCGCAACGTGTGATTTGATCACGGGGATATCACTTGTCGGAACGAGTCAAGTAGCATTGTTCAGTAACGATATTGAACACGACATGGGGATGTCATTGATCAGATCTCGGACCATGCAAGTATTGAGTGACAAAGGGAATAAGACACGATTGTCCCGGTTCAAATGACGAAAGATCTTCGTGGAACGCACAGGGGTCACATGGCCATCCAGGTCCCTCTGTCGATCATTGGTGCGGCAGTGTCCCGACCATGTCTGGAGTGTTCCCGAACCGTGGGGTATCACGCTTAAGGGCTTGATGATGCTTAGAGAGTATTTATGGGATCGGTAGAATCACCGAAGAATAGTAGAGAGAAAACCGGAAGGGTTTCGGTAAGTTCGGAGGATGTCCGGAGTGGAGGTGGAAGGTGTTCCATAACCACGGAGATTGAATAATACATGAATGAATGTTAATTTTGATTTAATCATTTATTTATAATTATTTAATAAAGAGAAAATTAATTTAAATGGTCAAAGGACTTAATGGGCCAATTCCCGGAGGGGAAAAGGCCCAAGATGGGGCCGCACCCCTAGGAGGGGCCAAGGGGGTTGGCCGGCAGCCTTAATGGGCCTTCCCCACGTGGGGCCCATGGTGGGGCTGGCCGGCGCCGCCTCCCCCACCTCCTCCTCCTTTAGTCCCACCCCGGGACTTTGAGGGAGGTAGTACCTCCCCTCCCCCTATATATAGTGGGGGTATTTGGCCAAGATAAATACACCAATAATCAATAAAGGTCTTCTCAATTTTGGGAGGACCTCTAATTGATATTTTCTCTCTCCCCCTCTCTCTCTCTCGTGACCGTGGTCCCAAGTCTGGACTACGCGAACGGGAGACATCTTCACCGCAGAGCGCCCTCGCGCTGCAGGATTCGGATCCGGGAGCTCTACTTCCGCAACTGCTGCTGGATCGGGGAAGCGGGAGTCATCATCAGGCACCGGACGTGTGTAACTCCCCGCGAGGTGTCGCACTTGAGGCACTCAAGTCGTTGGAGCCAAGGAGCGCAAGGACTTCATCACGTCCTCGAGGTCGGCTTCGGCTCGTCTACATCAACCACGCTCTCCTGAGCGTTGACAACGCTTTTCGGTCTTTGAGGGTAAGTTCGCGAAAATCCTCTCCCGTTACTGTATTACTAATAGATAGGTCCTGGCAGCATCAGGGGTTTAGGGGTGTAGGGTAAAATTTATTGTTTTCATACGCGGAACCCCTACAGTGGTATCAGAGCTAGATCTATGTGTAGTAATGCTAGTACGGGTAGAACACACGAAATGTAGCGTGTGAGTGTTGATCTTTTAGTTGTTACCCTCCCACGTGTACTTGTGTATACCGCAGTAATGCTTGATGAAGCGGCCCCCAACCGACTTTACGCATTCATTTGCGAGACTGGTCCATGCTTGACATACGACTTGCACCGTATAAAGTGTCTTAGGGGGGTGTATGTCTCTCTCGCATTAGTTGGTATGCCATTTGCAATAGAGGGCCCTGAAAGGGGTATAGTAGAGACAACTACTTGATCAGCTTTGTGCTGAAAGTTCGTAGGTAAGAACGGTTCTTGTACGAAAGCCCATTCAGCCACGTAAAACATGCAAAGATAAAGTAGAGGCGTCTAACTTTGTTTTGCAGGGGGCGTTGCTTTGTGATATGGTTGTGACAAAGGTAAAGTAATTACCTTTTGTTACGTAGTAGTAGATAGTCACGGAGGTGACGGACTACCACGCCGGAATGACACCGGTACCCTGGTGTCTACAGTGCTGGAACCCGGTGACGGCGGATGGAGATCACGACGTGAACGACCATATCACATAGCATTTACATTCAATGTTATTGTTTGTCTGTCTTATTGTGTGCTAGTATTAGATACTCGACGGTAGCCTAATAAGATGACCCCTGTTAAAATTACCAACGATTGTGTTCCCCCTTAGTGTGCACCACCAAGAAAGATCTTCGGTATGAGGCGATCCAGGGTCACATGCCTGAGTGTGAGACAGATCTACGTTCACATACAGTGGGTGTAAGCCATGTTGCACATCAAATACACTAAGGTTGAGTTGGTGAGCCTAGCACGCCACAGAAACGTGGCCTCGAAACACGGATGGTCGAAAGATCAAGCACGAGTCGCATGAATGATGTGACCGACGTTTAGCGTCCACCTTTGAACCCACATTGATGGTCGTGACGATCGGGGGAGATGTGGTTAATAGGGGTAGTGTTATCACTAGGAACCCTTTTGGGGATAGGTGTTTCTGAGTGGAGTTACTATTAACTCATTTAATTATAAACTTAGTCTAAATTCCTTTTGCAATTATAAATGTAGATGGCTCCTTTCGTGTTGACGATTGATTGGTTAGAAGGAGAGAAGCTCAGACTAGATGAATCAAACTTCTCAATATGGGTTGCATGTCTCCACGTTCTCCTTAGCGAGAACGACGTGGTCGACTACATACTCGACGGGATGGACTTGGAGCAGCCCACTGACCTAGAGACCCCAGAGGAGCGGAAAGCCCGCTATCTCCGTCGTGAGATGGCCTCCTTCATTTTAGTTACCATGCGTTTCAGAATGGTGGATGACCTGTGGCCTTTCATGGGTGATGTCGACCCTCGTTCGGTGATGCTACAGCTTAGGACACATTTCGTGGAACAAGTACGCATATCGGAGCATGAGCTGATGGGAGACTTTCTCTCCATTAAGATGGAGGAGAACTCATCACTAGACGAACACTTGGAGCACATGCATGATGTGTACATGAGGCCTGCATACTTCCTGGATAGCTAGATGACGGGCTCTTTCGCAAACAGTGTTGTGCTGCGGTCGCTGCCACCAAGCTACCAAGCACAAGTCAGGACTTGCGTAATGAGGGGCGACGCGGACTCAATGGAGTTCCACCGGTTCGTGACACATCTCAGGAATGTGTTAGTTGAACCAGATGTCGTCCAGGTCATTAATGACAAAGGTATATATTTGATATACAGTTTTATAAATGGTATAACCTTGCAAACACATTTGTAGTGTTAAGTATATCTGATACTTGTTCTGTTTTGCTGAAAATAGGTCCTTCTGCATGAGAGGTGCTTGCTGGAGAGGAGGTGACGTTGCGTGTTGATGGCGAGCATGATGATGATGGCCGATGACACTCTCCCTCGACATTTATCATTTAGTTTATGTTTTAGGATGATTATTGTAATCAAGAGATTGTGAACTTCTTTAGTATGTCTCACACTTCATGAGACGGTTATTCATATGAATTTGTAACAAACAGTTGTTCTACTTTTATGAATGATTTCTATTCGTGTTCATATCTTGTTTGATTACTTGTGAATTATCCTTGCTGTTTTGAAACTAATTGATAATGCACGATCATTTGTAAAACATTAAAATTGCCTTAAATACCCGACTTAAATGATATTTAATTATGGAATGAAAACCATTGTTTAAATATAAAGTTATGTGATATATGTGAAAGTCATTCGATTTCTTATCACATATAAATCATGCCTAAGTTCGGCAATATAACTTGAACACTGAGTATTACTTGAACATAAAGTGTTTAATGAATTGTTAAAAGTTAATACATATTCGATGTATTGTGCTTTAACGAAAATGGTAATTATCATTAAATGATTGTTTAAATGCGTAAAGAAGTTTACCAAAGGAAACATGAATATGAAATTATTTGATTTGATCAAAGTGTTTCATCAACAAAGGGTATAAAGATAAAAGAGAATCTAATTACTATGATTTGGTCAATAGTAATGAAATTCAACTTTATAAGAATGGCATAAAAGAAATTGTGGAATGCAAAGCGTTTTGAAATGTCAAAATGCAAAGCATCACAATGTGATATTAGATATCAAAGTGGGTGAATAGAAGGCACCAAATAAATCGTTGTAGTGTAGATGTAGAGACCATTAGTTAGAAATAGTTAGCACTCAATTAGAATATATAGTGAACCATTTGGGTTCGTGAAAGCAGCTCCATATCTATGGATCATCGTCAAAGTTTTGGGGTTATTCGATATATCCAAAACAATAGTGAATAAGTCCTAATAGAGTATTCATTGGAAACTTTCAATACGAAGTCCATAGCTAAAACCAAAAGAGAAGCAAAATTCGTATTGCTTGGATTTTGGTGCATTCTTGAGAAAGCTTGCTTTTAGTGATATTTCTCGATTATGGAGCAAATGGAAGATAGTGAAAAACATGATGAGGATTCAAAACCCTGCATCAGAGTGTTGAGAAGCGCAACGGACAACGTTCCTGAACGATTCTCTGCACAGAAGGAAAGAATCAATGATATTGATCATTGTGTTTTCCCCACTAGTGTTTTCACTACATGAAGTAGGATTTGAAATGTAATCCATATCTAGCATGGATACATTTATGAATCATTTGTCATGATTCTTGGAATATGACATACCTACGAACTACTAAGGAAATAATGGTAAACTAAATTATGAGAAATCCTAGAAACAAAATTCACTTGAGATTAGAAAGCAATTAGTTTCTGAATCTCACAAGTAAAAGGGGTTACTTGATTTTTCCCAAATGACTACAAAGCCATAGTGAAAAAGGGGGTGAATGACAAAAGCACAATTTTTCAAGTATTGGCCGAATTCAAATGAATTTGATTCAAGTGTGCTAAATGTCTAGTGGATCTGAAACTAGTAAAAGTACTAGTACCTCAAAGTAAATCTCCAAGTTTGATATTTGATCAATTTTTTTTGAAGTTGTTCAAAATAGTGAGTGGCTATGCAATTTGCATAAAATTGAGTGGGAGCTATGAAAGTCTTCCTAAAACAATATGTGAATGACATATTTTTGAGTGGGAGCTTATAGGAGTAATTCTTAAGTATGTTAAGAATGAAAGCCCAAATGCTTATAAATAATGATTTATAAGATGTAGAAGTTGATAATAGGTGTATTATGATATTATGTAGTATTCCTTAAGGGATTCTGGAAGGAGTTTCAGAATATAGATTAATTAAGGAACTAGTTCTTAATGACTCAAGTTAGGAATAGTATTAAGTTTAACATCAATGGTTGAAAGAAAGAAAAGGATGATCGTCATCCACTATGTTGAGACATAGGATCTATCTTAGAAAACCATGATGATAACTTAGCATAATATGCAATCCAAATAAGGAAAGTTTAAAAGTGATTAAGTTCGAATCACAGAACGTTGAGCTGAGTTTTGTTCGCTGTGTCTAGTAGAGAACTATAGACATGTTCTCAAAATCCAGAAAGGATGACATATCTTAAAGCATAAAGGGTTATGTTATAAGGGAATATGTTGGAAACTCCTGTAATACCGATTGAAGTCAAGTAGGAAGCGAGGTGAACAAAACATCGAAAGTTGCACAGAGTGCACTAGTGTTTAGGTGAATACATTTATAATAATAGATACGGGTACCATCTAAAGTGTTGTATAATGTTATGGCAGTGCTAGTTCGCTTTTAACGTAGAATGATGTGTCCAAGGGCACAGTGCCCATGAGAAAGACCTCAAGGTTGATCTAACGTCACTGTAGACTCCTGGCATCAGGCCTTGTTTTGCTGCCATAGCAATGATACATACACACAGATGTTATCATGTGATGATAGAGTGTTAATGTCAATCTAGGTGACATTAGTAAGTTGCAAAGGATTTGGGACTGTAAAGTACAGACCCAAGACTCAACCTCTTCCATGAGCAAGCATGTTCATGGTACCGGATATATGGTGCCAATGATTGAGAACAAATGCAGCTAGTGTATTTGTACTCTAGTGCAAGTGGGAGAAATAGTAGTAAGGATTATTATCATATTTCATATAATTTATGATTATGTTTTATATCATGCTATAACTGTATTGAGTGGAAACATCAATACACGTGTGATATACAAACAACCAGGGGTTCCTAGTGGAACTCTAGTCACTGGTTCATTGGTCAACAGATGATCAGGTTTCCTGATCATGTGGCATTTATGCTAGTTGGAAATGAGGTCATCTCATTCTGAGAATGAGATGGTGAACCAATACCCAACCTAAACATTGTGACCCGATCATGTCACGAAGTTCAAGTTACGATGATTAGAAATTGATCCTCGTAGACTATTCCTTAGACCGTGAGGCTCTATCAATCACTGTCTCTCGAGAGTGCTTAGATAGCATCTGGTAATACGGTGGTTATAAAGGTGTGTTCAGGTACTCGGAGGAAACCGTAGAGGCAATATATGTCAAGAGCAGGATTTGTCCGTCCATGTGACGGGAAGATACTCAAGGGCCCACTCGGAGAAGTTATATCCAATAGCTGCACAACGTGTGATTTGATCACGGGGATATCACTTGTCAGAACGAGTCAAGTAGCATTGTTCAGTAACAAGATTGAACATGACATGGGGATGTCATTGATCAGATCTCGGACAATGCAAGTATCGAGTGATAAAGGGAATAAGACACGACTGTCCCGGTTCAAACGACGAAAGATATTCATGGAACGAACAAGGGAGTGTCCCGACCATGTCTGGAGTGTCTTATTGTCGCCTCGATTGTCGCCAAGGTGCTAAACGACCTGGACGACGATGCCGCGCCTCCCTGTCCAGCATGATTTGTCCCTCGTGCCCTTTGCTGGCCATGCCGACCCTACCCTAGCGCCTAGGGTTTGGGCTCTATCGCGGTTTCGACAGTCTAGCATCCCCTGACACTGCTCTAGTGCTTGCGGTGCCTCCTTCTTCTCCATGGCCGCCACCATCGCGGCTCAGCTTGGGTTGCAGCACCCCTCTAGTGTGCTCCATGTGCCGTCGTGCACCTCCTCACCAGCAACCTCTACTTCCTCTTCAATTACCAAGCGAGGACCTCGAGTAAGTTACTTTCTCTCACCCCTCTAGCTCTCTGCTTCCCTCTGTTCCATGCTATGTGACTGCTACACTGATAGCCATTAGGGTTCATCCCCTGTAGTCTCAGTTAATAGTGTTACTTGGATTAGTTTCCTGTAAAATATCCTTTAATAGTAGATTGTGGATGATGTGTTGTTGTGTGCTAGTGATTATGTTTCTGGTAATTGTTCTCTATCATGAAACAATTTTATGGTTGCCTAGTTGGTTTAGTGTGGATGCAAAGGTTATTACCTTTGATTGATATACTACTATGCAGTTTGCTGGTTCTTTATGCTGGTAGCTTGCTTATACAGAACCCCTATCATTACTTGCTTTACTCAGGATGTAATCCTGATGCTGTGCAGGAACTGTGGTTAAGCATACCTGATCTATTCTCTATGTTTCACTATTGTGATAATCTAGGAAGAAATAATGATTCCTAGATGGTTTTAGGAAAATGATTTGCTTGTTTGATTTCTGAAAACTTGCCTACTATGACTTAATGATAAGCAGAGATGTCACTTGTTGTTCTTATTGAATGAATGGAAGGATTCCTAGAATATTTAGGAAGATGATTTATTGGTTTCCTTGAGAAGATGTGCTTGAGATGATGCAGATATGTTTAATATAGAGGTGCTACCCTCTGTTGGGATGTGCCATGTATGTCCATATACTCTGATATGCTGCTATCTAGCTTAAGCTAGATAAAATGGTCAGTGATGCTGGTCTGAGACCATTTTTACTAAGAACAAAGGTTATTTACTTGCTGGCCCTTATCTACTGTGTTATATGATCAGTATATCATTCCCTTGCATGAAAATAGATATTGTAAAATGATTTAATGGATAGATCTAGAGTTTTGAAAAATATCCTAATGCTAGATTTGATTGTGGTAGCCTGTGGCTTGATGCTGGTGTTGCCTGCTCTTCTAGTTCTAGTGGTTGCTCTTCTCCTTGAACTTCTATCCTGGCTTGGTGTTGTTGCTTCAATCTCCAACTTGCCCTTGTTGTCCACGAATACGTTGCAAATGTATCTATAATTTTTGATGTTACATGCTTGGTTTTATCTACTTTCTTATGTTTTGTCCACACTTTCGAGTACTTTTCATATGATTTCTTGCACTAACCTATTAACAAGAGCCACAGTGCCAGCTGCCTGTTTTCTGTTGTTTTTGGTTCCAGAAAAGTCAGAAAATGAATATTCTCGAAATTGGACGGGACAAAATCCAAAGTCAGTTTTTCGTCGAGGGACACCTGGAGCCAGAATACAAGACCAAGAGGGGCTGGGGCCCGGCCACACCACCTGGCCGAGCGGCCAGGCCTGACCCGCGCCAGGGGGTGGTCTGGCCGCCCCAGGCACTCCCTCGGCCTCTCCTTCCGCCTATATATTGCCTCTGATACGGAAACCCTAAGTACCCAATCAAAAATTCATGAAAGAGTCTGTAGCCACCGTCATCTCCATCCCTAGATCGGGAGGGATCTGAAGCTCTTCCCGGCACCCCGCCGGAGAGGGTAATTCACCCTGGAGGCCTTCTTCATCATCATGCAAGCCTCTGGTGTGATGCGTGAGTAGTTCATCTCTGGACTACGGGTCCATGTAGTAGCTAGATGGTTGCTTCTCCTCCTTTGTGCTATCATGTTTAGATCTTGTGAGCTCTGTTCATGATCAAGATCATCTATTTGTAATTCTACATGTTGTGTTTGAGGGGATCCGATGGACATCGAGCTGCTATTTCAGATTGATTATTGATTCTATCATGTCTTTGTTATTTGTGATCTTGCATGCTTTCTGTTGTTAGTAGCTATCTTGGCCAAGTAGATGCTAGCAACTCCAAGAGTTAGTATTTATGCTCGATAGTGGGTTCATGCCTCTGGTAATCTAGGGAAGTGACAGAAATCTCAAAGGTACTAGATGTGTTGTTGCTACTAGGGAGAAAACAACAATCCTTTGTTTATAGAACAATCATATTGTTTACTTTACATGCAATTCGTAATGCAGTTATCCGTTGCTTGCAACTTAATACTGGAGGGGGTTCGGATGATAACCTAAAGGTGGATTATTAGTCATAGATGCAGTTGGATGGCGGTCTATGTATAATGTTGTAATGCCCAATCAAGTCTCAAAGGAGTCAAGATGAGTAGTATATGCTTGTATGCTTTCTCGATGTTTTTCAATTGCCCCACTGTAATTTGTTCACCAACATGTCATCTATCTTAAGGAGAGACACCTCTAGTGAACTATGGACCCCGGTCCTTTCTTTTACTTTCAATCTACAATCAACTGTTTACTGCTTTGTGTTTACTTTCTGCAAACTATTACTTTCTTCCACTCGATATATTTAATCCTTTGTTTTCAGCAAAACCGGTGATATTTATGATACGTCCAAAACGTATCTACTTTCCCGAACACTTTTGCTATTGTTTCTCCTCTATACTTGTGTGATTTGGATGTAACTATTGTGTGACGATGTTTTAAGTAGAATTACCTTGGTGTCTACTTTTTGTGCAGAAAATCAACTATCAGGAAAAATCCTGGAAAATATGCCAAAAATCCTATTTCACCCGAAGACTCCAGGAGCCAGAATACGAGACGGAGAAGAGCCCTGGGGTGCCCACACCACCTGGTGGCGCGGGCCAGGCCAGGCTGCGCCAGGGGGTCGTGTGGGCCCCCCAGGCACCCCCTCGGCCTCTCTCTTCGCCTATAAGGAGCCTTCTGACCTAAAAACTACGTGGGGTTCGACGTTTTTCCAGAAGGAGTTCCGCTCCGCCGCCACCACTAGATTCCATGAAACAGCACCAGAAACTCCGTTCTGGCACCCTGCCGGGACGGGGAATTGGAGGAGATCATCGCCATCATCATCACCATCGCTTCTCCATCGACCATCCATGTTTCCCCCATCTATGAGTGAGTAATCCCCCACTGTAGGCTATGGGGATGGTAGGGATTGGATGAGATCGTTCATGTAATGGCATCAGATAGTTAGGGCTTGGTGCCTAGTATCTTTTATTAGTGCTTTATGACTTTGTTGCGACTTGTTGTGCTTAATGCTTGTCACTAGGACCGAGTGCCATGATTTCAGATCTGAACTTGTTATTGATTCATTATGATAGTATTGTTCTTGGTCTTATCTGCAAGTTGTATGCACACGTTATTCTCCGGAACCTATGGCCCCGAAGTGACAGAAATCGGGATAACCGGAAGGGAAAGGCTTTGATGTGAGGATCACATGTGTTCACGGAGTGTTAATGCTTTGCTCCGGTGCTCTATTAAAAGGAGCACCTTAATTGCCAGTAGTTCCCTAGAGGCCCCGCTGCAAACGGGCTGGCAGGACAAAAGATGTTGTGCAAGTTCTCATTGCGAGCACGTATGACTATATATGGAACACATGCCTAGGATTGTCTAGCACTTTGGTGCTTTATCTTATTTATCTGCAATTGCCCTATGTTCTGATTGCTATGTGAATTGTCTTGTCCATGCAACACCCGTCCATCCATCCCTATGACAACCGCACTCGAATCCCATCGTTTACTGCTTTTGTAACTACTATGTTTGCTTTGCTACTGCTGTTACTTTACTATTCCTACTACAAAACTATTGCTACTGATAAACTGCTGTGAGCAAGATTGTTTCCAAGTGCAGCTGACTTGACAACTCAGTTGTTAAGGCTTATAAATATTCTTTGGCTCCCCTTGTGTCGAATCAATAAATTGGGTTTCACTTCCCTCGAAAATACTGCGATACACCCCCTATACTTGTGGGTCATCAAGACTATTTCTGGCGCCGTTGCCGGGGAGCATAGCTTTATTTATCAAGTTCACTTGGATTCTCTATTGTTCACTGCTATCCATCCATCATGGGTAAGTCTCGTGATGGCAAGGTTCCTATTTTACCATCCACTACAAGAAGAGGTATGGTTCTAAACACCTCTGCTGCTCTTGATTCACCATCTGTTATAAGTAAGCTCGTTACACCACCACATACACATGCTACACACACTGCTACTACTGCTGCATCTGAAACTTCTGATGCTTATGATGCTTCTTCTACTATGCTTGATAAGAGTGGTTCATTAGGTCCTTTCCTAGATGCTACGATTGCTAGAACTATAGCTGGAAATACCGAAACTCCTAATGAAGACACTACCACACCTGTTAGCTCACCTGAGTCTAGTGAGAGTTATGATATTGAAGAAGATTATGTTGAGATGACCGATAAGTTTATTAAAGAATGTAAGAACACCCATGATAGGAGCGCTGCTAAGAGTCTCCTTGAGAGGCGTACTATTAGACCCAAATTATATCCTGCTGCTAAGTTTGTTGTTTCTCCCATAAACATTATAGATGAAGATTATGATTTCTCTCTTGATCTATCTTACATAGCTATTGTCGAGAAAGAACCTTTTTGTGGGACTAAGGATGAAAGTGTGGTAGCACATATGAATGAACTTTCTACCATGAGTGGCTTGTTTTTTGATGATATTAAGATGCGTACTTACTTTGTTGCTAATATTTTTCCCTTTTCACTGCAAGGAGAAGCTAAAACTTGGTTTAGTAATTTACCTCCTAGATCTATTGATAGCCCTGAGTGCTTGATTAGTACTTTCCTGCAAAAATATTTTCCCCACAGTGCTAGACATGCTATTTTGCAGGAACTTTTTGATTTCAAACAGGGAGAAAAAGAGGTATTTCCCGAATCTTGGGCGAGGTTTTGTTCTATGATTCATGCACAGGCTGGAAGTCCATTACCTAAGAATGAGCTTCTTGATATATTTTATAATGGACTAACCGAAGAATCTAGGACATACCTAGATAGTTGTGTTGATTGTGTTTTCAAGAATAGGACTCCTAAGGAAGCTGAGGAATTAATGGCTAAAATAAGAAAGAATTATGATGACTGGACTCCTCCTAAACAAGCTATACCTAAAGTAATTGTACCTGAACCATCTATTCCCGTGCCTATTCCAACATCAAAGAAGAGGGGAGTTATTGAATTAAATGATGAAGTGATGAAGGAAGCTAAGAAATGTCTTAAGGAGAAGGGAATTAAAGCTGCAGATGTCAAGAATTTACCTCCTATAGAAGAATTATGTAAGCCTATTCCCTACTCATCCACTATTGAGGTACACTCTCTCCAACACTTTGATGAAGGTGATATCCCTTACTCTAAACCTCCTGATCAACGCTTAGAAGAATTTTATATCTTTATTGTTAAGCAGGATAACTTTAATAAAAGGGTGCAAAATCATCTAATGGAAAACACTAGAGCTATTGTTGAGTTGAAAGATATTGTGGAAAGAACCTCTAATGATGTTAAAATGATTGTTAGACACTTTCAAATGGTTCAAACTCAAATAGATCAACTCGTTAAAGTGCAAAATGACTTGCTAGTTAATGCTGCTAAAGAAAAACATGCTTATAAAATTAGAACTAGAAGTGGAGCTGCTACCCAGGATCCTCTATATCCTGAGGGGCATCCCAAAAGAATTGAGCAGGATTCTCAACAAGCTGAAAATAGTGGTTCTACTCGTAAGAAAAGGAAAAAGAAACATAAAACTGTTGTAGAACCCTCTGAACCTGCTATAGATCCTAATAGTATATCTATCTCAGATGCTGAAACTGAAAGTGGTAATGAAGAAAATGAAGTGCCTAATGAAGAAAAAGTTGAAGAAGAACCTGAAAACCACACTAAGACTACTAAATACACTAAAGAAGATTTTATTGCTAAGAAACATGGTAGTGAAAGAGAACCTTGGGTCCAAAAACCTATGCATTTCCCTGATAAGAAACACAAGTCAAAGGAAGATGAACACTACAATAAGTTTTGTGAGTGGCTGAAGCCTTTATTCTTGCAAATTCCTTTGACTGATGCTATTAAATTGCCTCCTTACTCAAAGTATATGAAGGATATTGTCTCGAATAAAAGGAAGATCCCTAATGAAGAAATTTCTACTTTGCTTGCTAATTATTCCTTCAATGGTAAGGTTCTTAAGAAACTTGGAGACCCAGGGATTCCAACTATCCCTTGCTCTATTAAGAATAGTTATGCTAGAACTGCTTTGTGTGATTTGCGAGCTAGAGTTAGTGTTATGCCTTTCTCTCTCTATAAGAGGCTTCAGCTTGAAAAATTGATACCAACTGATATATCTTTGCAAATGGCTGATAAATCTACCACCATTCCTGTGGGTATATGTGAGGATGTACCTGTTCAGCTGGCTCACAATTGCTTGATATTAACTGATTTTGTTGTGCTTGAAATGCCTGAAGATGATAATATGTCTATTATTCTTGGGAGACCTTTTCTTAATACTACAGGAGCTGTTATTAATTGTAATCAAGGAAAAGTGACCTTCAATGTTAATGACAAGGAACATACTATCTATTTCCCCAAGAAGATTGAAAGGACTTATGGTTTGAATTCAATTGAACATGTTGAAGGCATTCAAGTTGGAGAAATATATTGTCCCATACCAAGAGAAAAATTTGAAGCTATTATGATTGGGACCATTGCTATCAAGGTTAAGGTAACATAATCATTAGTGGAGTACAAAGTTTTGTCTCATATGCAATTGTTTTGGTAGCAAGACTTGATCAACCTTGCTAAGAAAAGGATTCCAGAGAACAAAACAATGTTTTCATTATGATTATTTCCATTTATTTCTATCCTTTGCATTTTAGTTTTTGCTTTCGTTTAGTTTTCTTTGTGTTGTTAGTTGCTTGCATGATAGAACTTCTGTAGTTCTAGCCTTGTTTTGTCCTTGCATCATGTTTCCAAGAAGAAAAAATATATCTGTCTGTCAGAAAAATCATTCTTCTATTTCTAAAAAATGCCCAAAAATAAAGTGTCTCAAAAAAATTCTAGAAAATTCCTATTAAATTTTTATGTGAAAAAAGGGGCAGAGGAGTAGCTGGTAGGTACCAGGGGGGGCCACCAGGCAGGCACACCATGTGGTGGCGCGGCCAGCCCTGGGTGACGCCATGCCCTGGTGTGGGCCACCCCTGGCCCCCCACTACCTCTCTCACCTGCCACTTTCTTCTCTCTCCCGAGTAAGCTCCAGTTCATAGCTCAAAATCACGTTCTTTCTGTGTTTGCTCTCGATTTCTTCGATCTCCTTGCTCAGCCCATCTTTCTTGCTGAAATTTGGAGCATTTGTTCCTTGGTATGTGACTCCTCCCTTTGTCCAAGTAGATTTGTGTTTAGTGGATTATATGTTGAGTATTTTGCTGCTGTAGGTGACTGGTTATGAGAGCTTGTAAGCTTGTTTGATGCTTAGAGATATAGTTTTGATGCATGTTTAGGCCTCTTGCAAGTCCCTATGAGTAGAATCCTTCATTATATTTACTTTGCAATCACTTGTTTAATAGGTGTTTAAATTCCAGAATAGAAGATGAGTGAACACCACCTAAACCAACATGAGCTTTGGGTGCCTGAGGTCATGAAGGTCCAAAGGGAGGAGGAAGTTTTTCCCTCCATTTATCCATGCCCTGAGTTCATGAGAGCTGCAGGAATTCTACAATATTTCCACACTTTGGTTTCTAATGCAGGATTAGAGCGCTTCTTGGAAGATGAACCATGTCAATTTGTGAAGCTAACCATGTCTGTGGTGCAGGATTTCCAATTTAGTCACTCTTTGCCTAACCCCATGGTCCATTACAAAATTTACAATATTGCTGTCAATCTTTCTCTTGATGACTTTTGTGCAGCTATTAAGGTAGCTCAACGGGGATCATGTAAGAAGATTAAAGAGAGACCAGAACCACTCATGGATTTATACGCAGAAATTTGTCAAGGGAGTAGCTTCTCGAAGGAGAATGGAAAAATCCGTAACATTCATCTTCCCTCCATTCGCTACTTTGCCTACTTTATTGCCAACTGTGTTCTTGCTAGGAAAACTACCAATAAGTTATCTTCGTTTGATCTAGCATTTATCTCTGCTGCTCTTAGACGAGATAGGTCTTACAACTTGGGTGCTTTGATAGCTTTCCGTCTTGCTGCTAACCGTGAGAAAGGTGGAATTTGTGGAGGCCTCATTGCTTCTCGTTTACTAGCATTGCATGGTTTAGTGCCTCATCATCTAGACCTACAGTTTCCCATAGAGAGGCTTGATTTTAATTCCATGATACAGCATAAATTTATTTCCTCGTGGGCTAGTTAGAGTGAGTTGTCTTATGAAATAACCTTTCCCAAAGCTGGTTGGAGAAAGAGCAAGTCCGAGCATGTTGTTCTTTTGCCTGCACCTGTTTTGTTTAACTTTGATAACAGGGAAGGATGGTCCCTCACTGAGGAGGAGGTTGACACGTACTTGGGAGAGCTCTCCCAACAAGAGCAGGACACTAGAAGGGAGGTCACGGATGATTTGGTCCAGCCCTCGAATGAGGGAGAGTCTTCATATCAGTAGCCCGCTTATGATTGGGGAGCTTCTTCTTCCTCTCATGGGCCCAGTTACGACCATTCTTACCAAGATCCGCCCGCTTGGAACCCCTATTCGTACATGGATTGATTCCCACTTATGCCAAAATCCTAAGCTTGGGGGGAGGTACGCCGACACCGCACTCATCTCCATATCATGTTGCGTCGGTACTTTGTATATTCATGTTTTCGTTCTATTTTTAGTTTTCGCTTTTCTTTGCTTTTTCTTTTGCTTTCTAAAAACACAAAACGACCAAAAATATTTTTGTTGTTTCTCTTTGGTTTGCTTCTTCTTTTTGCCTTGGTTTGCTTTTCCCTTTTTGCTTTGTTTGAACTATTCGAAAAACCCAAAAAGATTTTGCTTTGCTTGTTTTTCTCTTTTGGTTCTAGTTTAAAAATCGAAAACACCAAAAATATTTGTCGTTCTTCTTTGGTTTTTGCGAGTTTGCTACAGGGTTCGGCATTTCTCAGTGGAATATTGGTTTCATATTATTATTCAAGCCACACAAGTGAAGAGCAATAATGAGGATTAATGACAATTTGAGGCATGGTAAGAGGCTGGTAACGAACTCTATTTGTCTTCATTTTTGTACATATACTCATCATTGTGAGCTTGCTTAGTCCGTTCATGTAGAGTGTATGTTTTCTTTGGATGCTTAATAGTTCTTGCTTTCTCGTGATTAGCTCCAGCTCGCTAATAGTTTGTAGCATGTCTCATGAATGTTTGCTTGCATTACTCTATTCATAAATTGGTATGACACCGTGGTATCCTCCTCTGAATGTTTCATTTGATTTTGACATGGCACATGCTCACGCATGCTCATGACTGTAATAATCAGTTAAGCCTCGATGAATTATTTTGCCTTTAGGATCTTGAATCACTTTCATGCCATGAGTAGTCCTGTTTTATTGCAAGCATGATAATGCCAGCTATTGCTCTCTCGTTTGTCGCTCCCTTACTATTGCTAGCCTTCACTTCCACTAAGTGTTTTACTCAAGTTTCCAACTCCCTAAACCAAATATTTCCAAAGTGTCCACCATAGCTACCCATTAGCACCATTTTCTACCTCCGTGCATATTCAATATGCTTTGTTTTCTTCCGAATAAAATGTTTGCTTGTTATGAGAAAGTTAGTTAGTAAAGCTCTCATGAACTTGATGGCAACACTTTATTTTCTTGCACTTAATAAACCTGAACCATTGCGCCCTTATTTGTTGCGCATATGCTTGCGCTTTATGAGTTGAAGTTAGCAGAACCATCTATCACGGGGACCGCTTTCAGCACTTCATAGGTACTTTGTACCTAGTTGATATCATGTTCTTTTACTTATGGATCCCGGCGGTGTGAAATAAAAGTGGAACTTGTAAGATCATGGAGTTTGTATGTATGTTAGAGAAACGCCTGGGCCGCTAGCCTAAGCCATGCCTAATCATGGTGGAAACTTGCAGCATAACCATAATGAGCATTCTATGAAGCATCCTCAATAAAAATCTATGCACATAGTAAATAAAAAGATCGCCGAGATGCTCATTGTCTGCTTGCCTTGTATTTTTATCATGGGATAGCTCCCGTGTCATGTGCAAGGGGTACCCCGTTGGCGGTTCTCTATGATATGTATGTACTTACAGTGACAAGAGCTTACTTGTGATTGAAGTTGAGTAGCATGAGGATTGGTCTTCGTAAGTAAGGGCATGAGACTTCGATTTATAACTTGTCAAGCATATCCTCTTAGTTGTGTCACTTTCACCTTAACCACATTCAAGATGCTTATGATAGGGGCAATGAGAGCTCAAAGCTAACGAGTACCATACTTTCAGCATTTGCAAGCCATTCAAAATTATTCAAAACCTTTTTCTTCTACTTGTTGAGTCTCCACATATTCTCCGAGCACCTTCTTGAGAGCATAGTTGTTATTCTTTGTGCTTGTATCATTACTTGATTATTTGTGTTATGACTTTGATGCTTGTATCCTTGATATCTTTACTTCTAGTCATCTCTTGAACTTCAGAGGTACCTTCACAATCATAATCAAAGGCAAGCGAGATACCACTCTATCATACCTTTCTATGAGCATTGTAATGTTGCTTATGTTTGTGCCTCATGCTACTTATTATTCTTGAGTTGGAATCTCTTCATAGCTTGCAAAGACTATTAAGTAGACTTAGTTGCGTACTCTTTATTATGAATTGTCTAAGTAGTTGATCACATTGCTGAGAATATTTACATCATATGAAGCAAATGTGTTCGTGAAAGTTCTTTTATCGCACTTAGTTTTCAACTGAATTGCTTGAGGACAAGCAATAAGCTAAGCTTGGGGGAGTTGATACGTCCAAAACGTATCTACTTTCCCGAACACTTTTGCTATTGTTTCTCCGCTATACTTGTGTGATTTGGATGCAACTAATGCGAATTAACGCTGTTTTCAGCAGAATTGCCTTGGTGTCAACTTTTTGTGCAGAAAATCAACTATCAAGAAAAATCCTGGAAAATATGCCAAAAATTCTATTTCACCCGAAGACTCCAGGAGCCAGAATACAAGACGGAGAAGAGCCCTGGGGTGGCCACACCACTTGGTGGCGCGGGCCAGGCTAGGCCGCGCCAGGGGGTGGTGTGCCCCCCCCCCCCCCCAGGCACCCCCTCGGCCACTCTCTTCGCCTATAAGGAGCCTTCTGACCTAAAAACTATGGGGGGATCGACATTTTTCTAGAAGGAGTTCCGCTCTGCCGCCATCACCAGATTCCACGAAACAGCACCAGAAACTCCGTTCTGGCACCCTGCCGGGACGGGGAATTGGAGGAGATCATCGCCATCATCATCACCATCGCTTCTCCATCGACCATCCATGTTTCCCCCATCTATGAGTGAGTAATCCCCCGTTGTAGGCTATGGGGATGGTAGGGATTGGATGAGATCGTTCATGTAATAGCATCAGATTATTAGGGCTTGGTGCCTAGTATCTTTTGTTAGTGCTTTATGACTTTGTTCCGACTTGTTGTGCTTAATGCTTGTCACTAGGGCCCGAGTGCCATGATTTCAGATCTGAACTTTTTATTGATTCATTATGATAGTATTGTTCTTGGTCTTATTTGCAAGTTGTATACACACGTTATTGTCCGGAACCTATGGCCCCGAAGTGACAGAAATCGGGATAACCGGAAGGGAAAGGCTTTGATGTGAGGATCACATGTGTTCACGGAGTGTTAATGCTTTGCTCCGGTGCTCTATTAAAAGGAGCACCTTAATTGCCAGTAGTTCCCTAGAGGCCCCGCTACAAACGGGCTGGCAGGACAAAAGATGTTGTGCAAGTTCTCATTGTGAGCACGTATGACTATATATGGAACACATGCCTATGATTGTCTAGTACTTGGGTGCTTTATCTTATTTATCTGCAATTTCCCTATGTTCTAATTGCTATGTGAATTGTCTTGTCCATGCAATGCCCGTCCATCCATCCCTCTGCCTACCGCACTCGAATCCCATCGTTTACTGCTTTTGTTACTACTGTCTTTGCTTTGCTACTACTGTTACTTTACTATTCCTACTACAAAACTGTTGCTACTGATAAACTGTTGTCAGCAAGATTGTTTCCAGGTGCAGCTCAATTGACAACTCAGTTATTAAGGCTTATAAATATTCTTTGGCTCCCCTTGTGTCGAATCAATAAATTGGGTTTCACTTCCCTCAAAAATACCGCGATACACCCCCTATACTTGTGGGTCATCAATTGATAACCTCATCGCAAGTTGGGGACAGACTTATGTGGTTGTGTTGTGCAGGTCTCCATGTTGCTACTGGCACCGGTAGTGCGCCCTGCCAAAGTTCAGCTAGCAACACCTTTGGGGTGTTTCCTTGCTCCTACTGGTTCGATTAAACCTTGGTTTCATAATTGAGGGAAAACTTGCTGCTATTCTCATCATACCTTCCTCTTGGGGTTCCCCAACGAGCTTGATATATTTTTGGCCATCAAGCTATTTTTCTGGCGTCGTTGCCAGGGATTCAAGGACATCTTCACAAGGGGAGTCCCTCATAACCAATCTCTTTACTTTGTTATTTTTGTTTTGCTTAGTTTACTTTTGCTTTGTTTGCTTGTTTCTTTATCAAAAACAAAAAATTGTTCTACTAGTTTGCTTTCTTTATTGAAAACACACAAAAATGAGTACTCTTGAAAATACTAAGTTGTGTGACTTCACTAGCGCCAACAACAATGATTTTATGAGCACACCTATTGCTCCACCTGTTCCTGAAGCTACTTTCTTTGAAATAAAACCTTCTTTACTCAATCTTGTTATGAGAGAACAATTTTCTAGTATTGGTAATGAAGATATTGCTGCCCATCTAAATAACTTTGTTGAACTATATGAGATGCAAAAGCATAGGGATATAGAGGGAGATATTATTAAGCTTAAATTGTTTCCTTTCTCTTTGAGAGGAAAAGCTAAAGAATGCTTGAATTCCTTAACCAGGAATAGTATTGATTCTTCGACTAAATGCAACAATGCTTTCATTGGAAAATACAATCCTCCTACTAATATTATATCTATGAGAAGTGAAATAATGAAGTTTAAACAATCTGATAATGAACATGTTGCTCAAGCTTGGGAAAGAATAAAATCTTTGGTGAAGAATTGTCCCACTCATGGACTGACTGCTTGGATGATCATCCAAACTTTTTATGCAGGATTGAACTATTCTTCAAGGAACCTATTGGATTCTGCTGCTAGAGGTACCTTTATGACCATTAATTTGGGTGCTACAACAAAGCTTCTGGATAATATGATGGTTAACTATTCTGAATGGTACACTAAAAGAGCTCCACAAGGTAAGAAGGTAAATTATGTTGAAGAAACCTCTTCCTTGAGTGATAAAATTGATGTTATTATGTCTATGCTTGTTAATGGGAAAACTCATATTGATCCAAATCATGTTCCTTTAGCCTCTTTGGTTACTCAAGAAGAGCAAGTTGATGTGAACTTTATAAGAAATAACAATTTTAGCAACAATGCCTACAGGAATAATTTTGGTAGCAACAATTATAAGCCATATCCTCCCAACAATGGTAATGCTTATGGAAATTCTTACAACAATGATAGGAGTGCCCTCTAAACTTGAAGTTATGCTTAAAGACTTTATTAGTAAACAAACTGCTTTCAATAAAAATATTGAGAAAAACACTCTAATGCTGAAAGAAATATAGCATCTTTGGCTGAAGCTCAATCTTATTTTAATAAAATGGCTACTAAACCTGAAACTAATGATAATCCCTTTGTATCCACTAATGCCATACAAGTTAAAATTGATTAGAATGTTAGACTATTAGCTGAATTGCATGCTAAGTGGGAAAGAGAAGATGAAATTGCTAGAAATATTAGTGTTTCTACTATCACTACCACTAGTGTTGAGGCTAGTAATAGCTCTACTACCTTACATAATAACTATGATTTTGATCTTGATGGTTGCAATATATCTGAAGTTATTAAGTTCCTACAAAAGCTTGCTAAAAGTCCTAATGCTAGTGCTATGAATATGGCCTTTACACAACACATTACTGATGCTCTCATAAAGATTAAAGAAGAAAAGATGAAACATAAAGCTTCTATTCCTATAAAATAAGAAGATGGTTGGGAACCCATCATTAATATGAAAGTGAATGATTTTGATTTCAAAGCTTTATGTGATCTTGATAGTAGTGTTTCTATTATGCCTAGAAGGATTTATGATATGCTTGATTTGCCACCACTTGAAGATTGATATTTGAATGTCCCACTTGATGATAATGCTAAAAAGAAACTCATTGGGAGTATTAATGATGTTCTTATTATGGTTAACAATGCCTATGTCCCCGTTGATTTCTATGTTTTGGATGTTGAATGCAATGCTTCTTGTCCTATTACTTTGGGAAGACCTTTTCTTAGAACTGTTGGTGACATTATTGATATGAAAGAAGGCACCATTAAATATCAACTCCCACCCAAGAAAGGTATAGAACACTTCCCTCAGAAGAGAGATAAGATTTCTTTTGCCTCTCCTATGAAAACAAAATTTGCTCTTAATGCTTCTTCATTTGAGAACACTTGATTATTTTTCTTGCTTCTTATGCCTAACTTAAAGGCGTTAAAGAAAAGTACTTATTGGGAGATAACCCAAAAGTTTTAAATGAGTTTTGGAAGTTATTACTTCAGTAATAACCGCTCCTTATCCTTTTTATTTGCTTTTTGTGCCAAGAGTAACCTCTAATGAGAGAGAAGTAATGATTGGGAAAGTTGCTGTCCCGAAACAGATTTATATGCTTCACCATAAAAATTCGTGTACAATCTATGTACGTCCTTTTGAGACCTGAATTTTTGTGCTTCTGCCCCAAGTTGTTCTATAACTTTCGTTAGTTTAACACTTTTTGATTTGAGCAACAGAAGGTCTTCGAAAAAATTCGTATTTACCTGCTGGTCTGTTTTAACAGATTTCCGCCATTTTCTTCATTTGCTTCTTGTTGGTTCCTTTTTGAGTTCTTTTGGGGAATTGAGCTTTTTGCTGGAAGTGCTACAGTAGCTTGTGTTTTAATGGAAGTTTTATTGGTGTTGGAACAGAACCTAAAGACTTATTATCTTTAGTGCACTAATGTTGCTAATAAAGATTGTGTGAAGTTTTGTATGAAGGAAAATTTTCAGGTGTATGGAAGGAATGAGTAATGAGATGAAAGATGGACTAAAGCTTAAGCTTGGGGATGCCACGCATGTCACCCCAAGAAATATCCAAGAAGTACAAGCGTCAAAGCTTGGGGATGCCCAAGGCATCTCCCTCTTCATCAACAAAAATCTCAGGTTTCTTCCAAACACTTCATTTTATTGTTTCATGCACAGTTGTGTTGTTCTTGGAGCGTCCTCTTTTTCGTTTTCATTTTGGTTTTTCGTTTGCTTGGTTTTCTTAGTTTGCTGAATAAATTGATTGGACCCCCTATTTCATACATTGGTTTTCAAATAATTTGGTTTGGATGGGAAAAGAGTAGGAAAGTTCATGCTTAAGTGGTAAAGAGAGCTTGTTTTTGATTGTGGCCTATACTTTGTCATGCCATGCTTGATATTGTTTTGGCTTTATGCTTAGTATTCTTTGTTGTAGCATGAATTTTTATAAACAATTGATATTGCTTAATGTGCCTTGGAAGGATCATGCGTTGTTTTAGCATATTAAAGCATATTATTGTGGTATTCTCCTTTGATGCTTTATTTGGGTTGACTTGGCGCATGCTCACACCATGTTATGACTATACCAAGTCACCATGGCCTTTATGATCCTTTAGTTTTCAACTTGTAGTATTACTTTATGCTTTGATCAATGATGTTTTGTCGCTCTGCATGATTATGGCCATTATTGCTCTCTTAGTTTGTCACTCCCAGTCTTTTGCTAGCCTCTGTAACCAAGTATGAGTTCCACTCATGCATCCAAATCCTAAAACCAAGTTATTCCAAAGAGTCCACCATACCTACCTACTAGCATATGTTATTCCAAGTATATTCATGTTTTTATCTACCTTTCAAATTAAACTTGTTATGAGAAAACTAGTGATTAAAGCTCTCACGAACTTGATGGCACACTTTACTTTTCTTGCCCTTAATAAACTTGAACCATTGTGTCGTCTATATTGTATATGCTTGCACTTATTTGTTGATGATTAGCAGAACCATGCTGTCATGGGGAACACTTTCAACATTGCACTTGTACTATGTACCTAGTTGATATCATGCTCTTTTGCCTATGGATGTCGTCGGTGTGAAATGAAACGGGAGCTTGTAAGTCCATGGAGTTATGTATATGTGTTAGAGAAACGCCTGGGCCGTTGGTCTAATCCATGCTGACATGGTGGAAACCTGTAGCGTAACCATAATGAGCTGTCTATGAAGTATTTTTCTTATAAAAAAGAGTCAAGTTTTGAGAAAAAGAGAAAAAGAAAAAAAAGATTATGAAAAGAGGAAAGAGAGAAAAAAAAAGCACCATATTCCCATGGTAAATAAGAAGATTGCTGAGATGCTCGTTGTCTTCTTGCCTTGTCATTTTGATATGGGGATTCTTCCGTATCATCGGGCAAGGGGTACCCCGTTGGCAGTTCTCTATGATACACATGTACTTACGATCACAAGAACTTATCGGTGAGTAAACTTGAGTAGCATGAGGAGCGACCATCGTATTCAAGGGACATGAGATTTCCAACTTATACTTCGTCAAGCATATACACCATAGTTTGTTCACTTCAACCTTAATCACTTCAAGATGCTTATGATAGGGGCAATTAGAGATAAAAGCTAAAAAGTACCATAATTTTTGGAAGCTCCTTGTGAGACTTGAATCCCTACTTCCTTCTATGAAGGCCTTTCTTTTACTTATTTGTTGAGTCTCCACCTTCTATCTTTATGCACCTACTTTGAGAGCATAGTGGCCATTCTTAGTTCTATGTGCATTGTCCCAAGACTTGTTGATTGATGCATAGCTTTGATATTGCTTGTTTTAAACTATTTGTATCTAGTCACTCTTATGAACTTTGAAGGTGTCCTATGCATTTATATTTGCTACTCTATGAGGGACAAGCTGGATACTATTATGCTATGTTTTCTTTATATGAAACAAACAAACGTCTTGCAAAGAATTGTTATTCATTAATCTTTTGTTTGTGCCTTTTCATGTTGCAACCTAGTTTCTTTGTCTTCTTGCTAGAACTTTGTCTTTCATGTTATGATTGAAGTACTATGATCCTAGCTTTGAATGTTTTACAAATACTTTGATCAAGTTTATGATGGTGCATGTCACTTCAAAAATTATTTCTTTGTTTTTTATCACTTACCTACTCGAGGACGAGCAGGAGTTAAGCTTAGGGATGTTGACACATTTCAAATGTATCTATAATTTTTTATGTTCCATGTCTGGTTTTATCTTCTTTCTTATGTTTTGTCCACACTTTGGAGTAATTTTCATATGATTTCTTGGACTAACCTATTAACAAGAGCCACAGTGCGAGCTGCCTGTTTTTAGCTGTTTTTGGTTCCAAAAAAGTCAGAAAATGAATATTCTCGGAATTGGACGGGACAAAAGCCAAAGTCAGTTTTTCACCGAGGGACACCTGGAGCCAGAATACGAGAGGGAGAGGGGCTGGGCCCGGCCACACCACCTGGCCGCACGGCCAGGCCTGGCCCGCGCCAGGGGGTGGCTTGGCTGCCCTAGGCACCCCATCGGCCTCTCCTTCTGCCTATATATTCCCTCAGATACGGAAACCCTAAGTACCCGATCAAAAATCCGAGAAAGAGTCTGTAGCCGCTGTTATCTCCATCCCTATATCGGGAGGGATCTGAAGCTCTTCCTAGCACCCTGCCGGAGAGGGCAATTCAAACTGAAGGCCTTCCTCATCATCATGCAAGCCTCCGGTGTGATGCGTGAGTAGTTCATCTCTAGACTACGGGTCCATGTAGTAGCTAGATGGCTAGTTCTCCTCCTTTGTGCTATCATGTTTAGATCTTGTGAGCTCCGTTCATGATCAAGATGATCTATTTGTAATTCTATATGTTGTGTTTGAGGGGATCCAATGGATATCGAGATGCTATTTCAGATTGATTATTGATTCTATCATGTCTTTGTTATTTATGATCTTGCATGCTTTTCGTTGTTAGTAGCTATCTTGGCCATGTAAATGCTAGCAACTCCAAGAGTTAGTATTTATGCTCGATAGTGGGTTCATGCCTCTGGTAATCTGGGGAAGTGACAGAAATCTCTAAGGTACTAGATGTGCTGTTGCTACTAGGGAGAAAACAACAATCCTTTGTTCATAGAAAAATCGTATTGTTTACTTTACACGCACTTCGTAATGCAATTATCCATTGCTTGCAACTTAATACTGGAGGGGGTCCATATGATAACCTGAAGGTGGATTATTAGTCATAGATGTAGTTGGATGGCGGTCTATGTATAATGTTGTAATGCCCAATCAAGTCTCAAAGGAGTCAAGATGAGTAGTATATGCTTGTATGCTTTCTCGATGTTTGTCAATTGCCCCAGTGTAATTTGTTCACCCAACATGTCATCTATCTTAAGGAGAGCCACCTCTAGTGAACTATGGACCCCGCTCCTTTCTTTTAGTTTCAATCTTCAATCAACTATTTACTGCTTTGTGTTTACTTTCTGCAAACTATGACTTTCTTCCACTTGATACGTTTAATCTTTTGTTTTCAGCAAAACTGGTGAGATTGACAACCTCATCGCAAGTTGGGGACAGAGTTCTGTGGTTGTGTTGTGCAGGTCTCCACGTTGCTGCTGGCACCGGTAGTGCGCCCTACCAAAGTTCAGCTAGCAACACCTTTGGGGTGTTTCCTTGCTCCTACTGGTTCGATTAAACCTTGGTTTCATAATTGAGGGAAAACTTGCTGATGTTCTCATCATACCTTCCTCTTGGCGTTCCCCAACGAGCTCGATATATTTTGGGCCATCATCCACTTAGACTACCCCCTCCTTTAAGTCACCATCTTGTTGATGATCTACTTGGATTTTTTGTGGTGAAACATTGTTTGCTCTAGTGGAATGCTGCAAGAACTAGTGGTGTTCTTGTGTGTCCTGGTGAAAGAAATTATGTCTAGGCTTGAGAAGTGGTGAGCAAAGCTTGCTTTGCTAAGCTCAAGTGTGGTTTTATCACTTTCCTTGCTCTCATTGTTGATCGACTGCTCACTGCATGCAGTTTGGTGTGTAAGCTGCTTCACTATTGCCTTTATCTCTGGTTCAGATCAAGTGAATTTGATTAACTACCCCTCCTTTTACTATAACCTACTCTGGTGAAACTTGCCCCTTCTAGCTAATGATGTTGTCCTAAAGCTTTTAAATTTTAAAAGTACAGATACTTCATTTGATGAAGTTTGTCCCTACTTGACATAGGTATGCCCTACATGCACCTACTATTGGCCTACCTGGTGCGGCTCAACGGAAGGCGCACTCGACGACCTGCCCAGGTCCGTGACGCCCATGACGGTTCGACTGATATGAAGCCCATATGGACATGGAATCGAAGCACGCAAGACGAGGAAAGCTTAAGACTATAGTTTCAATACAACTTGTAACCAACTCGTATTGGTAACTGAGACCTAGCCTCCCCATATATAAAGGCTAGGAGGGTCCAACGAGGAGGGCGATTGACCGAATAGACAGATCTACGATGCCCCACAATACACAATAGATCTACACCCCGATAATAGATCTAGACAACACATGTAGCATACACATACGCCAGATCCAATCTGCGCATCCACCGCCATCAGTGACATTGTAATCCTTCGGATCATCATCAATCAAGAGCAGACAAGCAGGAGTAGGGTCCTCTACGAGGCCTGAACCTGGATAAAACCTCGTGTCACCTGTGTCCTTGTCTGTTAGCCGTTCCGCGATCTCCAGCGTTTCCTCCTTCTCCAAAACTCAAGTCCATAACAATGGGCATTGATGAGTTTAACCCTTGTTAATTGGCGCCATCTTTGGGAACTGGGGGCGTTGATGTTGCGATCTCAACGGTTCCATCACCTGCGATCTACAATTTCTCGACTTCCGGCAAGAAGATCTACTTCAGATCCCACATCGTCAACGGCGATTGAGTCACATCGGATTGATTCGTCTGCATAGGCAAGCTCAGTTTCATCATAAACAAATCCGTCACGGCAAATCTCTTCTTCGACGGACGTGCGTGGCCGATTTGTCGTCAGGCGTGTTGTGCAATCACCACTCGGCAGAGTCATGTGTCTCACATATCTAGCGATTCGCTGGGTTCCCATGGTCAACTTACTATGCGTCGAGTGGTGTACTGTTTAAACTGATGAGCTCGAGGAAGCAATATCCAAAGAACGCTGCCGCACGTACGAATAGGAACGCAGCTAATCTAGAGTTGCCATGGTGTTGGAAGCGGCTGTTCACCGTCCCGTGTAGTACGAAAATCGGATAGAAGAAGTTGGACATGAGCTAGCTCTGATATCCAAAAGAAAAGGAAACCAAGAGATTTGCATTTGGAAACATCCTGCTATGTCACGTGATGACAGGGAAAAAAAGGTGCAAAGGGATCGTTGCAGCACATGACTTGCAAACCGAATCAAATACACATGCATGGGCCCAAGTATTTTGATTTTTCCCTGGACAAGTGCGTCAGTTTTACTGTGGGCAACTCTTAATCCGCCGCATTGACTAGCTCCGCCGCATCAACTCTACACCCGGGGTTTGCATCAACTCCGCCGCGTGACCCGCTGCGGTCTTGGACCCCGCCGACCTGCTGCAGTCTTCTACTATGGCGACCTGCTATGATCTTCAGTTGCGGCAAAATGATGCCACCATCGGCTTCAGCGACCCGCTGCCGCGTTGACTCCTGTACGCCGCATCGGCTCTCGAATGTCGCCTCAGCTATATCGACCACATCGACTCGCCACTCGGGGGATCCGCTGAATCGGATGCGCAACCCACTGCAGTCTTCGGCTGCGGTGATTCGGGGACTCCTTCGGCTCTGGCGACCCACCGCGGGCTTCGACTCCTTCGGCAATGGCGACCTTCTCCTATATTCGGTTGCGGCAACGCACTGTCAGCGACCCGCTATTGCGGCGACTCCCATCCGTCGGGTGACCCGCAACTGTGTCGACTTTGTTTGCCGTGGCCCGCTTCGGTATTCAGCTGACGTGACCTACTACGGTCTTCGACTCCGCCGCATAACCTGTTACTACCATCGACACCGAGCGACCCACTTCGGTCTTCGGCTCTAGTGACTCGGGGGCTCCCTCCTCTACGGCGATCTGCCGCGTCCTTTGACTCCGGCAACCTTCTGTAGTTTTCGGATGAGGCGACCTGATGCGGTCTTCGACTGCTGTGGCCCGTTACAGTCTTCATAGGAGACAACTTGTCATCACCACACGACTTCGATCCGCAGTGTCGACTACTTCCGCCGCTTGACCTTCTGCCACGATGACTCCTTCCACCGCACGACTCGTCGCCATGTCGACTACGTCCATGGTGTTGACTTCATATCCACCGTGCGACTCGCCGCTGTGTCGACTCCGTCCATCTCGCGACTTCGTTGACCTCGGCCATGCATCCATCATGTCTACTCCTTTCAGCGAAACGCCGCATGACTCACAGTCGTGTCGAGTCCTTCAATCACGGTAACTACCAATAAAGCTAAGTTTCCCTCTACTTAGAGTTGATTTTTTGTAACTCGCACTCGAAACACTCGGGGGTTGCGCCCTCTTCGAGTAACCTAATGTGCCATCGATTACACGCACTCGAGCACCTCATACGTGACAGCCCGAGTAGATGATTCTGCCTGATCATCGAATCCTTGAACTCCGAGTACCTCGGCAAGGTACTAACACTAAGGGTAATCAGGCTAACGAAAAGGTCTAGCATACCGTGAAAAAGTGTCGACTCGATTGGCACCAGAATTTTACTTTACATGCCATTAGGCAAGTATTCTTTACAAGATGCAAGTACTTTATAGTTCTTAATGTTTTATGTAGCTTATAAGGAAGTCGACTACGTCGAGCTATTCTATCGGGTCCTCCAACAGGAGTCGACAAAACAACTGGCTACGACATACACTCAAGACCCGAGTCGAGTCCCTCCTCGAATGGTTGCATCACTTGATACTACACAGACGCGGCGTTGGCTGCGCACCCTATAGAAGTGACTGCGTCGACTCCATACGCATCGTCGACTCACCCATGGTTTCTTCTCGCATGATTGGCGACTACGTCTACAAGATACAAGACTCGAGTCTCTACCTGAGTCTACGACTCAGCCAGACGCTCGGGGGCTACTCCAAACTGGAGCGCTGGACGCGCATATACAAGATCTTCGAGTGGCACACAATGAGTCCTCACTCGAATCCACGATTCGACTAAGGACTCGGGGGCTACTCCCATAGGGAGCGCTGGTCGTGCATTCGAAAAAGAGCCGGCATTGATTGCATTCGCAAGATCATCCGAAGTATTTCCAGATTGTTCTGTCTACGCAATCGATGACTATACGTCTCTGTTCGAGTCTATGACTCGAACAGACACTCGGGGGCTACTCCCATAGGGAGCGTTGGTCGATCACCCTATAGAAAACAAAAGATTCATACTACATTCCATTGTGTTGACTGCATCTACAATGAAGACTCGCTTACAGCAATCGAACGCATTGGCGACTTCGCCCGCTATACACTACCATGTCAAGTTCAGAGACAATGTCTCCTTGGCCACTCAAAACACCTCCACGGTGATAAACCTTCGGAAGCTGCATCCACAACGTAAAGATAAGACGTACAGATACAATCTGATGGCCTGGCAACCGCATCCGCTACGCTCTACCAGATATATACCGTGTCTACGACATGAAGAAAATCCCGACGAACGCGTTGGGTACATATGCATTAAAACTGGAGTTCGGCTCAGTAAGACATCCACGGCATGAATCAAACTACACCAGCAATTTCCGAATTCGAGTCCGGGGACTCGAGTTTGAGTAGATGATGTTGTTTTTTCCCTAGAGCAATTAATTGGTCCCGATCCTTCGAGCGCACCAGGCATGTTTACCATCATCCCTATGAACTACTATAAATTCGACTGGCCGGATGAACTTCCGGGTGAACTGCTTCGCACTTGACATAACTGTCGACTCTGACATCGGAATGCAAGATTCAAGACAACTAAGTTTCTACCCGAATCTACGATTCACATGGACACTCGAGGGCTACTGACATAGGTATGCCCTACAGGCACCTACTATTGGCCTATCTGGTGCGGCTCAATGGAAGGCACACTCGACGACCTGCCCAGGTCCGTGAAGCTCATGACGGTTCGACTGATATGAAGCCCATATGGACATTGAATCGAAGCGCGCAAGATGAGGAAAGCATAAGACTAGAGTTTGAATACAACTTGTAACCAACTCATATTGGTACTTGAGACCTAGCCTCCCCATATATAAAGGCTATGAGGGTCCAACGAGGAGGGCGATTGACCGAATAGACAGATCTACGATCTCCCACAATACACAATAGATCTACACCCCGACAATAGATCTAGACAACACATGTAGCATACACATACGCCAGATCCAATCTGCACATCCACTGCCATCGACGACATTGTAATCCTTCAGATCATCATCAATCAAGATCAGACAAGCAGGAGTAGGGTCTTCTACGAGGCCTGAACCTGGGTAAAAGCGCATGTAAACTGTGTGCTTGTCTGTTAGCCATTCCGCGATCTCCAACGTTCCCTCCTTCTACAAAACCCAACTCCATAACAATGGGCATTGATGAGTTTAACCCTCGTCACTACTTATTTAAATTTGCTCAATGATGTATTGAAAACAGTGCATCTCACTGTTTAAGACTGAGAGCACTACTAACACTAACCCCTCTCTGTTTACTTTGTTTTCTGTCTTTATTTGCAGGTACAAGTCTAAGTGATGAAGAATAAGAAGATTTAGGATAGGATTTAGTTTAGGATTAGCCTCTTATTTTCAATTTTAATCACTTCCTTTTCCTTTTGTAAGAACAATGTAATATATATATAAGTTATTCAATAAAGCTTTCATTTTCCTTTATTTCAATTGTTTATGTTATGTAATTTCTCATTCATGAGCAATACTTGGATTATTGTCATTGAATAAGAAATGAATATAAGAATAGAACTTTCCTATTTGAATTCTTTTATTTCTATTATATCCATTTCCTTTTTCCTAAATAATTTAATATATAATCCTAAATTCATACTTTCAAACTTTAAATATTTTTCAAAAATTGTTCACATTCAAATATGAATTCAAATTGTTCACCCAAAATCATTATAATTCCTAAGGATCATGTCAAAATTTATAGGAAACACTACTAAGAGCTAAACCCTAACTCAAAGTAGTGAAAGAAACTCTATTCTCCCCAAGGTTTTGTTTAGCGAAAAATTACCCCAATTTTGCAGATGAATGCATGCAAATACATAAAGTTCTATTTCTACCCTTCGTTGGTTCCTAAACGATGGGATGTTACATTTCCAAGGAGTGTAGGATTCACCACTAGCATTGGTATTATATATGATTAGGATAAATCTATATCTTTCATTATGACATGCGTGGGAGAGCTCTATTATAAGATGTGCCCTGAAAACCATAAGACATCACATCTCTAAATAACCATTTCAATGATCTTTGGCAACCACCTATTGATCCACCACAATTAAGGGTTTCCCTATGGATATCGATATGAGATTAGTGAGTCTCACCTTATCCGCCTTGTCCATATGATAATACGCCGATCAAGATATGTCACTTCATGCCATATGTAATACTATATGTTCAAAGTTAATTCTCTCTCTAGACCCGAAGGCTAATGTTAAATGGTGCACTTCACATAATATCTAGAGAGAAAACCAACACAAAATAATAGCATAAAGTTATAGTTTATATTTATTTCACATCATAATATTACTAGGATTTTTTCATATCTCCCCAAGGACAAGAGAACTACTCACACATCAGGGCAATCAACATCATAGCAATAATTTGGATGAGATACGAGAGTACAATCAAATACAAGTGGATATCCACACAAGGGTTTGGATTACAACCAAGTAGACAAAGGGGATCGGTGTTGGAGACGTTGTTGATAATGATGGTGAGGTATATCGGTGTTGAGGCCTTCAAGATCCAAGTGTCTTCTCTTCTTGAGTGGTGGTGATGGTGGAGATCTTGTGGAGGTGGCAGCTAGGGAGTTTGCAAGGCGGCAGGGCTCCACCGTGGAGGTATGTGGAGAGGGTCATTCTCCCTTGGCTCCTCACATATTTACATAGGCCTAGGGGGTCCCCAATATCCCCTCCCACGTTGCCTATGACCTAAGGTCTAGAAAAAAACGGGGTTAAATTCTGTCAAGAAACGCACCCATAGAGGGATTTTCCGTACGTCTCGACCCGTGGTGCGGGTGGGCGGTAATGACCGTACCGGCTTGTAACGATGGTCGTTACGAGCTCAGTACTGTTCGGTATTTTGGACGCCATTTCCTTATACGAACTTCGATTTGGGCGTTCGTTAACTCGTTGGATTCGTATGGACGAGGGCTATAACAACATGGTATTGGATCTTTTTCCACCCTTCAAATGGATAAGTATGGTGTCTACACCTCTTCCATATTGCCCTCTCTTTAATCCCTTTTCCTTGTTTTATCGATAATCATGCATAATTCCTACAGAGAAGTCAAAGACAAGGAAAAGTGATAAAATACTAGACCACCTTCCCTAGACAATGTTCCAACTGGGGTATCTTCTACCTTTAGGTCCATCCCTTGTGAAAAAGAAAAATGTTTGCAGAATCAGTAGGAAGTGGGTCAGCTTTGAACTGCAGGTACGTAATCTAAAACTCACAATATATTGTTTCATCAGAGATCTACCCAATGTTTTGTAACGTTCCACCCCTAGATGGCCACGCCTGCTATTTTGACCATATTTTAAAATGGGCATAAGAAATTCAGAACAATCAAAACAATGCAAAACCTTTGCGTGGTGTCATTTTATCTGATATAGTATCCATGAAAAATAAAAACTTGAAATATCACGAATATTTTGGAAAAGTTTTCTCAGAAATGAGTTATCATGTCCGAAATTTCATGCTTTTAGGAAAAACGACCAATGTTATTCCTAGATTCATGCCATAGTTTGTGATAATAAATCCATATTGTCCACACATGTCTATCTTGGAATGACGAATAATCTTGAAATGAAGAAAGTTTTCCTTTTTGTTGCAAAAAAGCTATTTTCATTATCCGGGTTCGATAAACAGGGTATTTTGTGAAGCAACCACCAAATAAAAGTTTTAAAATGCTACCACCCTATTTTTCGAAAATACTAGACCACCTTGCATGAACAATGTCCCAACTGGTGTATCTTAAACCTTTGGGTCCACCACTTGTGACAAAGACAAATATCTGCAGAATAGGCACGTAGTGGGTCAGATTTGAACTGCAGGTACATGATCTAATTCAAAAAATTGCTCACAAATCATTTTTAGGCTCACAATATATTGTTTCATAGATATCCACCAAAAGTTTTGCAAGGTTACACCCCTAGACAAGGATGGTCATGCTCGCCGTTTTAACCATGTTATGAAACATGCCACTAGTGGAAAACAGGCCTCCAGTCCCGGCCCATAAGGGGCTTTAGTCCCGGTCCTAGTAACCGGGACTAGAGGGGCGGGACTAAAGGCCCACCCATTAGTCTCGGCCCTCTTACCAGCCGGGACCAATGGGCATCCACGTGGCTGTCTCTGCGGGCGTGGGTGCCCCCCCCATTAGTCCCGGTTCGTATTACGAACCGGGACAAATGGTTCTCTGCCGCGGCAGAATTTTAGGCAATTTAATTTGTATTCTTTTTTTATTTTAAAATAGTTTTCTACGCTACCACATACCGTACATGTTCGTGCATACATAAGATAACTTCTCTTAAGATCGAGCATACAAATATATACATGATAGTTATACATGGAGATCACAATTATCGGGACTAGAGCCCGTCTATTCAATTACACGGTCGGGGATCATCGGCGCCTATTCACACTAAATTCTCCGGCGTCATCTATCATCTCGTTCATCAAGAATCCTGCCAGTTCTTCAGCAATTTCTACTACGTGTTGCTGTGGTAGGAGCTGATCCCGCATTTTCTCGAACTATATAAGAAAAGGAGATCAATATGAATATCAATCATGATAACAAAAAGTGACGGTAATAAAACTAATGTTATGAATATATTGCTTACATCGACTCTATAATCATTCAGCTCACTGGTAAACGTGCGAATGAACTCGCAAACGTAGAATCCACATAGATTCGTCCCCTGTGGCTGCCTCGCGCACTTTACGAGAATAGAATTCAATCAAAATAATAATCCAGCATCATAATTGTATTGAAACTAGAAGTAAAGAGATGCGCCTACTACTTACCGAGACCGGCTTAAACGTCAGCTTCTCAGTAAAGTCACCCGTAACCGCACTCTTGAACTGGTTCCAAACCCTACCCGGTAAAGAAAATGAATGAGTTATTTATTACGTGATATCTCAGGAAATCAACGAAAGAGACCGCTGTAGCACGAAAATTACCTCTGGAGCATGCCCTGCATGTCACTAAATAGTTCCAGGGGTCTCTTTAATGGGTCCATGACTTCAGCTCTTCCCTTATCAAGTTGAATGTCCATGAGAATCCAGTGGAAACTGTACACGTTTATATATACATCAGTAACTCATCAATTACACTTAACATCGAGTAAGCAAAAGAGAATATGTACAATAGAGTAAGACACTCACGCGAAATTGTAAAGAAACAGTATGTGGTCACAGAAATTTTGCTCCGTTAGAAACCTTAGAAGGTTTTCCTGTGTGTCCTCGGGTTTTTCCTTTAGCGTCCGACAATGTATTTTATCTGGGTCAATGAACCCAACACTGAAGATTGACCTTCTTTTACATTCCATGATCTTCATTCTGCATAATAATAGAGTACAAAAGTATATAATTAGGATAATTACATGCAATGAACTGAACAACTGAAAAAATGAACAGCTTATATATAGACAATGAATTCAACAACTTACAGACAATAGCAACTCATGAGACTTTTGTCAAGGGCGTCGAAAGTGTATAACTAGAAGAGTTCTGGAAACTCAACATGGACCTCTTCTTCTCGGAAGTAGTAGTCATGTGGGACTTTCGCCACGATCATTATTCTCTCCTCCTTTACGGGTTTCAGGTATCATTTATGTAAACTCCGCATTTGTGTTGGCAGTTGTTGGAACTGCTCAAAGCTGACCAGAGGCTTCCCTAGGACATATGTAGGGGCTACCTGAGCCTTGGGTAACTTGTCGTCCTGGGAACCTAGCAATTCCTCAACAGTCACATTCATAGCGGCCGCAAGCTTCTTAGCTTCTTCCATATCCTGCTGGGGAGTGTCATAGGATACCACCTTGAGGGGTGTGGTCGATTTTTTGGCCTGTTCCCCGAGCTAGGGGACGTCCTTTCTTTTCCCGGTTGCACTTTGACTTGATGATTTGCGCCCGCTTGCACTTCTACTTGATTTGCTCTTCTTCACTTCCTTCTGAAGTGTGCGTCGATAGTCATCTGGCTTATGGTGCAAGTCATATTGCGATTTTGTGTTCAGAAAAGAAAGTGCATACGCTTTTTGCTTCTCGGTGTATACCGGGGCGGGCTCGGGTTTCTTCTTTTGAAGCTGCGCAACACATTTGGCCTTTACGATCATGTCGGTTTCCTTGTCAGTACGATCGTAAGGTCTGATAGAAATATTCTTATGAGGTACTCTTGGGAGGGGCGACATTTGTCGTTTTGGGCTCCTGCGTCGTTTAGTACTAATCGGAGGGTGCGGTGGAGATCGAGATGGACTCGGGCTGTGGTGGTCGTAGTCATGCGGTGGGCTTCTTGGAGGTGATGGAGGTGAAGGTGACATGTGACCACTCGGAGGCGGTGTTGGCTTTGGCGTCCAGCCTGGAAGCTTGATGTTGTTCTTGTCCCATAGAATGATACCACCCAGTACTTCTCCGAGTGTCCTCTCACCTTCAGGTCCAGGGATGTCAAGCTCCATTCAGTCCCACCCCATTGCGATTTCATCCACACCAACTTTAGCATAGCCAGCTGGAATCTCACGGCCATGCCAGCGTGCGCCAGGTGGACAAGGTAAAGCACATCCGACCGCCACCTTGATGGATAGGTTCTTCACCTTCTGATGGAGCTCACAAGATGCCTGCTCCTTGATTCCATCCACGGGGTAGCCGGGACCGCCATCTACCATATGTGCATCGTCAGAAGGGACCTCCGATTCAGCCACGCTGCTTTTCCGCTGAGATGGAACGGCGGTAATATTGAGTACAGGATCTTGCAGGCGCGCTCCTCCTCGAAGTTTGTCAATCTGTTGCTGATGCATTCAAAGTGTTCCTATCAACTCGGTGAACTTGTCTCCCTCCTCCTCCTTCCGTCGCCTCTTTGCTCTCTCTCGTCTCCTATAAGTATCTCTGTCTTTGGGAAACCCCATCTCCCACGTATAACTAGGGCCAAGGCCTCGTACACGTCCTCCGCGTTCATCATTCCCGAGGACCTTTGTCAGCAAGTCTTTCTCTCTATCGGAACAGAACTTTGTTGTCCCCGCTTTAATCTCCTTCACCACTTTCTGCCATGTATCCCGGGGTATCCTAATCCCGTCACTACAAATAAGGTCCCCTGTACTTTCGTCATACTCACACCCATGCCCAAGGAACCAATTCCTTGCCCTCAGATCCCATTCTTCGCGTATTGGTTCTGGAGTGATCCCTTTAGCAAGCAGCTCATTCTCTTTAGCATCCCACTTTGGCATGGCAGCCGCGTAGCCCCCTGGCCCCAGGTGATGGTGATATTTCTTCATCGCGGCATTTTTCTTGTTTTTTTCCGACATTTCCATAGCAGGTTGTGACTCCTTGTACTTCACAAATGCATCCTAGTTAGCTTGCTACTTTGTTAGATAGCATTCAAATTTAGGAGTCTTCTTCGTCTTCTGATACTTTTGCCATAATGCTTTCTTCCAGTTCTTGAATAGTTTGGCCATCTTCGTAAGAGTCCACTGCTTGACTTTCTTCCTCAATGCAGCTGTGTCGGCATCATCCTCACATTCTGGCAGGGTGAAATGTGTCATGAGGTCATTCCAAAGACCCTCTTTGCACCTGTCGGAGACATACTCACCCTCTTTCGCCCCTTTGGTCTTATTCCACTATCGAACGGTGATCGGGATGCGATCCCTAACCATAACTCCGCATTGTTGTTTAAATACAGTTTTCGCCTTTTCGGGTTCCACCGGTTCACCCCGTGGTGATACCCACGTAATTGTATAACGCGTAGATGCGTCCAATTTTTTGGCCGGGCCTCGTTTGGAATATTTTTTCCTCGATGTGGAGGCCTAAGAGAAGAAACATTCGTCAATTTATATATATACAACTCAGTTAATGCATCTACTGATCACCAGACTTCATATATATACCTCGCCGTTGGCTTCTCCACCCCCGGAGCCGTCGGCTTCTCCACCACCGGAGCCGTCGACTTCTCCACCACCGGAGCCGTCAGCTTCTCCTTGATCATTTCGGTTGACCTCCTCTCCCTCACCGGAGGGGTTCAGATAAATTGACGGAGATTCGGGTGGATCAACATGGGGGGTGTCGTTGATCATATCCTCGAGAATTTCTTCCTATGCTAGGTCTCTCTGGATTGGATCCATATTTTTCTACAAAATGCACAGAATAACATTTTTCATTCAATATTGCTGCATAAAATAACACTAAACAATAATATGAACACGCAATTTTCTACAATAATACTAAACAATAGCAAAATTCTAGTGCTGCCCTAACCCTAACCCTAAGTCCGGGCGGCCCGCAAGCACCACCACCCTAACCCTATCTCCGGGGGCCCATGAGCAACACCACTCTAACCCTAATTCCAGGGGCCCGCGAGCACCACCACCCTAACCCTATCTCCGGGCGGCCCGCGAGCACTACCACCCTAACCCTAAGTCCGGGGGCCCGCGAGCACTACCACATTAACCCTAAGTCTGGGCGCCCGCGAGCACTACCACCCTAACCCTAAGTCCGGGGGCCCGCGAGCACTATCACATTAACCCTAAGTCCGGGGGCCCGTGAGCACTACCACCCTAACCCCAAGTCCGGGGGCCCGCGAGCACTACCACCCTAACCCTAAGTCCGGTGGCCCGCGAGCACCACCACCCTAACCCTAAGTCCGAGGGCCCATGAGCACTACCGGACTTAGGGTAGTTATTTCTTTAGCTTATCTTTATTTAGCACCGATGCTTGTCTGTGTCAATCGACACTATAATACTACATACTATATAATATACTAATATATATATTATTACTAGTAATAAATATATATACACAAACATATATATATACTATATTTATATACTAGTAATAAATATTACAATATAAAAAAGATACAAGAAATAAAAAAACATACACTAGAAATTAATATATACTATACTAGAAATATATACTATAGTAGAAATTAATATATACTATACTAGAAATTAATAAAAAAACATACACTAGAAATATAAAAAAGATAAAAAAATACTAGTAATAATTCTATCTATCTATTACAAAAAACATACTAGTAATACAAGTAATAATTCTATCTATCTATTACAAAAAAGATACTAGTAATACAAAAAAACATACACTAGAAATACTAGTAATACAAAAAAACAAAAAATGGCCGGCGCGGTGCCGCCCGGGCTCGCCGGTCGCGGGGCGCCGCCCGGGCTCGCTGGGGGATGGAGGCAGCGCGCGCCCGGTCGCTGGGCGCTGCCCGGGCTCGCTAGGGCCAGGGACGGAGAGGAGGCAGAGCGCGCGGTGGGGGGAGGGATTACCTCCCACAGCAGCGGGGCGGATGAGCGCGCGTCTCGAGAGGCGACGGCGCGGCGCGGCAACACGGCGGGGTACGCGGACAAGCGGAGAGGCGCGGCGAGGTATTTCGGCAGCCTGGCGGCGTAGTGCTACTCCTCGCTCCGGTCGATGGATTCGACCGGGGAAGAAGACGGCGGATTAAATACCCCCCAGCCTTTAGTCCCGGTGCGTGACTGGAACCAGGACTAAAGGGGGGGGTCTTTAGTCCCGGTTCCAGCCACGCACCGGGACTAAAGGCTTTGGATGCCTTTTCGCCTGCAGAGCCTTTAGTTCCGGATGGTGTTCTGGGCCGGGACTAAAGGCCCAAATTTGCGCGCGATGGGCCTAAGTTGGCGCCTGTTTTTTCAAATATTACAATTTGTAACTATTAGATTTTTAAACATTTGAATTATACAGTTTTTGCATACTTATGAATTTGAGAAAATTTTCAACATGAAAAGTTTTTGAATTTGAATAAGTAATCCAAATCTATTTTCTGTTTTATAAAATAATTATTCTAACTAGTGAAACTAATAACCATTTTGCCATTTCCAATTTAAAAATGCATTAACTATTATATTTTGCATATTTTTGAATCTCACTAAATTTTTAACATAAAAAGTGCTTGAATTTGAATCAGAACACGGGTAGCTCCCAAAATATAGATTTCTTCTTCCACATGGGTGCGTGTCCGGTAATGGGGTCTTTCGGAACAGGTTGTCCTCCAGGACCCTTTCCAAAGATTACATCCAAATCCTTGACCATACCAAATACATCAGCACCACTACGGGGGACATGCTTCGTCCGGGTTTCTGCCTTGCCATTGAAATGCTTGCCTTTTTTTTTTAGGGGATGACTAGGCGGAAGAAAACGACGATTGTACGAGTACACATTCTTTCTACATTTATCCAGATATATACTTTCAGTCTCATCTAAACAATGCGTGCATGCATTGTATCCTTTGTTCGTCTGTCCTGAAATGTTACTAAGAGCAGGCCAATTATTGATGGTTACGAACAGCAACGCTTGTAGGTCAAATTCCTGTTGTTTGTGCTCATCCCACACACGTACACCTGGTTTGGCCCACAACTGTAGAAGTTCATCAACTAATGGCCTTAGGTACACATCAATGTCGTTGCCGGGTTGCTTCGGGCCTTGGATGAGCACTGGCATCATAATGAACTTCCGCTTCATGCACAACCAAGGAGGAAGGTTGTAGATACATAGAGTCACGGGCCAGGTGTTGTGACTGCAGTTCTGCTCCCCAAAAGGATTCATATCATCGGTACTTAGACCAAACCATAAGTTCCTTGCGTCAACAGCAAAGTCCGGGAAGTCTCTCTCAATTTTTCTCCACTGCCGACCATCAGCAGGGTGCCTCAACATCCCGTCTTTCTTACGGTCTTCCATGTGCCATTGCAACAACTTGGCATGCTCTTTATTTCTGAACAAACGTTTCAACCGTGATATTATAGGAGCATACCACATCACCTTGGCAGGAACCCTCTTCCTGGGTTGCTCGCCCTCAACATCACTAGGTTCATCTTTTCTGATCGTATACCGCAATGCAGTGCATACCGGGCATTTATCCATATTCTCGTACTCCTCGCCGCGGTAGAGGATGTAGTCATTAGGGCATGCATGTATCTTCTGCACGTCTAATCCTAGAGGGCAGACAAGTTTCTTTGCTTCGTACGTACTGGAGGGCAATTGGTTATTTCTTGGAAGCAGCTTCTTTATTATTACCAGTAACTTTTGAAATCCCGAGTCAGTCATACCGGTCTCTGCCTTCCACTTCAACAATTCCAGTGTGCTACCCAGCTTCTTCTGGCCATCTTAACAAGTTAGATACAGCAATGTGTTGTGGTCCTGTAACATCTGCTCGAACTGCAACCTCTCCTTTTCTGTGTCGCAATCTCGCCTTGCATCACTAATGACTCGACCAAAATCATCAACGGGCTCATCTGGTTTCCGTTCTTCACCCCCTTCTTTTTCATTATCTTCAACTGCGGTATCATCGTATTCAGGGAACATAGATCAGTAGTTGTCATCATCGTTCTCTTCTTCATCGTCGTCTTCCATCATAACCCCTCTTTCTCCGTGCTTGGTCCAAACATTATAGCCGGACATGAAACCGGACCGAAGCAGGTGGCTCTGAATGACTCTTGAGGAAGTGTCAGCCTGCTCATTCCGACATTCAACACATGGACAACACATAAAACCATCCCGCCACTTGTTCGCCTCGGCCACAAGGCGAAAAGAACACACGCCTTCTCTGTAAGCGTCAGAGCGTCGGTCACCGTACATCCATGGGTGGCTCATCTGCATCATACAACCATGCATATATATCAAACGCAATCACGATGCTTAAATTAGTACCGCGCAGTCAAAACGAGAAAATAGTTGCTAACCTTTTAGGACACTTCAAAACAAAGAGGAGAAACCTTAAGTGTCGCTCTAGCACCTCATATCATATTTTGTCTTGTGTGAACTCAAGTGGCATCGCTCTAATAGGCATTTCACCGAACACCTCTAGTGCATATAAAGAAAAAAAATTAGCACAAAGTTATACCCACCTCTCACATAAGAAAAAAACAGGAGACCGTGGAGGGCTGGTGCATATATATAGGGCCAGGTCATTAGTCCCGGTTTGAGATACAAACCGGGACTAAAGGTTCTGCCAGGAGCACGCGCGTCGGCTCAGACCCATTTGTCCCGGTTTGTATCTGAAACCGGGACTAATGGTTCCTTACGGATCGGGACATAGTGCCTCGGCCTCGGGCCGTCTGGTTCGGACCATTAGTCCCGGCCCCAGCCACGGCCGGGACTAATGGCCCGAACCAAAGGCCATTTCCTACTAGTGTGCATAAGAAATTCAAAAAGATCAAAATAATGTAAAACTTCCACGTGGTGTAATTTTTTATGATCAAAGCTATGCCGAGGGCTCCAACATTTTCCCCCCGGCGTCGCTGTTTGTTCCCGTAGTGCATTCACTTCTCAAAAGGTAAAATATCATATATTTTGGAATGGAGGGAGGTGATTACACCTACATACAATTTTATGCATCTAATGTAAATATGCCTATTCGGACACGCTAAATAGGATATATATATATAGTAGGCGGAGTATTGACCTCCTCTTCCTCGATCTGGATCACGCACGCACATAGGAGAGAGATACTGTCCTAGCTAGCAGTAGTCAGTTATGCCATCGCTCTCCTGTAATAACCTGCTCGACCTGGCCGAAGAGCTGCCGCCGGTCTTGGCCGACGCATCGGCCTCCCAGTCCCCATCTTGCTTGCCGCGGCGCGTGATCGTTTCCCACCGCCTCCCACTCCGCGCAGCCCCGGACGCGTCCTCCCCGTTGGGGTTCTCCTTCACCGTCGACGCAGACAGCGTCTCTCATCAGCTTCGCTCGGGCCTGCCGGAGTCGGCCCCCGTGCTCCACGTCGGTACGTTGCCGCTGGGGGCCGCAAGCAAGGCCGACTCCGAGGAGCTCGCCGGCTACCTGCTGGCCAACTTCTCTTGCCTGCCCGTGTTCCTCCTCGCCGACCTCCACCGCACGTTCTACCATGACTTCTGCAAGCACTACATGTGGCCACTCCTCCACTACCTCCTGCCGCTCACGACCTCCATGTTCGGCGGCCTTCTCTTCGACCGCGTTCTCTACAGCTCATTTCTCTGAACGCGGAAGAGGACCTGGTGTGGATCCACGACTACCACCTCCTCGCCCTCCCCACCTTGCTCCGCAAGCGCGTCCCGCGGGCCAAGGTCGGCTTCTTCCTCCACTCGCCGTTCCCATCCCTGGAGATCTTCCGGACCATCCCCGTCCGGGAGGACCTCCTCCGGGCCCTCCTCAACGCCGACCTTGTCGGCTTCCACACCTTCCACTACGCGCGCCACTTCATGGACGCGTGCTCGCTGCTGCTGGGCCTGGAACACCAGTCCAAGGGCGGGTGCCTCGGCATCGAGTACTACGGCCGTACCGTGAGGGTCAAGATACTGCCCGTCGGGATCGACGTGGCGCAGCTGAGGTCGGTGGTGACGGCGCCGGAGACGGACGACATAGTACGCGAGGTGACCGAGGCGTACAAGGGTCGGCGCCTCATGGTGGGTGTCGACGACGCTGACCTCTTCAAAGGAATCGGGCTCAAGTTCCTCGGGATGGAGCAGCTGCTCCTGAAACAACCTGAGCTCCGTGGCCTCGCCGTGCTGGTGCAGATCGTCAACCCGGCGCGCAGCGAGGGACGCGACATCGAGGCGGCAGAGGAAGAGGCCCGAGCAATCAGCGCCCGGGTGAACGAGCAGTTCGGCAAGCCTGCAGGGTATACCCCAATCGTAATGATCAACCGCCCGTTGTCAGTCCATGAGAAGGCGGCGTACTACGCGGCCGCCGAGTGCTGCGTGGTGAGCGCCGTCCGCGACGGATTCAACCGGATACCGTACATCTACACGGTGTGCCGGCAGGAGAGCACCGCCCTCGCCCTCGCTCCTAATAATAAGGGAAGCGCCATCGTGCTGTCGGAGTTCGTTGGGTGCTCGCCGTCGCTGAGTGGGGCGATCCGGGTGAATCCATGGTGCGTGCAGTCCGTTGGGGAGGCCATGAAAGCGGCACTGACGATGCCTGAGGTGGACCAGCGGCTGCTGCATGAGAAGCATTACAAGTATGTCAGCACCCACGATGTGGCTTACTGGGCCAAGTCCTTCGACAAGGACCTGCAGCGTGCTTGCAAGGACCATTTCTCGTGGCGTCCTTGGGGGCTCGGCTTTGGGATGAGCTTCAAGGTGGTTGCGCTTGCCCCAGATTTCTGTCACCTCTCCCTCCACCACATTCTTCCTTCCTTCAACAGCACGGAGAATCGGCTAATTCTCCTCGACTATGACGGAACCGTAATGCCACAGATCAGCTCCGTCGTTGACAAGCAGGCACCCAGCACCCAGGTCATTTCTCTCTTGAATCGTCTCTGTGAAGATCCAAAAAACAGGGTTTTCATTGTCAGTGGTCGGGGGAAGGATGAACTCAGCGACTGGTTCGCACCATGTGAGAAGCTCGGGATTGCTGCAGAGCATGGTTACTTCACCAGGTGACATCTCTCTCTACACTCTACTACTTGCTTTTGTCCTTAAAGATCTACTACTACTAGCTACTTGGTTGCTTTTCATATTATTGACACTGCTTAGTTTTGATTTGGATCAAATCTTATAAAATATGTGTACATACTAAGCAATGATATTAGAACCATCACACTCAGCAAAACATTTCAGGATGTGTACTAGCTAAGCTAAGGCATGCCTCTCAGTATAAGCTAGCTAGCTGCCTACGCGCTGGCACTACTGGCTGGCTAGTTCGAGTAGGTGTTTAGAGCTAGTCGTTTTGTTGCATATGCATACAGGGGGTAGGGGAATGGGCAGAGCTAGAACTATATATGCAATTAATGTATACCCCAAAGTTTTTGCAAAATATATGTCCATATATACACACATACGTATATTGCAGCTTTTTTTCTTTTCAAAATGGTGTACACGGACTAATTTCATTAAGAGGTTCTAAGAATTCAGTTTACTACAAATTCAGCATCACACAAAGTAGATATATGCATATAAGCCAGTGAAACAGAATAATCATAGCACATATATCCATCTTGTAATCTTCTAGTCTGCTGCCAGCCAGACTAGGAATAATCTATCATGTGCGACGTCGAGATCCGGTTGCACCCAGTAATCATATATAAGAATATCTATCCTAGCTAAATTTTTTAGTCTGCTTGAAAAACGTTTCGGAGTTGGTAAGCAAGTGGGCTTTGTTCTGGTACACCCCGGGTGCGTTGGTTTTGCTGTGCAATGTTCCGGGGCAATGTTCTGGAGCAATGTTCTGGAGTTTGTAACACCGTTAGATTGAGATGGATACAAGGAAAAACACTAGGCACGCTTTAGTGCTTTTGGCCAACCTTTTATGTGTTTGCGTGTTTGTCTAGATTGTTGTGTGTGCCTAGTAGTTTTTTCTTAATTTCAGATGCAAGTATACATTAAGATTCACGGTTAGTAACCATGATGTCCATTAACTCTGTTGCTGCAGGTCGGCCAGGGACGCTCCATGGGATACCCGCGGGCTTGTGGGAGATTTCGATTGGAAGCATACCGCTGAACCTGTGATGAAACTTTACATGGAGAGGACAGATGGCTCATGTATAGAGTACAAGGAAAGCGCTCTAGTTTGGCATTACCAAGAAGCAGATCCAGATATCGGTTCATGCCAGGCTAAAGCACTGCTTGATCATCTTGAAACCGTGCTCACAAACGAGCCAGTGGTTGTGAAGAGGGGTCAGCACATTGTCGAAGTTAAACCTCAGGTACTTATGCACAAACCTGCACGCTTCACTTCTGTTGTCCCTGCAGTTATAGATTTGATTAGTTCGACCGCTCGTAGTTGGCGAAATGAAAATTGATTAATTGCGCCTGTATAGTTGTACAAGAATATGTTGAACAAGTTAACAAGCACCAAGTTGATATATCGTGCAGGGCATGAGCAAAGGCGTGGTTGTGGAGAGCCTCCTATCATCCATGGTTCGCAGCCAGAAGCCGCCCGATTTCGTGCTCTGAATCGGAGACGACCGGTCCGACGAGGACATGTTCGAGAGCATGGTGTGCCCAAGGAACAGCAGCGTCAAGCTCCCAGCCACCAGCGAGGTGTTTGCCTGCACGGTTGGTATGAAGCCGAGCATGGCCAAGTACTACCTTCACGACACGGTGGACGTTATCAAGCTGCTGATGAGGCTAGCCAATGCACCATCGCAACAGCTACCATCGCCGGTGGTCAGCTTCCAAGTCACGCTGTGACCAAGGAAAAATGATTCAGTTCCTGTGGTTTAAGACTTTAAGAATTATTCGGCCGCGCCAGTTTCAGGAATAAAATTATTTATGTACTCCCTCCGTCCAGAAACATTAGTTTTTTTTTTTAAAATGGATGCATATATTACTTAAAAGCAATATTTATACTCGGCCTCTGCATAACTAGGATGCACATACACAGCCGATCAATCGCACACGAAAGGTCCAACACAATATTACGAAAATTACACAACATCTAAAAATAACGCGCATCGAGCTAATGTTGATCAATACGGAGATCACGCTGCCATCCATGTCGGGAGAAAATATCCCTCGCCATGTCGTCCAATCGCGTACATTCCTCCACAAAGAAGTCGCGGAGTTCCATACGCTGGAGGGTAGTCCATGATCAGAGAATAGCTGTAGCTCGATAGATAACCTGCAAAGCAGAAGACTCAGAATTATTATTATTAAAAATCTTGTCATTTCTACACAGCCAAAGCGACCAAATAATGGCAAGCGCTCCCACCCTAAACATAGTCCCATATTTATCATGTATCCCATGTGACCAGTTACCAAAAACATTGGCAACCGACCGAGGAGGCGATAAACCCGAGGCCATTTGGATGATTGACCATATAATACGAGCACATTTGCACTGGAAGAATAAGTGTCGAATTGTCTCATTCTGATGACAAAAAACACGCTGAGTACTTCCATGCCAATTCCTCTTAACAAGATTATCCTAGTGGCGGCGGCGTGATGCCCTAGTGGCGGCGTTGTTCCACATGGTGTTGCGGCGCGACCGTAGGACAGAGGCAGCGACATGGTGCCCTAGCGGTGGCGTTGTTCCTCATAGTACTGCAGCGCAGCTACATGTTGTTGGCCACGGCACGGTAGCCTTAGACGAAACTCTGCTATCGGTTACCATCATTGGACACGTTCTTGACATGAGGACTAGTATTTGTGTTTTGAGCCTGTAATGGTAAGGAACTAGCTTGGTGACTTGTAGCAGTGACATTGAAAGTGGGGGCGACAGAAGTAGTTCACAGTTTTACTTTGCAGGGTAAAAATACAATGTCTAACATTAATTAGTTGTGTTACTTTGCAGGGTAAAAATACAATGTCTAACATTAATTAGTTGTGCCTGGAATAGTCTTGATAGAGGCATTGTTTTGTGAGCAAAGGCTCTCTAGGATGGAAACCTATGATCTATGATCGGTCGATGATGGCGCTTGTGCACTGTTTCCGTTTGGAGGCGTCTCTTTTCGAGAAGTTGGACTTCTGGTGCTATGTTGGTGGCGTTAGGTCTGTTGCTACAAGAAATAGATCGCTAAAGCGGGACTTTTTTTGTAATTCTTCTTATTTTTCCTGTACTGTATGCATCCATGAAACCACTATTGCAATATATTGTTGCATAGATTGGATGTAATTGGTATCTTCACAATATTCACGATATTAATATATGCTTCTTATAAAAAAATTCTTTAGACTACCTAGCGACAAATATAGACGTACGCGCGAGCAGAAGCGGCTTTGCCATCTTTGCTCTCTATCACCAGAGCACACAAAGTTTATCATAATAAAACTTGTTGTATTAAACAAATAAAAAGTAATTGTGCTAATGGCCCAAAATGACCAGCCCACAAAAAAACCGTATATTCATATAGATCAAAAAAACAAGACCTAGACCACATCAACCGACAAAAAACTGATCGTATCCTAGTAGATGTGCCGGAGACACAACTCCACACGTGTGACGCTTGTAGGTATCACAGCTTCATCGTGTAGGTATCCACTTTTGTGCCCAAAAGACATGTACATGGTTCACAAAGCGCGCGTGCTCTTCCTTTCTCTTTTAATTAGCACAGTGGCCATCGCAAATGCGAGGGCGACATCTTTATTTTTTTGATAGAGGTTGAAAATAATTTCATCGTTTGCGGATATTCACAGTTTTCATTTTGGGTAGAAAATAATGTGATTCTGCTGTCATGACAAATAAGTCACATTTGCTGTAAATATAATACAATTTATTATTTCCACTAATTTTTTATACATGTAAAGAAAATTAAGGAACATGTAACATGAAAGTCCCAACTTGAATGACATAGTACACTAATGCACATCATCAAATTATTTTTTACTATTAGATATATAATTAGTGGTGTAGATGTATAAATAAATAAGTTACTGTAAAAATATAAATTTTATTGTGCCTAACTCAAGAAAAGAGCTATCAAAATTGCATTATTGTTTACATCAATGATAATATATCATTTTATTGAATAATGGAAATATTCCTATCCCTTTAAAATATGTAAAAAATGACATAGCATGGGTTTTCTCACATATTTTTGTGTAAAAAATCCGAATGGTAGACGATACAATATCTACTCGACTGAAGATTTAAACACACATAATTAGACTTTTATTATTTTAAGGAAAAAAATGAAAAATTAGTTAGCTAATGGCAATTGACCTTCATCTTAGTTTTGTCCTTCAGTCTTACGCACAATTCCTACGTGAGGCCCAACATAAGAAAAACACGATTTTGCTATCAACTACATTGATACGCCATTTTTATCTTCGACATCTATGACACACCGAATTTCTTTATGTGCCTACAACTTTCTGTGTCAAACGACTTTTTTGTTTGTTTAAACAGTCCATGAACGACACGCATTGGATGAGATTTTCCTGTGTTACACATCAAGTGTGCTATGTAATTATATGTCGTGAGTCTCTATTAAATTATAGCCTTTCATTATGTATTGAAGAAATCTAATTTATTTAATTGATACGGATTAACATGGTGTCTCCAGTTTACACCTCCGTATCTTGTTTAAGTAATGTGGATTAATTAACGTCTTGTGTCCAGTTTAGGCTGCTCATAGTAGAAATATCATATTATTAAGTGTATGGTACTACCTCTTTAGTAGTCAGTATCATCTATTAGTATAATAGTACCTTTGTATTTAATTTTTCTACAATCTCAATGCAATTGTGTGTATGAGATGTATTGGCCATTAAAATACCTAGTTTCACGTGCTATGATACGTATCATATTATGATACTACTAACACCTCTCTTTTTATTAATTGTGGTGCCAAATCAAATTTTTGCCAAAGTGGCATGTATGATACTCCTTATGATACTCTCACTAGGGCTAGCCTTAGCATTCAAGTACCCATCTAAAATTAGTTAATTTTTCTAGTGAATATTGTTTATCTAATATTTTTTCTATTATTAATTACTAGACACTATTTTCATGCATGTGCTGTCCTCCGGGTGATCAATCCTTGTCGAAGTGATTTTTTCTTTGTTTTTGACATGTCCTAGTCTTAGCGACCCCCACGCTGTAGCTTCCTCCGCCTCTTTTTTTTTTAACTGAGCTTTATTGTGAGTACTTCACTTATCAATTTGGACCAGCTTGTTAGTTCGTGGCCAGCTAGATCTCCGGTAGTTTTTTTCCTGTGGTCAAATCTGTTTAGAGTATGTATTTTTTTTTGAAAAGAGTATATATTAATATCACGGAGATACCAATTACACTCAGCCTCTGCAAGAACGCATGCCCTAGCAGCTTTACGGATGCACACAACCATGTGCTGATGCTCACACTTCTTATAGCTATTTGTCTTCTTTTGAGTTTGTCTTCGTCTTGTGCATGATGAAGGAGATACTAGAGATAACCGAAGGACTTGGACAAGCTTTACAGTTGAGATCACAAGACATTGTAAATGTTGTCCGTCTAGTGTTTGCTACAAAGGAGTGCCTTTGTAACTTGAGATCAGATGATGGTTGGAAACAATTCTTTTTCACGGTTATTGAATTTTGTGTAGATCATGGCACTGAAATTCCAAACATGGAGGAAACTTATATCATGCATGGTGGGTCGTGCACGACATCAACCTGATCATTTCACTAAGGAGCAATATTTTCTAGTGGAGGTATTCCGTGCAACCTCCAGGCCTGATGCGCCCATGGGAGTTCGTCGGCAGAGCCTTCCGAAACTCGACCCTCCAGCCAGATCAATGAGGGCAAGCATCAAGAAGATCGTCATCTCCGCGCGGGAGGAACCCTAGGACCGCCTCCATTATTCAAGCACACTAGCAGGCCCCCACGTCGCCGATCAGAAGAGCGAAGGAGAAGGCAAGGAAGATCCAGAGACAAGTACCAGATCGGACCTAGAGGTCCAGATCGAACCCATCTCTCATCACGCCCCGCGACCTTACTTTGCCGCTCCGGCTCGCTCCCACCATGGCCAAAAGGACCAAGGCCTCGCCTAGATCCCACCGTCAATTAGGGTTAGAGGGCCCATCTAGGTCTTCCAAAGGAATCCCCAACACCAGTGCCTCCTCCACCAGATCGCCGCCACGGGGAACCACCGCCGCCAGCTCGACCCGGACGTTGCCCAGGTCGCAGGGACTTACTTCTTGCCTCAGGGGATTGGTAATAACGGATTTTGGAGGTGACATTGGAAGAGAATCGTGTAACAAATTCAGAAGAGAGATTAGAGCAACGCGCACGTGAGATTTATTAGGTCCCCTGCCACCAACGAACAGCTCCTCTACAAAATCTTGTGTGCCACTTATTGTTGTTGCTTGCGTCCAGCAACACAGACCGTCCAATAATTCCTTGTCCGCATTGATTCTTCACATGGGCTAGCTAGCTAGGCATCTCACACCTCCTACCAATCCAAACGCCACCGGATCCCATTGTCACCAAGCACTGATTGCTCAATTTGAATGAATGAATCCACTGCCTAGAAGCTTCACTGTGTGCTTTTTTTTTCCTTGCAAATCGTTGTAGCACTTGGCTTCCAACGCGTCTCCCTGTCCCTGCAGCACCCCATGGATTCAACGGCCGGCTCCAGCGCAAGCACCCCACCCAAGCAGCAGCCAGCGTCGGCTCTTGTCCGCTCTTGCATGGGCCAGATCGCCACCAGCGCAGCACCATCCGGCCAGCACCTGCTCGCCTCGATCGGATCGAGTACTAAAAAGAAAAGGAACCGTTATTTGACTCATGAATGGCATGGTGGGTTATATACAAGTGTAATAACGGCGCTCCGTCGTTTATTATTAAAAACGTATAAGTATACAATAGATAGATTGATGAGATTAGGGATGTACACCAACTTCCCTTCATACCTAGAATTGACAATCGCTGGCCCACAGATGGCATCGAAAACATTCATAGATTTAGACAAAAATGAATATTGTCTAAGCTCGACTGTATTTATTGAAAACAATCCGAGCATTTACACTACAAAATATATAAATAAATGGGTCCACCATGACGTGTTTTCACAATACTATATTTCCTTGCTTCTGTGAATATTGATATTTGGTGTGCTTGTGGCATACACGCGGTGCCAATGTCTATAGCAGAAGTCTACCCTAGGCACTACACAGGCACGGGTGTATTATACAGAGTAGGCGGCCAGCATGCATTCACTATAGTACTATACGTAGCTGCTCCGCGGCCGGCCAAATTGAGTAACGCCGCGGCTACTGCTGTCAAGAAGGGTCAAGTCTTTCCATTATATACGTACGCCAACATGGCAACTAGTCGTCTGTGCATGTTAATTACTGCGCCTGCCAAGTCAGCAAGTACACGCGTTTGTATTGTATGGGTGCGTACGTACGCATGCACGTGGTACGTACACGGTACTGGTCAGACACACTACACTAGCTTGGACTAGTAGCCTTTAGTACTACTTGCTCCCACCATTGTTTGCCTCTATTTTTTTTTTTAAAGTTATAATGTGCACTGCGTGTCGAGCTAGCGATTTCAAACAAGCTACCATCGACCGTAGTTTTCAAATTCAGAAAATGTTCGAAAAAACCACTAATAGAAAACAGGTCTTTGGTTTGGAGTTGCTTTTGCCTGTAGTCCCAATTATGTTTGGAACCGGGACTAGTGTGAGTAAAAAATCGAGTGAATTCTATTTTTTACCTTGTTGTTTAACTACTTTGACACTAATTACCCCATTTAACAATTTTTATCCATATTACCCCATTTAGCAAATTTGTTGTCAGTTTTTACACCTTTTAAAAAATTGAGAGCAATTTTATGTGGCCTCACTCTTTTTCACATGATGTTTTTTCCATGCCCGAAATCATCTAACAGGTTTCTCAAAAAAAAAATCCATCTAACAGGTGAACCGTGTCCGATTTTTTACTAATGGTATTAGGTGTACGTATGTACTACTTCGATGTTGCAATCGAATACAGTTGGGAACTCGTCGAAGTAGTCACTAGGGATCTCAGAATTGGAGGCAGAGATTCCAAACTAAGTGAGTTCCTCTTTTAATGTCAGGCAGTGCATTTGGGCGTAGCTGGTTTTTGAGTAAGCAACTCACGATAAATGACCGAAATTGATTGGCCACAGGCTCATAATTCATGACCGCCACTTACTTGGTACATCTTGTGACGTGACACGTGATGATATGCTTACGAGGCAAAACCGAGAGGTAATACACAAGTGTCTAACATATGTGATTATTATTTTCCATAAGATACTACTCCCTCTGTTTCAAAATATAAGATGTTTTAGCTTTGTGAAAAAAAGTATACACTAGTAGAAAACAGACCTTTGGTCCAGGGGTATTAGCCCCGGATTGGCTACAAACTGGGATTAATGCCCCGGTCCAGCGGCTAGAACTGGCCCGGGGGGTGGCAGACACTAGCCCCGGTTCGAACGAGACCTTTAGCCCCGGGTCGTGTAATAAACCGGGGCTAAAGGGTTTCAGGCACGCTGGGTCGGGCGTCAGACCCTTTAGCCCCGGTTTGTTACACGACCCGGGGCTAAAGGTGGACCTTTAGCCCCGGTTCTAGACACGAACCGGGGCTAAAGGTCTGGCTATATCTTGTTCTTCCCCTGCCCGAGCCACCATTCAAGCTGGTGGCTCTCCTCTCTCTCTCTTTCTTGTTTCAAGATCGAGTTCATGCCTTTTTTTCCTCAAGATTTGTCTAGATTTTGTGGTGCCCCATCTATCCAAAGGTTCTAAAAGGTGAGCAACTTCATCCTTTGAACTCTCATTGCTATATTAGCTCATTTCATGCTCTATCTTATAGATGGATTTGTGGATTTGGTTTTTTTGCAGTGATAGCACGATATCAATGTTTAGATTCTATCTATCTTGTATTAATGTAAGAAACTCTAAGGTAAATATCACAATATGTGGATTATTCTATCAATATATATCTTGTTTTGGTACATAGAGTCTCGAAAATTGATTTTAGAAGCACACACATGCGTGAGTTCATCATTCTAACTAGCTAGCTAGGCAAAATATCCTTCTTCGTCTACCTGCGTTCAACAAACTGAAAACTTTGTAACAAAGATAGGGTTAATTCATAAAAGCTTGATAAGAAGACATCACAATTCACATATTAGGGAGTGCATCTATGGCGAGCTCCTCGAAGATGTCTGAGGACGGGATCCTAAGACATCTTCGAGAAGCTCTGCCGTAGTGGTGTCCCTGCTCTCCCACACCATCTTTCGGTTTATATCTTCTCTAGCTAAATCAGTATGCTGGTGGAGCTAACTAATTTCACATATTAGAGAGTGCCTCTACGGCGAGCTCCTCGAAGATGTCTGAGGACGAGGTCCTAAGACATCTTCGAGAAGTTCCGCCGTAGTGGTGTCCCTGGTCTCACACACCATCTTGCAGTTCTTCACAAGAATGCATACCTATCTATAGATTAAGCAGCACAACATAGTGTCGGGAACTGATGACATAATGTCGACACACTCACGCTGGCATAGTGCTGCCACCCACCCAAAATAGTGTCGGCATTTAATTTACTGGCTTAGTGCTGCCCACTGAGGACATAGTGTCGGCATGTTGTCTCCACATCCACATCTAGTCCCGGTTGGAGGCACCAACCGGGACTAAAGGTTCATCATATCTTTAGTCCCGATTGCTGGTTTTAGATTAGTACTAATTAATTATGATTATGTTTGATGTACTTAATTAATTATGTATTGCAGATGAGCCGGCAATGGATGTACGCTGACCGACTCTCTAACGAGTTCATTAAAGGCGTGCGTTCTTTTCTTCTTGTGGCCGAGGCAAACAAGCGGAGTGGTTTTATGTCTTGTCCATGTGGTGTCTGTCGGAATCATAAAGAATACTCTTCCTCAAGAGTCCTTCACAGCCACCTGTTTCGGTCCGGTTTCATGACCGGCTACAATTATTGGACCAAGCACGGAGAAAGAGGGGTTATGATGGAAGACAACGAAGAAGAAGAGAATGACAACGACTACCCTGAATACGATGGTACTACAATGGAAGACATTGATGAAGAAAACGATGAACAACGGGCATCAGATCTGCCCGATGATGATCTTAGTCGGGCCATTGCTGATGCCCAGGAAGAATGCGTAACTGAAAGGGAGAGGTTGAAGTTCAAGAATATGTTAGAGGATCACAAAAAATTGTTGTACCTAAATTGTGAAGATGGGCACAAAAAACTGGGTAGCACACTGGAATTGCTGCAATGGAAGGCAGAGAACGGTGTGACTGACAAAGGATTTGAAAAGTTGCTGAGAATAATGAAGAAGTTGCTTCCAAAGGATAACGAACTGCTCGTCAGTACCTATGAAGCAAAGAAGGTTGTCTGCCCTCTAGGATTAGAGGTGCAGAAGATACATGCATGTATTAATGAGTGCATCCTCTAACGCGGCGAGTACGAGAATTTGGATGCATGCCCAGTATGCACTGCACTGCGGTATAAGATAAGACGAGATGACCCTGGTGATGTTGAGGGCGAGCGCCGCATGAAGAGGGTTCCTGCCAAGGTGATGTGGTATGCTCCTATAATACCACGGTTGAAACGTTTATTCAGGAACAAAGAGCATGCCAAGTTGTTGCGATGGCACATGGAAGACCGTAAGAAAGACGAGATGTTGAGACACCCGCTGATGGGTCGCAGTGGAGAAAAATCGAGAGAGAGTTTTCGGACTTTGCGGGTGATGCGAGGAACTTATGGTTTGGTCTAAGTACAGATGGCATGAATCCTTTTGGGGAGCAGAGCTGCAGTCATAGCACCTGGCATGTGACTCTGTGTATTTATAACCTTCCTCCTTGGTTGTGCATGAAGCGGAAGTTTATTATGATGCCAGTGCTCATCCAAGGCCCGAAGCAACCCGGCAACGACATTGATGTGTACCTAAGGCCATTAGTTGAAGAACTCTTACAGTTGTGGCACGGACAAGGTGTACGTGTGTGGGATGAGAACAAACAGGTGGAATTTGACCTACGAGCGTTGTTGTTCATAACAATCAATGATTGGCCTGCTCTTAGTAACATTTCAGGACAGACAAACAAGGGATACAATGCATGCACACACGTTTAAACGATACTAAAAGTATATATTTGGATAAATGTAAGAAGAATGTGTACCCGGGGAATCGTCGTTTTCTTCCACCCTCGCACATCCTAAGAAAGAAAGGTAAACATTTCAATGGTGAGGCAGACAGCCGGTGTAAGCCTATCCGCCGTACTGGTGATGATGTATTTGACATGGTGAAGGATTTAAAAGTAATCTTTGGAAAGGGTCCTGGTAGACAATCTATTCCGAAGGACGATGTCGGACATGCACCCATGTGGAAAAAGAAATCTATATTTTGAGAGCTACCCTATTGGAAAGTCCTAGAGGTCCGCTCTGCAATTGACGTGATGCACCTGACAAAGAATCTTTGTGTGACGCTGCTAGGCTTCTTGGGCGTGTATGGGAAGAGCAAAGATACACCTGAAGCACGGCAGGACCAACAACGTATAAAAGACCGAGACGGCATGCATCCAGAGCTGTTTGAAGGTACTGCTAGCTACGCTCTTACCAAAGAAGAGAAGGAAATCTTTTTTAAAGTCCTTTACAGTATCAAGGTCCCGTCTGGTTTCTCGTCGAACATAAAGGGAATAATAAATATGGCAGAGAAAAAATTTCAAAACCTAAAGTCTCATGACTGCCACGTGCTTATGACCCAGCTGCTTCCGATTGCATTGAGGGGACTCCTGCCGGAAAATGTTAGAGTACCCATTGTGAAGCTATGTGTGTTTCTCAATGCAATTTCTCAGAAGGTAATCAGTCTAGATAGTCTACTAAGGTTACAGAAAGATGTGGTCCAATGTCTTGTCAGCTTCGAGTTGGTGTTCCCACCATCCTTCTTCAATATTATGACTCACCTCCTAGTTCACCTAGTCGATGAGATTAACATTCTTGGTCCTGTATTTCTACAAAATATGTTCCCCTTTGAGAGGTTCATGGGAGTGTTAAAGAAATATGTTCATAACCGTGCTAGGCCAAAAGGAAGCATCTCAAAGGGATATGGAACATAGGAGGTCATTGAGTTTTGTGTTGACTTTATTCCTGACCTTAAACCCATCGGTGTTCCTGAATCACGGCATGAGGGTAGAATTAGTGGAAAAGGCACGCTAGGAAAGAAAGCAAGTATATGTATGGACGGACATTCTCTCACTAAAGCACACTACACAGTTCTGCAAAGTTCCACCTTGGTGGCTCCGTATATCGAGGAACACAAGAATATTGTACACTCCAACAACCCAGGGAAGCCTGGCTCCTAGATTAGAGATGAACATATGAGGACTTTTGGCGGTTGGTTGCAGTCACATCTCATGAATGACATAAATGTTGGAGAGCAGTTGTACTTGTTGGCTAGGTCACCATCTTCGACTATATTGACTTTCCAAGGATAAGAGATAAATGGGAATACATTTTACACGATCGCCCAAGATAAAAAAGAGCACCAATCAAAACAGTGGTGTCCGATTTGATGCAACAGACGAGAATTGGCAAAAGGATACATATTATGGTTACATAGAGGAGATATGGGAACTTGACTATGGACCTTTTTTTAAGGTTCCTTTGTTTCGGTGCAAATGGGTCAAGCTGACAGGAGGCGGGGTTGAGGTAGACAAGAAATACGGAATGACAACAGTGGATCTCAACAACCTTGCGTATAGAGATGAACCATTTTCCCTAGCCAATGATGTGGCTCAGGTTTTTTATGTGAAGGACATGTCTACCAAACCGAGAAAAAAGAAAGATAAGCAAAAGAATACAGCATCCGATGAGCCAAAGCGCCACATAGTTCTTTCAGGAAAAAGAAACATCGTGGGGGTGGAGGATAAGACAGACATGTCAGACGATTATGATAAGTTTCATGAAATTCCGCCCTTCGCTGTGAAGGATGACCCAAGCATCCCGTTAAATAAGGAAGATGCTCCATGGTTACGGATTAGAAGAAAACTCTAACATGTGTGGATGTTGGTGATGTACAATATTATTAATCCTTTATTTTTAATGATCTTCTTATATGTATATGGATATGAACTTTCTCGATCTGAATAGGTAGTATTGCAACTTGTTGTGGCCAGACATTTATTAATATTAAAACGTAAAAATTAGTAATAATCATATCTCGCCCTGTAGTACACAGCTTCTGGGTCGTCTTCGGAATCGTCATCGTCATCGTCGTCGCTCGTAGCACGCGGATGGATCCTCAGCCCTTCCTCGTAGCACGCGGATGGATCCTCCGGCCTCGGATTCATGACGCACGGGGGAGGAGGCTCCCGGATGACGACCCCAGTACGTCCTAGGCCTTCACCACCACCACCATTCTTGTGGCTATGCTGCTGGTGAAAGTGCGGGTACCTCAGGCGAGGATGGTCTCCCATGGCGATGTAGCGCATCACACCGGCGATAGTCCAGTTCTCCCACCACAGGCGGCGACCAGCCTCGTTGTGGTTCACTAGGGGCGGGCCGTCACCCTCGTACCTGGCAAGCTCCCTTTCCCGCAGGTTTGCAAAGAAGGCATTCTAGGTGTCGAGGTTGTCGGGATCCCAATGGGGATCCATCCGCTGCTCCGGCCCGAGCTCGAGGTAGAAGTGGTTCATGATGGCTGCCTGTCGGGCCGAACCTTGAGACATTGGAGGAATAGGAACCCCTCCAGCGCTCAGCATCTAGCCAGCGGGCAGCCGGTACCCCGGCGGGCATGGGTAGCTGGAGGCGCACTGCGCCTCGGTCTCCTCGAGCGTCAGAAAATCCCAGTAAGCGGTGTCCATTGTTGTGAGAGAGAAGGTGTGGATGTGTCGATGAAAATGGCGGTCGGCCTAGATATAGAGGGAAATGGCGGGAAGCGGGGGAAATGGCGAGAGAACATGGCGGGAAGCGGGGGAAATGGCGGGAGAACATGGCGGGAAGCGGGGGAAATGGCGGGAGAACATTTCTACTATACTTTTGTGAATATTTTGCTACATTATATGTATTTTTCCATTTTTAAATAATAAACTATATTTTTATTATTTTTTGTGAACATTTCTACTAAATATAATACTTTTAGATAAAAGATAATTTCATTTAAGTTGTATAATAAAGTATGATAATAGATTTAAATTATAGATATTTTTTCTGAAAATTTTGATATATAATACATAATTTTCTAAAAACTAAAAACTATTTTTGTGTTTGGCGCCAAAAATAACCTTTAGCGGGGCTAATGGTTTTTGGCGCGCGGGAAGTGCGGCGGGCCGAAAACACCTTTAGCCCTGGACCGGGGCTAAAGGGAGGGGGGTGGTATAAATACCACCCCCGCCCACGCCCCAGAGATCCTCGCCAGTTTGTCCTCCGCGCCCACGCTGTCCGCCGCACCGCCGCCTACGCCCATGAGAATCCCCGCGCCGCCGCCGTGCCGCGTCTCCGCGCCGCCCCGCCGCGCCATCCCTCCGTGCCGCCTGCACCGCCTCACCGTCAGGTACGGTGATCGTCGCCTCGCCGTTAGTAGTAATTAGGGTAGTAATTAGGGTAGTAATTAGGTTAGTATTAATTAGGTTAGTATTAGTATTACTATTAGTATTAGTATTTGGTATTAGTATTAGTATTACTATTAGTATTTGGTATTAGTATTTTTGTATTAGTATTAGTATTAGTATTAGTATCAGTATTGGTATTAGTATTAGTATTAGTATCAGTATTGGTATTAGTATTAGTATTAGCTTAGTATTAGTATTAGGTTAATTGTATATGTTAGTATTATCTAGGGTTAGTTAGGGTTACTTAGTTAATTATGTTTTATGATTGTAAGTTATTGCTATTATTTAGTTATGCCGCGTCCATCTTGTCCGAGCCTACTGGACTCCGCCGGGGATGTCCAAGTCTGGGCTCCGCCGGGTTGACACTGGGAGGTGCTACATGTTGGGACTCGTACCTTGGTGAGGAATCCGGGTATCATCGTCGACCCGGAGCTTCTTTAGTGGCGTCCACGAGGTCCAGGAGCGGTGTAGAGGGAGCCAGCCCCCGAGGAGGTGGTACGTCGTCGTATCAGGGAGGAGGACGAGCATGTACGGCGATACATGTATCTTTTGGAGACTAGGTTCTCCAATATCTGGCAGGTTCACGGATCTCAACCGAGCTATTCTCCGGTGATGGTTCCTCTTCTGTGGCTGCAGAGCTCCCATAGCACAGAACGCGGCAGCCGCGTTCGCTAGTTTATCTTAATAATGTACTTTATCTTATACTTTATCCTATAATGCACCCGAGCTATTCTCCGGTGATGTATTAATAATGTACTTTATCTTATAATGCACCCGAGCTATTCTCCGGTGATGTATTAATAATGTAATTTATCTTATACTTTGTCCTATAATGCACCCGAGCTATTCCCCGGTGATGTATTAATAATGTACTTTATCTTATATTATTGTAATTTATCTTAATCACTAAGTACTATATCCGAGTTGTCGCAGTTGTAATATTCTTTTACTTAATGCAATATTCTTTTTCTGTATTAGTTAAGCTATGGACGGTAGGCAGAATGAAGAGGACCTTGTCAACATGATAGATGAGGGTACTGGGGGGTCTTATTATGATGGATCCGAATATCTTAATTTTTCTGGAGAAGACGATAGTGGACCAAATAGTGGAGACGATGGTGTTGACATCGTGGTGACCATGGTGAAGACACCATAATAATGACAAACTCTGTCAAGGTATATAAAGCCTCTATCGATGGTTCACTAGTATAGATGTACTAATTGATTCGTATATATGTACTGACGAATGTTTCTTCTCTTAGACCTCCGCTTCCGGCCAATCTTCTACAAATACAAGAGGCCTGACACACAAGTTGCCCGCTGATGTCCGTTTCAGCATTGACTTAGTCTCTCCGCAGGGTCAACCGCTGGAGCCCAAAGAAGCTGCGAATGCATTTGCAAGTCAATGCGGAGTGATTGTTAGAGACAAAGTCCCGATCACCACGCGAAACTGGAACAAGCCAGGAAAGAAAAAGGATCCAGCTGGGGCTAGTTTTGTAGATGACAGAGCGAAAGATACAATGTAGAATTCTCTCATGACACATTTCACCCTCCCTGTCTTGGAGACTGATGAGCTCACACAGCAAATGACGAGGAAAGTCAAGCACTTTGCCCTTAAGAAGATGGCCGAACTATTCAAGGAATGGAAAAAAAGATTGTACCACAAGTATGTCTTGAAGGAAACAACTCCTCCATTCGTTGGCCCACTAGAGTTGCAGCAGGATAACTGGGCCGCATTTGTGGAATACAAGACCTCAGCACCAGCTAAGGCAATATCAACAAAAAATAAGGAAAATGCAGCCAAAAAGAAATATCACCATCATATGGGCACAGGTGGCTACAGGAGTGCCATGCCTAAGTGGGATAAAGATGAGGCTGACCTAGAGGCTAAAGGGGTCACTCCAGCTACGTCTAGTTGGCCCTTGAGGTCAAGAAATTGGGTACTCGGGCATGGGGCATCATTAGACCCAGAAACAGGCGAGATTGTTGCAGCCGAAGAAATTTCTTCACCCAAGAAAGAACTTGTTAAAGTGATAAAAGAGGTTGAAGAGGGAACGTTTGTTCCTGACAGAGAGAACGATGAGCTGACAAAGGCTCTCGGGAATCCTGAAAAGGCTGGACGAACAAGAGGTTTCGGACCTTCTTATCCATGGGTTATCGGGTTTCCCGAGCACCGTGACACGTACAGAAGTTGATCGAGAAGAATAAAGCGGCAAAAAGAGGAGGATACGGAGCGGTTCGCGAGGTTTGAAGCCGCGCTGCAGGAGTATCGCCAAGAGCTTAATGAACTTAAAGGACTCCGATAGCAAGATCCTACACCGGACAGTACGGTCGGCCCATCGCAACGGAAAAGCAGCGTGGCTTCCACGGATGGCCACAGTAATGATGCAACGATGGATGTGTACTCCATGGATGCAATTAAGGAGAAGACTAGTTATGAGCTGCATGTTGAACTGAAGAATATATCCATGAAGGTGGCGGTCGGCTTTGCTTTACCTTCTGCACCGGGAGCGACCTACCATTGCAATACGATTCCAGCTGGCTATGCTCGTGTCGGTGTGGATGAAATTCTACCTATGTGTCAGTCACTACAGCTTGACATCCCTGGAGGTGAAGGGGAGACGACACTGGGAGAAGTCACGAGTGGCTTCATTCTTTGGAAAAAAGAGTACATCAAGTTTCCATGCTCGACACCAAGGCAACCGTCTCCTCCCATCAATGCACCGTCTCCTCCAAGTCCACCTCCAAGTGCACCGTCTCCTCCCAGTAATAGTCCAATCCATGACCCCAACACGAGTCCATCTCAATCTACGCAGCCGCCTCCACCCACTAAGGGGAAAAAGCGGAAGAATACCACCGCTCCGTCGAGCGATAACCAACGCCCGAAGCGACAGTTGTCGCCCCTCCCAAGAGTACCGCCGGTTCCTCCCAAGAGGGCTTACGACCTGGCCGATGAGGAGACCGATGCGGTCGTACGTGCCGAAGTGGATGCTCATTTTAAAAAGAAACAACCTGAGCCAGAGGTCCAAATAAAACCAGAAACCAAGGAGCACTTTAGGAAATTACTGACACAACCATCCCAAGCTCAGTTAAATGCGCCAGATGACTATACACGATGTCTTCAGAAGACATTGAAACAAAAGAGATCAAGCGGTAGAGGAAGCAGCAAAAAATAGGTTCCCCGGCAGGGGGAACAAGCAAAACAATCGAGTGGTAGCGGAAGCATCAGAACAGATGTCCCTCAGCTGGGGAAACAAGCAAAATAATCGAGTGGTAGCCGAAGAACCAAAAGTGATGTTCCCCAGCTGGGGAAACAAGCAAACCAATCGCTCCCGCCACTCCAGGTGGACATACCCAAACCTCAACTATATGAGGAAGAACCTATGGATCCGGAAACGGCTAGGATATTGGCCGAGCAATGTGGTATGCCTATTCATGAAATTATTCACGGCGTTATGCCCAAGGCTGAGGTAGCACCCGAATTTGTTAACGGGGAGCCTCTGGTCAGTTCTGAGAGGCTTCGGGATATGCCAACACAAATGCGACGATTCCATGAATGGTACATGAAAGCATCAAAAGAACAGCAAAATTGGCTCATACTGAAAGTTCGAAAATCGCATTACTTCATTGAAGACGAGGTCCCTACTGAATTTACAGAATTATTTCAGTTATTCAATCTAAAGGAACCCGACAAAACTATCCTCAGTTCGTATTGTTTGTAAGTGATTACTTTATTTATATAATTAGGTCTCTATCTTAGCTTTTTCAATTCATTGCCGGTAAGTATACTCACTATATTCTTTTGTACGCTATATATAATGATGCAGAATGAAGATGCTCGATTGTAAAAGAAAGGCTATCAACGGATTTGGGTACATTGACCCACATCGAGTTCATGGGTCTATACTAAAGGATAAACCACTGGAGACCGAGCACAGCTTGTTGCGGTTTCTCACGAAACAGCATTTCTGTAACGAAATACTATTTCCTTACCACGACGGCAAGTGAGTTTTTGTACACATTAACTTTTGCTTACTCGATGTTCAGTGTAAATAATGAGTTACTGACGTATGTAAATCTTGCATAGGTACCACTGGATTCTTCTAAGCATTTCACTTGACATGGAAAGAGTTCACATCATGGACTCACTAAACAAAGACATTGAAAACTACCGCATCATTATCGATGCGCTCCAGAGGTAATTTCAACCATTATCGCACTATATCGGTTTCTTTCGTTCATTTTCTGGGATATCAAGTAGTTATTAACTTATACATTAATTTTCTTTGTCGGGTAGGGTTTGGACACAGTTCAAGAGACATGTCCGCGGTCAATGGCATGAGGAGCTATTTTTTAAATCACTCTCGGTAAGTAGTACGAGCTAAGTCCGCGCATCTATTTAATTCTAGTTTATATGCATTTATCATGCTAGCGTTATTATTTGATTGAATTCTATTCTTGTAAAGTGCGTGAGGCAGCCACAAGGAACTAATCTATGTGGATTCTACATGTGCGAGTTCATTCGCATCAGTATTGAGAAGCCCTCAGAAAATGTTCGAGTAAGTAAACAATATATTCACCCTTTATTTTTATTACAAAAAATCGTGTTGAGTCTAATCCATACGATCTCCTTTTTACATAGTTGGACGCGATGCGGGACAAGCTCCTACCAGAGGACCGCCTAATAGCAATCCAAGAGGAATTTGCTGCATTTTTTCTCGACTAGGTCATAGACCCACGCGGAGAATACTGTATAAGTAGACCCTAAAGCATCCATGTAATGATCTCCATGTAATCAAATAGACATGCTCTGGACCTTGTTGGACTCCATATATGCTTGTAAGAGTAATTATATTATATATTGCGTCAATATGGCCAAGTACTGTGTAGTAGCGTTCTGTATGTATACGGAAACTTGTTTCTAATGAAAACACAGCATGAAAAATAATTGAACACAAAACACAAAATGAAAAGAAAAACACAAAACCCTAAAACCCCATCCCCTGCCGCGGCAGCCAAATGGCACAAAATGCTGCCGCGGCAGGGAACCTTTAGTCCCGGTTCGTAACACGACCCGAGGCTAAATGTCCTGCCGCCCAGCGCGCCTAGCAGGCCACGTGGTTGGACCTCTAGCCCCAGTTCGTAACTGAACCGGGGCTAAAGCTTGGAGCTTTAGTCCCGCTTTCGCAGCCCCGGTTCAGAAACCGGGGCTAAAGGCCCTTACGAACCGGGGCAAATTGCCCGGTTTCTACTAGTGGTATCTAGCCCATTTTAGTGTGTAGGTTCACTCCAAAACTAGATGAACCTACACACAAAAAGGGGTCTAGATACACTCCATTCACAAAGATAAAACATCTTATATTTTGAAACAGAGGGAGTAGTTATATACATATATTTTTGGATTCGAAGTTTGTTAAATGGTGTAAAAACCGGTAAAACTTTGGCTAAATAGGGTAATATGGATGAAAATATATCAAATAGGGTAATTAGTGTCAAAGATATGAAACTAGGGGCAAAATCTAGAATTTACTCTATATATTAAAACGTGTTTAGTTACATATAAATTTATACAAACTCAAGTCACTTATTTTGGGACGAAGTAAATAGTTTGTTTCGCAGGCTTACAAAGTATATGTCATATAAAAACTTGGTGGGTAGCAAGGTCGCCTCTCCTAAGTAGCAGTGGCAAAAACTGATAGTAGTACAGTTTAGAATATTGAGATGCGCGTTTGCTAGCAGCCTGTCGCTAGAACCAAAAACATGCATGACCGTCCGTCTTAAGAGGACGATCAATGCCGACAAGGTCGACGATATAGCAATGCAGATGTACGTAGCATGCATGCATATCATGCCATCAGCATAGCTTGGTATGTTTTTTTTTGTGGGATAGTAGCTTGGTATGTACTCCGTTTCAAAATATAAGATGTTTTGACTCTGTAAAGAGAGTGTATCTGGACCCCTTTTCAGTGTGTAGGTCATCTAGATTGAGAGTGAACCTACAAACTAAAACGGGTCTAGATACACTCCCTTCACAAAACTAAAATATCTTATATTTTAAAATGGATGGAGTACGTAGTAATAGTTTCTGTTAATTGTAATGACAAGTGGTGGTCCAATTCAACCCTAGGCTGTTTCTCTTTACATGGTGCGACCTCTGTGTACATCCTAGAAAGCATCCTGGAAATTGATCGGTACTTGGGTACATGGATCCCACATGCCACAATAATGTGATAGTGTGTGTGTGTGTCTTTGTCCTGAACGATCCAGCAAGGCATCTTCTTTGAAGCAACAACACAATGTACAATCCATCTTTATTCCGATGCTGCTAGCTACGGAGTAGTAGTATATATGTGGAGTCCCATATAAATAAAGTTTTCTTTTTTTGAGAGCTTCCCTCCATACATAAAGTTTGGGTTCGTGTCGACGACTTGTTCTCCATCGATCTGCGCGCGTGTACAGACCATCACATTAACTAACGCCTCTAGTCAGCAGGCCAGAGTCGACCACACCCAATCTTTTCATCTCTCTCTCTTTCTCCCCTTCTCCATCCATCTCTCCATTATTCCTCCTACCTCCTCCATCTTTTCATCGCTTCTGCTGATCGACTCTCCCGGCGGCGAAAGAGTTCATGGCGACGCCGAGGAGGGACCAGCAGTTCCCCGCTGGCATGCGGGTGCTCGCCGTTGACGACGACCGGGTGTGCCTCAAGGTGCTCGAGACCCTCCTGCGGCGCTGCCAGTATGAGGGTGAGAACTACTACTAGTACTACTTTCTTGATCGCCGCCACTGCATCCATGCCATTCCATGGTAATGTGACACAACATGCAATCCATTTACTACTAGTAAAGCTCCTCATTGGCCGAGACTCTCTTTCACCTACAGTTTGCATGTACTACAAGTTTTAAGATGCTCCCACTTCCCCCTTGGGAGCTAGGCTAGGTAAGATCGAGGGAATTTTGGTTATGCACGAATTTCATCTGTAGAAGCTCGCTCATTATTTTGGGTGTGTTGGAATAATGGAGAGCGTATATTCACCTTCTCTGAACGAAGTTCCATGCGTAGCATGCATCAATATGCTGTGTTTATATGACTTGTGGTTTCTACATCTAGCTATATGCATCGACAACGGCAAGAAAGTTGGCGTGTGGTTTAAATGCAACTTTAATCTTTCATGTTTCTTAGTAACAGACTTAATCATGTACTTGGTACATGTGTCACATTACCATGGAATGTCAACTGTTTTTTCTTATGATGATGGCATCCTCAACTGTTTTTACTTAGTTAACGGAAAGTAAGATTAGTGTAGAATCCATGTGATTAATAAGCCATGTTAGTTCCTTAGCTGACGACTACTATTTTCTTCCTCATTTGTCCATAATGACCTCATTCTGGTTATTGCTAGACCTAACCTACTAAGGAGGTACTAGTAGCGAGCTAATAGTATTATTCACATTGGGTCTAGTTTCAAATATCTCGTCAAGATAAAATCAATGGTTCAAACCGATCCTAAAATAGCTTTAAGGTTTCAGAACGAAAACAATTAAAGCTCCAATTTTTTTTTAAATATCTACTACTCTATGAGGCATGCGTGTCACGGGTGGCCGGCCGGCTACTTTCTGAAGCGTAGTCATTTTCAGATAATACCGTTTCAGAACTTTGTCTGTTCCTAACTCTCTAGGACAAAATTCTTTTGTTATTATTTTAGTTGCCGCACCCTACATGCAGATTTTCTGTACTATCATGTGTATAAATGCAAGCCACAACGAAATGCGATTGTACATTCTGAATACATGCATCCACTGTTTGTGTCATATAAACAAATACATGCTGCTAGCTGCATTAGTTTGGGCAGTTGGGCTTTGCAACGCACTTCTATGGTGCAATGTACATTTCATTTCTTGTATTGGTACTCACGTGGAAGAGTAATCTGTGTCGTGTTTTCAGTGACAACGACAGATCAGGCCGCAATCGCGCTAAAGATGCTGCGGGAAAACAGGGACATGTTTGATCTAGTTATCAGTGATGTCCACATGCCAGGCATGGACGGCTTTCAGCTCCTTGAGGTTGTGGGGCGTGAAATGGACCTCCCGGTCATTAGTAAGTTCGGCCCAATTCTAACTGTTCTTTATAATAGATCCTAGGAGGCATGCACAGTGTATATATCAAAGATGGATATTATTTTACATACAAAGTGTGAATTCTGCAGAGAGAATCATATGATCATTGATTTCTAATTGGAGAATTACAGGAAAATGTTAATCCTAATCAGTTACTTTCCATGCAGTGTTAGCTGTGAATGGAGAGACCAAATCTGTTATGAAGGGGATAACTCATGGTGCCTGTGACTATCTCCTAAAACCAGTTCGAATTGAAGAGCTTACAAATATATGGCAGCATGTTGTTAGGAGGAAACTCAGTAGTGCCGATTCTCACAACGTGTACCATCAAGTGACATGTGGTTTGTCTGAACAAAGTGGGATGTCCAGCAAGAAGAGGAAAGAATATCATAGCGAGGAGGAAGATGAAGATGTGGAGCCCAATTTTCGAGACAACGATAAAACTTGTGGTCAAAAGAGGCCAAGAATTGTTTGGACGATTGAAATGCATGCAAAATTTGCCTCCGTTGTCAGCCAACTTGGAATTGACAGTAAGTAGTCACTTGTGCCTACCTTTTTCGTTTTCATTATGTTTTCTTACAGCTAATCATGATATAACTACACTATCCTCTCGTGTTTATGCAGAAGCTGTTCCAAAAAGGATTGTTGAGCTCATGAACATTAAGAACCTCACCAGGGAAAATGTTGCAAGTCACCTACAGGCAAGGAACTTTGTTTTACTAGAATATTGTAGTTATCACTAGATCAGTACTGTGTCCTTCCCATCCAGTCGAGCGCTAACTTTGTACCGGAGAAAACTGTTAGGTATTAAAAGAGACTAGTGCGTAGAACAAGTTATAACTAAGAGAGAATTTTTGCTGTATGTACCACCACGGATTTTAGATCCTGCAAATTATCTTTGAATTCCTCAGTTCAAATGGTACGGGATACTAGCTTACAATATGCTTGCTGCAATATTAGTAAGGTTGTATGGAAAGAAATCACTATCATATTAACCTAGAATAACTGTACTTTCAATCTCCATGGTTCATGAAAAATCCAGAAACATGTAAACAAGTAATCTGGTAAGAGCTTGAAAAGGTCCTATTTCCGCAGCACTTGGCTACAGCTATTAACAAGACTCAGGAAGAATATGGGTGCTAAACTGGAAACTTGGCGCTCCAATTATTTTACATGTGCTAGATGATCATAAGAAGATTAAATACACAGTATGACAGTCTGACCATTTGCTCTGGTGTACATGCAGAAATACAGGATCCACCTCCGACGGTTACGTGCTCTGGAATCATATCAAGCTGGCATATATGCTGCTTTGGGACTCCAGGGTTACCAAGCTTTTTTCACCTCTCCTGCAGCTCTATCATCTTCCAGTGCACATGGATATAGTGTTACTAGCAAACTGAATCAGCAGTCAGCGGTTGTGGCACAGGGGGTGTCTGTTCAGCCTGCTGTAAGTGGTAGTTGCACTGATGCGAATATGTATCATCTCAGCCTACCAGGAAACAAGTACGGAAACATAGCACAAGATAGCGGTGATCTGTTCGCCGTTGTTTCTGGGAGTAGCCCGGCCTCCGGCATGCCTCGCACGCTCGAACAGGGAAAATTGGCCATCCAGCCATCAATTAAAGTTCCCTCATCAAGTCTAGAACCTCTTGAAGATACAGTAGGAGCTTCTTTTATATCCCAGCAGAGTGTTGTTCCTTTGTCTGAATTTTCCGATAGCAGGTTGTCAGTGCATGGTTCATTCAACAGTAATGATGCAACCAGATTGGGTGATACTACATTCGCCTCAAGTGCAAACAGTTTTAGACTGAAGGCCAATGGAAGTAGTGCAAACAGTTTAATCGGTCCAAAGATTGCAAAGAGTTCCTCTCAACTTCCAAGCACTGTTGGTGCCCAGCATTCCATCGATCAAAGGTGCAGCAGCATGTTTGCGCAGACAAGTGCAGGTGCCTCACTGGTTGTCGTTCCACAGACCAAGACAGGTGTCCTATTCTCAGGAGATACTTCCACAGACCAAGAGCCGAGCATTTCAATGCTGCTGAGCGAGTTCAGCTCTAGCACCTGCAGTTCCGACGGTCTTCTGGATTCCGTGATCAAATTCAAAGTGGTAAGGCGGCTCATTTTCTTTCACTTCAAAGAGTACTAAATCTGTTTCATAATGTCGAACTTCTTCACATACTAATTCAGTTTTGGTAGCGTTAATCTTGATACAGTCTCCATGGTCAAGTAAATTATGTATTTTCCATAGTGATTGTCTTGCATTGCATACACGAGTGGTCAGCAAGTCGTAGTAGGTGTAGGATGGATGGGATACTGAACGGAAAATTAAAAAGAAACTGCTCTTTCTGCTTGGCCAGAGGCTTTTTAATTTTTTCTGCCACTTATGTGTAAATTTTATTTTCTTGTAATTCTAATGTTTAGATCAGTCCATGTAATTATTCCATCTAGACTTTGGGCCTGAGACCTTTTTTATTATTAATATATAAAATGACACCGTAGGAGACTCCCCAACGGTTTCACAGTAAAAACAAAATTTTAAAAAGAAGGCTTGATAAGTGTGCTTGGCAATCAGATTTTCCGACTGCGGTTGTTTGTCTTGAAGTGGTCGATCGTGGGCAAATCCCAATAAGTTTACAAAGACATTCTACATTATGAAACGGAGGTAGTACCTATTACTGCACCATTCATCTTAAGGAGTTATAAACTTTCTTTTGCTAGTCGTCTTGCTAATGAGGCCGCTCATATGTGTGCTAGAAAGGCTAGTGATGTTAGGCGAAGGGTGGATATGGATCAATTATAATCTTCCCTTCTTATCTGACACTTTGGCCAAAGATTGTAATCCCGATTGAATATAAATGAAATCTTATTGATTTGCCAAAAAAAAAAAAACAGAACCCGTAGCCAGCTACAAGCTATTGAATCATTTCGGTCTATCCAAATTAATCTCACGGTAAGCAACTTATCTGACGACAATTACGTAAATTTATACAGGATAAGGGAGAGGTTGCATCCGGCGATGATCTGTGGTGCGACTTCTATCCGGTTGGGGCTTGCATATGAGCAGTGGCTGACGCACGTGTGTCCAACTCTGCATCTGTTATTCTATATGGTATGCTGCGCACTCAGTGTGGAGTAGCTCGTATTGCTGATCTTTAGGGCTTGCTCTGCCCTGCGTGGGCTTTATGTAATGTAGTAGTAGAGGTAGTACCTCCTTGAGAAACAAGATGGTTTTCTATTGCTAATTTTAGCAGCAGCTAGAAATGTTGGTGGCTTTGCTGTAGCTAACTCTCACTTTGAGGTTCGACATGGAATTTGTTCCGGAGAATATCTTGTCTGTCAGCTATCATGGCCAGGTGGAGTCAAAATCTTGCTGCGGAAATCCAAAGCGTGGTTCCTGCACGAACAGCTGATGAAGGCTCCACGAATTGTAATCGATGTGAAGACTACGTATCATCCATGGTACAGAGCGTAGCTTGGCTGCTAGGCTTGACATGATGACAGTACACTTTGGCTGCTACTGCTCGGCTCAACAAGATGACAGTACAGCCCAATCCTCTAGTTTCAAACTTACATGGTGAAGGGAGCCAATGAGGAATTTCGTAATGAGGATTGTGAAAGAACATAATAACCGTATATGCCTCAAAGCCCAAAACGGAAGCCTGGCCATTATTTGGGCCTACCAGCACAACTCATGGCCGAGTTGCTTCCCCTTAGAAAACGCAAGTGAAATATGTTGACTCTGGTTGACTACCGATGCCATTTCAGGATGCATGCCGCTCTATCCGTGCCGCCTAAAAGGCCTAAATGGATAAGCGGCTGGGCCGCAGAAATTGAATGGACCTGGCGGAAAGCGCCCGCTGAGCCGCCAAGGGCCGCGTCCGCCTCGCCAGCCTAGCATCGGCGCATCACAGTCTTCCTGCTAAGATCACCGCCGCCAGCGGCGGGCAGCTAGGGGCCGCCCATCTCCCCGGCCATCCACTCCAAGATGTCTTCGGCACTCCCTATCTCCCTGGTCGCTTCCAAGATCCCTTTGGCGCCCTCCCTGTCGCCCACTTGCAGATAGATGTTAGGCGCGGTGAATGCAGCTACGCTGGAGGAGGGAAAGAAACCGCCAGAGGAAGAGGATAAGAATCGGGCGGCGGGGCAGGACAAGAAGGTAGGCGAAGGCGGTGGCACCCACCTCAATCCAGAGAGCAAGCAGCAGGTATGTGCCTTGTTCCCCCTTCAATAGAAGCATGTGCTATTTTAGTTCATAAGCCTGCTCTTCACCGTTCAATGATTCTTTCACAAAAACAACTTGCACCGATGTTGAGGGAGTAGCAGCTAGCTAGGGAATATTCAAGGATTACAATGATTCATGTTTCTGTAGAGTAGACTGTCATTTGTGTTAATTCTGAGATATTGTTCTTATGTAGTGTCAGATTTAAGAAACACCAGCTAACATGATGTACTATCAAAAGATTGATTCAAGCCCTGCCTGCCGCTGTCACAAAACTATTGTATCTACTAGAGAATAACAGCTAACCAGCTAACAGGCTACATGATAAATAGTAGTGTATCTTTTACAGAATAACATAGAGAAATCACAAAAGTTTTGGTAGATACTGCCAGCCACTGTCATCGCCTCGCCTTTGTTGAAATTTGCTCACAGATCGACTACATCAAACTAGACAAACAAGCACACTCAAAAAATCTTATGACCAAGGGCACATATCGTGCCCTCTATTTTTTCTCTTTATTTCCTCAATATCTCACACGGTACAACTTCTTCATACAAAACTCACACACACCACCATATATATATACACGACAGACTAACCCAATGTCCTATACCTACTTGGTTAGGAACAAACAAAACCTGACCGGACTCGACCTAGTACACACGACACACACGAGACCAATTCTAACATGACTAGGAAACTAATCCTAGCTGGATACGTACCAACCAACTAGTACACGACTAGTACTCAGGTTGCACGTTCAACCGGATAAAGATTTCCTAATCAACACGACTAACACATACTCAAGGAAAGATTATTTCCAACAGCCTTATGATTTTTGGAAGGTAATTTGAGGGGAAGTTGGGGATACATAGAAGAAGAACGAGGCACACTTAATGAGGCAAGAAAGGATCGGCAGCGTTTGAGCAGGCCTGCCGGAACGAACACAAGCTTTCCTGTCTCATGGGCGTGTCGATAAGTTGGTTGGTGCTTCACCGGTGGGCTTGATAGGATACCCTTTGGTTGCACAACTTAATTTCAAGAGTCTATTCGAAGAATACTTCGATGTCCATGTTAACTCCCATGTCCTTATGTATAAACTGGAATATATCTTTTATTTACCTGTCGTATGAACACATAGAAATTGGTACTGAATTAGAATTCTTTTTAAATAAATTTCATGTTAATGTTATTATAGATTCAGGTGCTGGACACAAAGGAGCTAACAACTGAGGTTGGTGTCGAGAAGAAAAAGAAAGAGAAGAACCAGGTGTCGTGTGACACATAGAAGCTAACAAATGAGAGTGGAGGTGCAATGATTAACAAGGAGCAAACCCATTTGCTAGCTGTTCTAGAGGAGGAGGATGCCTTAAAAAAGATAGAGTTGAAGAAAAACAAAGAGAAGAGAAAAAAGAGCATTGACCTTGTGCAGATCAAGAAAGAGCAGCATTTGTGCAGTGCCCAGAAGACCCAGGTGTCGGTTGACACGGAGGAGCCAACAAGTGAGAGTGGAGGTGCAATAATCAATAAGGAACAAACCCATTTGCTAGCTCTTCCAGAGGAGGAGGATGCCTTGAAAAAGCTAGAGTTGAAAAAAAAACAAAGAGAAGAAAAGAAAGAGGAGTGGGCCGTAGGGGCCCAGCGCAGCAGCCCATAGTGGCCAGCAGCTGACTCAGCAGCTAAGTGGGTCGGCGCCACCCGCGGCCCACCGCGCGCGTGGCTTGCCAGCCCGTGGTGGCAGTGGCCCGGGTGGGTTGGTGCCTCCCCGGTGGCCCAACAGCTAGGCCAGGCGATGGGAGAGAGGCGGCCCTGGCGTGGGCCGATCGGACGCTCCCGGTCCACCCGTGATCCGTGCGCTGCCGAGTGTTGCGCTGCCCTGAGCGGCAACTAGTACATGTTGCCAGCAGAGCCGCCTGGGCTGGCAGAAACTATTTTTTCTGTTGTTCTTTTCCCTTTTTGTTGTAATTTCTTTTTAGTATAATTCCCTCCGAGAATTACGCCTAATAAGAAAGTTACTTTTATAAATCTTAATTTAAGTATTATTTAGAATATATTAATTCAGAATTAAAATATAATAAATACATATTCAAATTCCCATTTATCTAAAACTCCTTTCAGTCCTTTTTCCTTTTCTTCTTTATCAAACAACTTCGGATCTCTGCGGAACAATTTCGATTTCTCTCTCTTTCATGATTCCATCTAGCAGGACGATCTCCAAGCGTCGTATTGTCCTTAAGCGTATTTCCCTTGGTTCGGGAATGCTATAGACATGATCCATATCTATGATCAGCAGGGGGACCGGGATGCCCATATTGACCTCTATGCACTCCACGATTCTCCATCGTGTTCGAACCTGAAATGATATATCCAATTCCCTTGTTCGCGATACAAGACTTGTCCAAGATTTAATCATTGATATCATCATACCTTGTTCGATATCGTTTCTAACAAGTACTATTTTACTCGTTCCCGTAAAATACCATCTCCATGACCTAGTCATGTGTTGCACAAAATAGATGTAATTCACCGAGTGGGCCCAGTTGTATCTTCCCGTCACACAGGAGAACAATTCTCGAGCTTGAAGCATATTGTCTCTACGTGCTCCTTTGGATACTCAACGTGTACCTTTATGGCCACCCTTTTACGGGATGACGGTTGATACAGTCAAAGCACCCTTCGGTAACAGTGATTGATATGATCTCACGGTTTAAGGATTAGGACAATATGTTTCTTAAGAATTACAGCATGAACTAAGTGACATGATCGTGTTGCAACAATTATTGGTGGGAAGTGTCCATCACATCATTCCAGATAACATGATTTCATTGTTAGTGACTTCTGTTTAGCCCATGATCAGGAAACCTTGATCATCGTCTGCCCAATGAACTAGTTGAATAGAGGCTACTAGGGACCTAGATTTGTTTGTGTACCACATATGTATCAATGTTTCCTCTTGTTACAGTTATAGCATGATATAAAACTATTATGAACTAGTGAGATATGACAATAAAACCCTTTTATTATTTACCTCTAGGGCATATCTCCTTCACCAGCCGGATGAGAGAGTAGGTCGCCACAGGTGACGCAGCTGGCTGCTGCCGCCACACACGCCTCCACCTCGCTTATTCAACTCCGTCGAACGGCCCGAGGAGCATGTTTGGGCTGTTGCGATTCCTGTTCAGGGTGACCATGGGGAAGAGCGGCGGGGAATCCTTGAAGTTCCGGCAGCTCGTCTCTCCTACCTACCCGCACCGGAGGATTGAGTGCACGATGAGGCTAAGATCGTAGCAACGGGGACGAGCTCTCTGCCACTGCTGCTGCCATGTCTTATGCATCCCCTGGGTGCTCACTGGCATGCAGCAGTGCTACGATTGGCTGGCGGAGGTGCTACCGTAAGCTAGTGGAGGAGTTACAAGTTGTCTTTGGCATTGCTACCACCATTCGGTGGTTTTTTGCATCATAGGGAAAAACTGCGCTACAACTGTTCTTTTGATTTTGCATCATAGAAAGAAAATTTATGCTAGAAGCATTATCTGGATTTGCTTCGTAGGACGATTTTTTTCTACAACCAACTGTTGTGCTTGTTTTGCTAAGAATCTCATCAGAGGAGCTCGCCGGATTTTTTTGCTACCAGCTGATGGAGGAGATGCTACGAGTGTTGCGGAAGGACGACCACCATTTTTCTACGGCGACAACAACTGTGACAACCATCGGTGGTGGCGGTGCTACGAGCAGGTTCCGACATTACTACAAACGTTTCGTGGTTTTGCATTATAGGAAAAATATTGTGCTACAATTATTCTCTTGATTTGCATCTTTGGAACCATCATACGAAGATTTTTTTTGCTACAATCCTTCTGCAATTTTGCTTCCTAAGAGTCTTATCGGAGGACCTAGCCGGAATTTTTCTTCTGCATTCGTTCCGTGGTTTTATTATAATCGTACAAAGTTTTTGCTATGAGTTCTCTGGCGAGAATCTCGAGCGAACTCGGTTTTGCTACAATAAGACAACTTTTTTCATCAACATCTCCAGCGATGTCTCTGGCGTCGTTTTTTTATTTTTGGTCAGTGGACCGTTTATTTTCTACATACAACAAACATGGGAAAGATTTTTTCTACATAGAAGTAAAAGTGGGCTTTTAGCTCTATCTGTACACGTGGCAGCAGCTGAAACCGGAGGTTGCGAGCGCTGGCATCCTCCGACGGTCTCTTGGTCCTGTCCTTTTGGTATTTAGATTTTGTCTATTCAGTCGGCTAAATAATAGCTTTTGTCTATTTCACGTATATTCCCTAGTTTGTCTTATGTTTTTTCATTCATTTCGCCGTATGATGAGACTGAGAAAAAAGACATCATCAAATCTGAGAATGGAGACAGAAAATGAGAAAACATCAATTAGTCTGACTTTTATTGGAATTAGACAACATTTAAGAGTTTAGTGTGCATAATAATTTGATACTGCAGTTTTTTTTAAAGTTAAAAAAAATAAAATGTTAAAATTTGGTCGCATCATATGGATTATCATTATTCATATGTTTAATTTTTCTATCACGATATATAGGGGCCGATTTTAGAGTTGTGCACAGGGCTATCAATTTTGCAGGCTCGGTCCTGGGCGTTCCTATGGGAGCCATGAAGACATAGTCGCTCAACCAGATCATCAACATCATTTGCGGGGAGGTGCTAAAGATGCTACCTCTAGAGAGCAGGTCCTTCCACGTAAAGGTGTGGCTTGAGGACCCGAGCAGTCTCCCAAAGAAGTATGAGCTCGAGATCGTCCACTACTACCCTAGATCGCCAATCGCCAACAAGCATTGGGTCACCATCGTTGTCACTGACGACAGCAGTAGGCCACCACGTTTGGCTGGAGGACCTGCCCTAGGCCGCCAGCCAGTATCAGGGAGAAGGGGACAACATATATAAATCATCTCCTACCGCCACGACGCCACACCATGTGAGAAAAAGCAGTTGATGGTAGGTTCTGAAGCATAAAAGGCCCTGCAGATTCTGATCTAATCGTTGTATTTTGTTTGTGGCCGTTTATAAATGGAGAAATTTAATGTTTGTTCAAATATTTCCTATCTAGTTATTTCAACATTAGCTCCAATCTTTGCTTAATGTCTTTTTTTCTTCTCATCGACCTTATGTGCCTATGGATATGTATTTCGACAAGTTTCACAAACATAAGAGTTAAAGTTGCTTGTTGTTGACTTGTAAAAATCAAACCTGCCTTATATTTTAGGATAGATCTGTGATATATGGCTCACAAATTTGACAACACGCTCAAAAAGTTCAAATTTATTTGTGTAGTTGTAAATGCACCAAATAGCTTAGCATGGGATGCTACATGCTACATGCATCCACTACTCTCATGCCTTTACAGGGACTAGGAGAAGTTTTTCCTTCCTTGAAACTGTTATACCGAACACCTCAGTCATATCTAAGTCGTCTACCGTGAGTCCTGGTGGCAGCTTCCAGTCAAACCGGTACATGAGGTTTGACAACATTATCTCGACCGTTGCCGATGCCGACTGAAGGCCAGGGCACATTCTTCGTCCAAACCCAAAGGGCAAGAAATGGAACTCATTTGGTGCCTTGAGATCAACGTTGGCTCCGGTCTTGATAAATCTCTCTGGCTCGAATTCATTTTCGTGTTCCCAATTGGCAGTGTACCTGCCGATCGCCCAGGCGTTGACGACGACACGGGTGTTTGCTGGGATGGTGTAGCCATCATGAACTGTCCATGCATCTAGGGAGAAGTGTGGGATCATGAGAGGTACGGGTGGGTGGAGCCTGAGCGTCTCCTTGATGACAGCCTTGAGGTAGGTCATGTTGGGGAGATCGTCTTCAGATACCATTTCTTGGCCCTTGGGTACATTTCTCCTCACCTCTTCCTGCAGCTTGTTCATCAGGTGTGGCTTCCGTGTGAGCTCGGCCATAGCAAACTCTAGTGTCATGTACGAGGTGTCGGTGCCGGCCTCGAACATGTCCTGTGATTGCTCATAGATAGGATGTGGATATTATATATATAGGAAGCAAACCAAAAGAAGGAAGAGACATGTAGTAAATAAATAAGGTGGAAGTAGTAGAAAGCTTACTATCAAGATGGCCTTGATATTGTCCCTGCTCAAGCCATACTCCTTTTGAAGACATAGCGAGACGTGGATGAAGTCTTGCTCCGCGTCATCGTCATCCTCACGGTCACGGCGGCTACCACCAATCCTCCTCGCAGCATGGTCGTCGATCAGCTTGTCGAGGAGTTTGTCCCATCGCTTCCTCACCCGCAGTGCCCTGGCGCAAGCTAGCCGTCTGACCAACTCCATCCTCCCCAGGCTCGGGAGGAAGTCCAAGATGTTGAACCCTCCTAAGAGCGCGGCGTTGACGTCGGTGAGCTCACGGAACAGCTTGCTCAGCCCCTCCTCCGCCTTACCTGACAGAGCGCGGCAGATGAGGTTGTTGACGAAGGCGTGCAGAAGCTCGCTCATGTCCACGGCATCGCCGGCCGCCGCGGCTTTCCCGATCTTCCCCATCACGCCCCGGACCTCCTCCTCCCTGGCCGGGCGCTGGGCCCGCACCTTGCTGGCGTTGAGCAGGTGCACCGTCACCAGCTTCCTGGCCCTGCGGAAGTAGTCGCCATAGGGCGCGAAGCACGAGTCCGTCTGGCCGTACATGATCACGTCCCACACCCTGGACCGCGGCCGTGACGCCAAGATGTGGTCGTGGGTGCGCAGGACGGCCTCGGCGGCGCGCGGCGAGGACACCACCACGGTGGGCGAGGCGCCGAGGTGGACCAGCATGAGGTCGGGGCCGTACTTGGTGGCGAGGCCGGCGAGGGAGACGTAGGGGAGATCCCCCATCAAGTGCAGGTACCCGATGATGGGGAGATTCCTCGGGGGAATCGGGAGCAAGCTCAGCAGCTTGCTGGCATCCCCTTCCTGCCTGCCGCTGCTAATAATCATGCAAATCAGCAGCGGAACCACCAGCATCATAGTCAACAACACAGCTCGTGGATCCTGGAGCAACTCGCCTAATACATGTACTACTACTACGTGAGCCATGACCCTTAGCTGCTGTGAGATTCTTCAATCCGTCTCTTAAACCTCTCCATGGGTTCCTTCCTACTTATAGCCCAGCCAACATGGATTGAGTGTTATGAAATAGTCTACTAAGTATATCGACATCTATTCGCCTAAATAGGGATGGGCAAAGTTATTTAGGTGAGCATGCCATGAAGACGTCTGAATACTCCCTCTCACCTATTGCTACTTTAATTGGTGACAGGAAGTTTGAGCTTTCCAAATGAAATGTACAGAGGATACGCTGGTTTACACTCCCAGAGTTTGTAATAGGCTGGCTCATTAGCTTGCGGCTATGGGTGTAGGTAAAGTTGAGGATCAACATACAATGAGGACATCGGACTTCTCTATCAATGTAACAGGTTAGTGGTGACCGGCGATATTGCCGTGTCTTAATGAAATACGAGTGTTCCATGTGCAAAAATAATAATAATAATCGCCACGTCATGCCATAATAATATGTGTGTATCTTGAAAAAACAATATCTTTTAAATGGTAATTTAAGATAACGTATTTTATATATGAAAATGGATCCGAAAAATGCGAGGAGTAATAGTATCACATTTTTTTGCTATATTAATACTTAAAACTTGCATGATTAATATCTTTTAAACCGTAATTCAAAATAAAAGTATTGTATTTATGAAAGTTTAGCAAAAGAATGCACATAACATGGATACGCCATCCATGCTTCTGTTTGCACCATGTATCATATTATTTTGTGGTGGATTTGCATCAACTCCTAATAGTAGTAACATATAGAATATTGGGATATGTCTTGATCTCTTTTTATCTAAACTTGAAGTAGATCATCTAAGACATGTTTCATGCTAATAAATATTTAATATTGATGCAGAGGCTCCCACAAAAATAGGATCCCTCCCAGGTTGCCCCCCCGCTTGGGTGATCCCAGAGGCCCATAGCCGCCACTGCCTATCCCCTCCACATCCAACCCCGCCTACCCCCTAGCAGCTTGCTGGCATGCCCTTCCTGCTTGCCGCCGGTAATAATCATGCGGATCAGCAGAGGAACCACGAGGATAGTAGTCAAGACTATAGCTCGTGGATCCTGGAGCATCTTGCCTAATACATGTACTACTACATCAGCCATGTCCTTAGCTGTGAGATTCTTCAATCCTTGTCTTAACCTCTCGATGTGTTCGTTCCTACTTATAGCCCGGCCAACATGGATTGATTCTTATGAAATGGTCTACTATCTATATCAACATCTATTGGCCTAAATGGGGATGGGCAAAGTTATTTAGGGTGAGCATGCCATGAAGACGTCTCAATACTCCCTCTCACCTATTGGTACTTTAATTGGTAACAGGAAGTTTCAGCTTCAGATGATTTTTATAGAGGCTATAGAATGGTTTACACTCCTAGGATTTTAACAGACCGGCTCATTAGCTTGCGGCTATGGGCGTAGGCAATCTTCATGATCAACATACCATGAGGACATCGAACTTCCCTATCAATGTAATCCTTCTAGTGACCGGTCATATTGCCGTGTCTTAATGAAATACGAGTGTTCTATGTCAAAAAAAATCACCATGATGTCTCATAAAAATATGTTTGTATCTTGGAAAATCCATATCTTTTAAATGGTAATTTAAAATAAGGTATTTAATATATGAAATTGGATCTGAAAAATGCGAGGATTAATAGTATCACATTTAATTTGTTATGTTAATACTTAAAATTGAAAATTCCATTAAATTCTTCTATAAGTACATAAAACTTGCATGATTAATATTCTTTAAACCGTAATTCAAAAATAGAAAGTATTATATGTGTGAAAGTTTATAAAAAATGCACATAAAATGAATATGCCATCCATGCTTCTGTTTGCATCATGTATCATATTATTTTGTGGTGGATTTGCATCAACTCCTAATAGTAACATATAGAATATTTTAATATGTCATATCCATTTTTATCTAAACTTGAAGTAGATCATCTAAGACATGTTTCATGCTAATAAATATTTAATATTGATGTGTAGAAAAATAATATGAACCTCTACTTGATTGTCGGGATTCCATGGAACCTCAGCACATGGTCCTCTTTGTACCTGGCCAAATTAGACCTGGACACTCCATGTACGTGACGTGCGTGTAAGCACTTCTCTCGCATCCTAGCACATGTACACAACAAACATGATGTGCACATCAATATGACCAATCCTGCTAATCAACCTGATCAAATTAGTCTCATTTAGGAATTCAACTTAAATGGTTCACGTCTATCTTCACGCGACTCCGTATTTTGTTCATGCACTATCTTGGCCTTCGGAGATACATATCACTAGACAATCACTCAAATATAGATGTGCTTCAGCTGCAATGGACCTCACACAAACCAACATGTCAGGCTGTAAGTGGACATACCCACGGCTGCCCACCGTCTTCCCACATGTGTCCGGATAATTTGATGGGATTAGCGATTTTGTCCTTTCAATTATGCTCATGCTAACTGGCGTCCAACTGCCCACCTAAACCTGCCAGGTTCCTCACACGCAAATAGCCACAGGTCCTTCTCCAAATTCTTCTCAACATCCAGGAGAGTAGCGCTACAGAATGCTCGATGTGCCACGAAGCTAGCTGTCTCGCCTGAATCTAAAGCCAGCACACAGACCCTCACGAAGGAATGAAAGGCAAACATTTTGAGGGAAATTGGGGTGAAAAAAGAGGCCAGCTGAAAGCTGGTCACCGCGATGCCGCAGGTCTTTGGCATGTGCCTGGACGGCGCAGCGCTTGCCGCAGCGCGCGCAGGCCAACCGCTTCTCGCCTGCTTGCGGCAGAAGTGCTTCTTGATGCCCGTGAGGTCCCCAAGCGTGCGGGTGGGCGAGTGGTGCACTCAGACGGTCTCTGGATTCCGAGCAGACGTAGACCCACCTCCGCGGCGGTGCCGCCCCGGGCCCGAGTTGCCGCGTCCGGATCTGCACAAGCGCCACACGAAAAACAGACCGTGGCCCGGAAAGAAAAAGGTGAAGCTTGCGCGCTCGCCTCGCATGCCGGGGAGAAGGAAGCCGTGGCCGCCTCCTCCGCCTGCTTCGGCTGTGTCGGATTTTACCGTGGGAATGGCTGCGTGGCGGCCCCGTGGGCATCCCGTGACCACCTACAGGCTGACCAACATGTGGACACAACATCACACCATGTCAAGTCGCAATCAATAAGGTAACCATCAGCTTAGCTTGACTCTGTCAAACACAACCTCACACATATTAACACTTGGACCGTTGGAACAACTAAAATCCAGAGGCAACACAACTTTTTGAATACTGTCATCTTGAGTCTTTCGGGTAGGAACCCGCCATAAGTCCTTGAACTCTCCGTGGTTCTCATGTAAACACCAAGCTGATCGGATATGCCAGCTCGTAAAGATGGAACAATTTTGTTCATTTTCTCCAAAGACAAATTACTTGACATATTATCCGGTACCACACTAATGAGCGCTCACTATCTTGGTGACGACAACTTGTTCCTACCTTGACGATGATGCCCGGCCCAAGGCCCTAGTAGGCCATGCCATCTCCCTAGGCAAGCATTCAAACTTTTTTTGCGAAACATGCAAGCACTCGACTTGAGATGTTAGACCTCAGTCTAATACCAAACGGAAATCACCCAAGAATCCATCACATAAAAAACCATCTAACACGTGGTCTAAAAAACTATAACTAAAGAGAAGGTGGTCTGCGTGCTAAACTAACCATGTGGACATGTATATAACGAGGCAACCTCATAACAAACAGTTAAAGAAGACCCGAAAAAAAGAGAGGAGAGGGTGAGGCGACTCCCCCTCCTCCCCCCCCCCCCACCCCACGCCGCCGCCCTGAGTGCGACGGCCGGGCACTAGTAGAAACCAGGCAATTAGCCCCGGCTTGTAAGGACCTTTAGTCACGGATTGCGAACCGGGACTGCCAAAGCGGGACTAAAGGTCCAAGCTTTAGCCCCGGTTCTGTTACGAACCGGGACTAGAGGTCCAACCACGTGGCCCTGCGAGCCGCGCTGGGCGGCAGGACATTTAGTCCCGGTTCGTGTTACGAACCGGGACTAAAGGTTCCCTGCCGCGGCATCGTTTTGGGTCATTTGGCTGCCGCGGCAGGGGATGGGGTTTTAGGATTTTGTGTTTTTCTTTTCATTTTGTGTTTTGTGTTCAATTATATTTCATTCTGTGTTTTCATTAGAAACAAGTTTTCTTATACATACAGAACGCTACTACACAGTACTTGTACACATTGATGCAATATATAATACAATTTCTCTTACAAGCATACATGGAGTCCAACTGGGTCCAGAGCATGTCTATTTGATTACATAGAGATCATTACATAGATGCTTTAGGGTCTACGTATAGAATATTCTCCGCGTGGGTCTATGACCTCGTCGACAAAAAATCCAGCAAATTCCTCTTAGATTGCTATTAGACGGTCCTCTGGTAGGAGCTTGTCCCGCATCGCGTCCAACTATATAAGAAGGAGATCGTATGAATTAGACTCAACACAACTTTTTGTAATAAAAATAAAGGGTGAATATATTGTTTACTTACTCGAATATTTTCTGAGGGCTTCTCAATACTGATGCGAATGAACTCGCACACGTAGAATCCACATAGATTAGTCCCCTGTGGCTGCCTCGTGCACTTTACAAGAATAGAATTCAATCAAATAATAACTCTAGTATGATAAATACACATAAACTAGAATTGAATAAATGCGCGGACTTAGGTCGTACTACTTACCGAGAGTGATTTAAAAAATAGCTCCTCGCGCCATTGACAATCCGCTTATAACAATCCGCTGTTCATAGACGGTGATAATGTGTCCATATTTTTCATGCATGTGCATCATGGAATAGCGAACAATGTTGCAGGAGGAAGTTTTCCTTTTCATCGCACCAAAAAGCCATTTTCCATTTTCTAAGCACAAAAAACTGGGGGGTTTGGGAAGCAACCACCAAATGGATAATTCAAAATGCCATCACCCCATTTAAAAAAATACTATACCACCTGACATGGACAATGTCCCAACTGGGAGATCTCAAACGTTTTCGTACATCTCGGTGAAAAAGACAAATTTCTGCCGAATCGGTAGAAAGTGGGTCCGGCTTGAATTATAGGTACATGATTTGATGCTCCTGATTTTTTGTAAAAATCAGTTTTAGACTCACAATATGATGTTTCTTTAGACATCCAATGCAATTTTTGTGAGGCTCGGCCCTGAGCTAAGAATCTTCATGCCCTCCGTTCAAGAAAGTTTGACGATAGTTTGGAACGGGCATTAAAAATTCAAAAACGATCCAAGCAATGTGAACCTTAGCTTGGTGTCATATTATGTCATATATTTTGAAGGAAAAATATCAAACTGGGTATTTTGATTATGTCTCAAAAAACCTACACAAAATAACCTATCTCATTAGATGTTTGCTGGCTTTCGCATCAAACGACCAATGTTATGGCCAGAATCGTGACATAGTTTGTGATAATATGCCCATATTATGTATACATGTGCATACTGGGATGGCGAACATGTTGAAGATATGCCCAAGAGAAAATACTAAAATGGTTATTATTATATCTTTGTGTTTATGATGAATGTTTACATCACATGCTATAATTGTATTATTAGGAAACACTAATACTTGTGTGTTTTGTAAACATAAACGGGTCCCTAGTAAGCCTCTTATTAAGACTAGCTTGTTGATTAATAGATGATCATGGTTTTCTGATCATGGAAATTGGATGTTATTAATAACAAGATCATATCATTAGAAGAATGAGGTGATGGACACACATCCATAGTAAGCATAGCATAAGATCAAGTTATTAAGTTCGTTTTGCTACAAGCTTTCAAATACATAGTAACCTAATCCTTCGACCATGAGATTGTGTTAATCACCATCACCGGATTAGTACTTTGATGACATCAAATGCCGCTTCGTAACTGGGTGGTTATAAAGGTGGCATTAGGTATTCTGAAAGTATGTGTTGAATCGCATGGATCAAGACTAGGATTTGTTCATCCATATGATGGATAGATATTCTCTAGGCCCTCTCGGTGGAATCTCATCTAATTAGCTTGCAAGCATGTGACTAGGTCACAAGGGATGACATATCACAGAACGAGTAAAGAGTACTTATCGGTAACGAGGTAGAACTATGTATGGAGATACCGATGATCAAACCTCGGATAAGTAGAGTATCATGTGACAAAGGGAATTGGTTTCGTATGTTAATGGTTCTATCAATCACAAAGTCATCGTTGAGTATGTGGGAGCCATTATGGATCTCCAGATCCTGCTGATGGTTATTGATCGGAGAGGTGTCTCGATCATGTCTACATATTCACGAACCGTAGGGTGACACACTTAAGGTTCGATGTTGTATTAGGTAGATATGGAATATGCGTTGGAGAACGAATGTTGTTCGGAGTCTCGGATTGGATTCAGAACATCACGAGGAGATCCAGAATGGTTCGGACAATTAGATTCATGTAAAGAAAATATTTTTCTGGGTTTTTGAAAACTTCCGGAGTATTTAGTTGGAGTTTCTAGAATGTTTCGGAAGGTTCTAGAAGTTTCAAAGGAGTTTACTGGAAAACCAAGAAAGAGAAGGGAAGACTTGGGGGGAAGGTAAACTCCCCCTCCCTCCTTGGCGCGCCGGCCCTAGGGGTGGGCCCAAAGGGGGGAACCCTAGGGCGCCCCTCCCCTCTATATAAGGAGGGGAGGCGCCACCCCTCCCCCTGCCCCCTTTACTCCCTGCCCTAGCTGCCACTCTCCTCCTCCTTCCTTCTGCTCGAGCTTAGACGAAGCCCTGTAGAAATCCTTCTCCACCACCACCACCACGTCGTCGTGCTGCTGGAATTCCGTGGAGATCTACTACCTCCGCTGCTCGTTGGAACAGGGAGAGGAAGGTCTGCATCCACTCCGCACGTGTGACCGACTGCGGAAGCGCTGCCAGAAGGATCGTCTACTCGATCTTCAGATCGGCAAGTGATCGTCTACATCAACCACGAGATCCAATCTCGCACAAGGCTTTGGATCTACAAGGGTTAGTACAGATCTATCTCGTTGCACTTATCTCACAGATTAGATCTTGGCTTTTCCATAGATTAGATCTTGGTTTTGTTCGTTCTTGCGGTAGATTTTTTTTGTTTTCCCTGCTACAAACCCATCAGTGGTATCAGAGCCATGTCTATGCGTAGATCTGTTGCACGAGTAGAACACAATGGTTATTGTGGGCGTTGATGCTTTTGTTGTCGTTGTCTTCACGTGTACTATCTTGGTGGCAACAACTTGTTCCTACCTTGACGATGATGGCCCGACCCAAGGCCCTAGTAGGCCATGCCATCTCCCTAGGCAAGCATTCAAACTTTTTTTGCGAAACAGGCAAGCACTCGACTTGATATGTTAGACCTCACTCTAATACCAAACAGAAATCACCCAAGAATCCATCACATAAAAAACCATCTAACACGTGGTCTAAAAAACTATAACTAAAGAGAAGGTGGTCTGCGTGCTAAAACTAACCATGTGGACATACTTATTATGGATGAGAGATAGTACTACTTTTATCTTGTAAAGATCAATTTGTACATGGAACATTTTTCTATTTATAAATTTCCTGGGACACGGTTATTTTTTAGGATCAGCGCGCAAGACACCGCCACCAAGAATGCAAAGATGGGTAGCACGGTACAAAACTTCAGGCTTTAAGTGCCCGCTGGCACTAGAAGAATTTCAGAAACTCCATCACTATTGCTTTTCTTTTGAACCGGGATAGGGTCCGAAGACTCTAGAAGTTGCATATGTTAACCAAGTAGTGGTTACATTATACATCAAAGCCCCTACATATCAGGGGTTTTTAGGATAAGGACTGGACTTTTACAGAAGAAACCCTAGAAAATATTTTTTAAAAGCAATCGGGTCCTCCGAGCTCCGCATCGCTTCTGAAGGATCACTCCGTCGATTTGCTCCACCACAGTGAGGACACCGACGCCGGGGACGAACCACTTGTGTATATAACGAGGCAACCTCATAACAAACAGTTAACGAAGACCCAAAAAAAAGAGGAGCATGTGAGGCGACACCCCCCCCCCCCCCCCGCCACACGCGGATGCCCCGAGTGCGACGGCCAGGCACTAGTAGAAACCAGGCAATTAGCCCCGGTTCGTAAGGACCTTTAGTCCCGAATTGCAAACTGGGCTGCCAAAGCGGGACTAAAGGTCCAAGATTTAGCCCCGGTTCTGTTACGAACCGGGACTAGAGGTCCAACCACGTGGTCCTGCGAGCCGCGCTGGGCGGCAGGACATTTAGTCCCGGTTCGTGTTACGTACCCGGACTGCCGCGGCATCATTTTGGGCCATTTGGCTGCCGCGGCAGGGGATGGGGTTTTAGGATTTTCTGCTTTTCTTTTCATTTTGTGTTTTGTGTTCAATTATTTTTCATTCTGTGTTTTCATTAGAAACAAGTTTTCATATACATACAGAACGCTACTACACAGTACTTGTACACATTGATGCAATATATAATATAATTTCTCTTACAAGCATACATGGAGTCCCAACTGGGTCCAGAGCATGTCTATTTGATTACATGGAGATCATTACATAGATGCTTTAGGGTCTACGTATAGAGTATTCTCCGCGTGGGTCTATAACCTCGTCGACAAAAAATCCAGCAAATTCCTCTTGGATTGCTATTAGGCGGTCCTCTGGTAGGAGCTTTTCCCGCATCGCGTCTAACTATATAAGAAGGAGATCGTATGAATTAGACTCAACACAAATTTTTGTAATAAAAATAAAAGGTGAATATATTGTTTACTTAATCGAACATTTTCCGAAGGCTTCTCAATACTGATGCGAATGAACTCGCACACGTAGAATCCACATAGATTAGTCCCCTGTGGCTGCCTCGTGCACTTTACAAGAATAGAATTCAATCAAATAATAACTCTAGCATGATAAATGCACATAAAATAGAATTGAATAGATGCGCGGACTTAGCTCGTACTACTTACCAAGAGTGATTTAAAAAATAGCTCATCGCGCCATTGACCGCGGACATGGTTCTTGGACCGTGTCCAAACCCTACCCGACAAAGAAAATTAATGTATGAGTTAATAACTACTTGATATCCCAGAAAATGAACGAAAGAAACCGATATAGTGCGATAATGGTTGAAATTACCTCTGGAGCGCATCGATAATGCTGCGGTAGTGTTCAATGTCTTTGTTTAGTGAGTCCATGATGTGAACTCTTCCCAAGTTAACTAAAATGCTTAGAAGAATGCAGTGGTACCTACGCAAGGTTTACATGCATCAGTAACTCATCATTTACACTGAACATCGAGTAAGCAAAATTTAATGTGTACAAGAACTCACTTGTCGTCGTGGTAAGGAAATAGTATTTCAATACAGAAATGCTAGTTCTTGAGAAATATGGTGAATCTGTGGAAATGTGTCTGGCATGAGTTGAACCTTCTTGTATCTTATTTGAGTCTGGTATTCATTTTTCGAGAGTGAAACATTTGTCCTGGAATTTTCTATCAAATTATGTATTCTAATCCTATAAATGTCTTGAGTGTCTCTTTACGAAATATTTCCGTCATGGTTAGTAAAGTCGCGAGACTGATTACATCATCATTTCTTCTAGACGATACGTGTATGGCGCTGATTGGTCCTCGTCTTGTCCTGCAATTGACCAACGTGTTATTATTTGAATGGACCACGTGTCTACCCGCGGCAGCTAGCGACAAAACGGAATTCGTCACAGATGGCATGACGTCATGGACGACGTGATGATGTAAGCAAGCGGCGGTTACGGAATCAAGTCATGACGAAAAATAAACATCCCGATAGGGATGACAGCAGCAAACATCGCTGACGGCAGTTCGCGGTGCCGTCCACCATGTGGCATCGTTCATGACAAAATAAAAATGTCATGAAAGACCGGGTCTGGGCCGGGCCGGTCGAGTTTGTCCCGACGAAATTGGAGGAATGTCACGGGCAGCCCGTGATGTTTTCAGACAGAGAAAACGTCAAGGATTCAATTATGATTTGAGGTCCATGGCCTATTTTTTGTCGAAGAATACGTCGCGGATGGCCATCTACGATGTTTTAATCCTCATTCACGACGATATCAGATCGTCATGAACCGCCCAGATTCCTGTAGTGAAAGACAAAAAATACACGACAAAGACCGAATTTTTTCTCGGCTCAAAAGGCGTGGCGTGCTATTGTTATGAACAAACGAACACTCACCCTAGTGACAAGATTTGCACTCTTTATATACCCCGCTCCTAGGTTCGAATCCTGAACTTGCCAGTTTGGGCCTTTTTTAGATAAAACATGTGTTTGGCACACGACAAAGAAACCATAAAGGCAATGGCTAACGCATGTGGTATGGTTACAGGGAGAGTTGTTATCTACTTTACTTCGCTGAGCACCCTGAAAAACACACGGCAAAGGCACTTGCCATGTATATTGTGCAAAACACACGGCAAAGGATCTTTCCCGTCTTATGCGTTGCCGTGTAATCTTTTCCGTGTGCTCCCACAAGGCAAAGCCTTTGCCATGTTTATATCGGCCTTTGCTGTGTCTTTTGGACACACGGCAAAGACGCCGATTCCGGTAGTGACAACAACATAAATTAGTAATCAACAAACATGAAAACAACATTTTCTCATAATTCAGAATCATCATGCATTGACACAATTTGGAGGCGGACGACTCGTGCCATCAGGCTGTCATCTCAACATGGGAATTCAGAGATACGACCTGTGGAGTTCAAAGGCTCTCTTGTAGAGTTCCTCACACATGCGGAGATGACACAAGATTCTACCGGGCCTCTACCAAACGCGCGCCCCGATGAAAGTTGGCTCCAAACATGATTTCTACCCAGCCTCGCGCACCTAGACGCAAGTTGGATCCAAACACAAGACATAAGCTGGATCCAAACACGAGCTTCTACCTTGCCCTGACCGCGCTCAACCGGGCACAGATTTCTTCTAGCACGGTGTACACGACTGCCCATCGGTTCCGAAGGAGAGGGCGATGGGGAACAGCCGTTGTGGGTTCGTGAGCAAGAGACGTTCTATTGATTCGTTCTTCCTACGTTGGTGGAACGTCGAAGCCGTCCAAAAATTTTGGAAACGTGTAAGTAACACTCCGTCTATTATTAATAGGTACAGAATTAGGTATAGATAGAGAGATATTGAAATCTCAGCCATTAATTATAGGTCTAACTATTTCAAAAAAGACGACGTGGCTGCAGGAGAAGCCAGAAAAATAAGCTAGTGGGGTTCCTATTTAGACATGGAAGATTATGGTGATGTTGATCAATCTAGTGACTCAATTAAACATACATATATTGCTTTTATAGCAGATAAATAGATAGAATGAGTTAGCTAATCATGGTTACCTCTTGGTTCAGCCTCTGTACATGTATATCTACGCATAGTCTCGCATAGTACCTAGTTAAGCCGATTCAAACACAAACTCTTGTTACATCACGGGACGGTCCCACGGCGACACAGCATGTTCCATACACATGATAATCAACCTGACCAAATTAGACATGGACACTCCATGTACATGACGTGCACTTCTCGCAGCCTATCACATGTACACAACAAACATGATGTGCACATCTACCTGACCAAACCTTCTAATCAACCTGACCAAATTAGCCTCATTTAGGAATTCAACTTGAATGTTTCACGCCACTCAATCTTTATCTTTTCTTCCTGCACTATCTTCACCCTTGGTGATACATATCACCAGACAATCACTCAAACACGATGTTCTTCAGCTGCAATGGACCTCACAGAAACCAACACGTGGATACAACATCACACCATGTCAAGTCGATAAAAATCGGGTATACCATCTTCTTAGCTTGATCTGACAGATACAACCTCACACATATCGACACCTGCACCACTGGAACAACTCAAATCCAGTCATATTGTCATCCTGAGTCTTTCGTGTAGGAACCCGCCATAACTCCTTGAACTCTCTGTGGTTCTCATGTAAACACCAAGCTGATCGGATATGCCAGCTCGTAAAGATGGGACAGTTTTGTTCATTTTCTCCCCAATAAAAATTACTTGACATGATTATCCGGTAGCACACTAATGAGAGCTTACTATATTAGCGACGGCAACTCGTCTTTATCTTGACAATGATGGCCCACCCCGAGGGCGCTAGTAGGCTGGGCCATCTCCCTGGGGCAAGCACTCGACTTCAGATGTTAGACCTGACTCTAATACCAACTTTGGGAATTCATCCAAGAATCCATCGCATAAAAAATTGTTGAACTCGTGGTCTAAAAAACTATAACTAAAGGGGGGCGTGTATCGTAAAACTCAACACATGTACATGTATACACCATCATAGAGTCGTGTAATACCCAACTAAGCCGACTTCAAACACAGACTCTTGTTACAACATGGCATGACAAAGTACCAAGCGTCAAGTACGAACAGAGTACAGGGTGCATGATCAGGTAACTAGACTTGGACACAGCATGTACGAGTAGTTACCATGAATAGCTAGCACACGTACACATATGAGTGTCTATGTGGTATTGTTGGCTAAACGGGAGTTGGTAAGAATAGGATGAAATATCCTTGTCTATATAGCCATAAATGTACGAGGATATGATGTCCTGCAGATGAGTATCGAGCGTGCACGTCGCTTGCATGATGTTATCGCGCCGACTAGAACCATGAGCAAAACAATCAACATTGAGCTACTAATTTTGTTATGAAAATTCCACCGATCTATTAGTAATCATCAACGGCAGTACAAACAGGCCTAAAAGTAATTAAAATTACAAATAGGTCGATGGACCACCTAGCGAAAACTACTAACATTAGCACGGGCCAAAGGCGCGCTGCCGTCCTCGCCCCTCCATCACCGGAGTCGGGCAAAGTTTGTCGTAGTAGATCTTGTTGTAGTAGACAGACGGGAAGTCGTCGTGCTAAAGTTCTAGAGAACCAGCGCACTAAAGAAGCAACAATCGTCAATGATGACATTTGTAGATTGGAAGAGACTGACCTGAAATTAACACGAAAAACAACTAGATCCTAGGAGTTCAACCGGACACACGACTCCACGCGCCTCCGTCAGAGCTACTAGTTGAGGACCAGCAAAACTTTGACCATATATGCTTTAGCGTGCACATGAGGTGCCAGTTAAGAGTCTGCTAAACTTGATGAGCGCTCTCGTTTCGTCTAGAGGGTGTCTCGGGATATCCGATATTTCCCTGTTCCTAGATGATGGCGGGATTTTATTGGTCTCCGGCACAAGGCCTTGTCGACATGTTTTTCAGCCATTATCGGGTCTGTAGATGTTTTGTGGTGGTTTAGAAAATTTTAATGTATGTTCTTTGTCTATCATTTATTGAATAAATTAATAGAAAAATACCGTGTGCATCTTTTCGATGCTTACACATTTTTGGCGCATGGATGCATACACGTTTTGGTATACCGATAAACTTCCTGTAACTGGTGACCTAATTAACTGCATTCTCAGGACCACCACCAAACACGAATGATATAATGACGTGCAATAAATTTTTCTTATTTTTTTAAGGTATTCAACGATCTACTCGTTGAACCGGAACAATGGTACTACATCCGATCGATTCAAATTACTGACTCAAGTTTATCTACATATACATATATCTAGACGTATTTTAATGTATAGATACACATATCTAGATAAAATTAAGTAAATTTATTTTGAGGGGAGGGAGTAGCTTTATTACGTCTTCTTCCCATCTCAATTCATATACCGGTCCTGTGAGCATCCCCGTGCACATCATGGTAGTGCATTCTTCATGCTTCTTGCATATGCCTTCAGCCTTTTCAATCCTTCTCTGGGAGAAGCTGCTTCACCCAACTGTCTCACCATTGCACTGCCGATGATGACACCATCAGCACCCCACTGTGCAATCTGTCCATGTAGATTGTTTGATGACGTAAATTAAAACCACGAGCCTTGCATGTCACTCTAGGAAACCGTTTTTTAAATGGTGACACCATTTTTACCTGTCTTGCTTGCTCGGGTTTCGATATGCCAAAGCCAACGGCAACAGGTTTGCTAGTAACCTGCAAAACAAAATCACATGTTCAATGAACGCAAATTACTTTTGTTATTTTTGAAAGATCATTTCATGAGACCTTGAACACAAGATCCTCCACTCGTAATACAAAAGAATTTTTGCAGTTATATTTTTGTGGATTGTTACAAATTATCTACCTTTTTAACCTCTTGAATGAGAGATTGAACCCGCGGGTTCACATTTTGGCGGGGACCTGTAACTCCATCTACGCTCACCTGCATATATGTTTGATTAACACATTGGTTGATCTCGTTCATGGGCTATCCGTGCCATGCCCCTGGCCCCTAGGAGCAGTTTTCAGAAGAAAAATGGTAAATCATGTAAACATTGTATATCCGAATCTTGTCCAACAATAAACCATCTTTATCATTCTAACCTTCTAATGATCTATCAATCGTGGAACTGATGACAGGGGTTTCAGTCAATGCACCACTTTGCAGAAGAAGAAATTACTAGACCACATTAATCTTATCCACGCTCATTCTAGTCTAGTGCACCCTCCGTCTCAAAATAGATGTCACAATTTTTTTTCGACATCCATTTTGGGACGCAGGGAGTATGCAAGATGTTAAGCAAGTATAAACAGAGCATCTCTATAACGTGTAACTAGTGTTTTTCACATATGGTCTCTCGATCGACTTAAGAAAAAAATTAGGTCTGCCACTACATGAGATTAAGTTAGAAAATGAGAATCCAAGGGGCAGGGCAGATGCTAACATGGAATATATATATATATATATATATACTGCAGGTGCATTCCATGTGAAAGATCCTACCAGGTAAACGAAACCTTGTGAAGCTTTCGTGACTTCCTTCATTCTTTCTTCTGGCATGGCTGGTGTGGTGAGAAGCACCTGAAGACAACAATTGCTTATTTATTAGATTCGAATGTATCTATATATGTAGTGTAGACGAATTTGAAACAAGGCTCGCTAGCTTGTAGTGAGAACTGAGAAGGGTACCAGCTCGAGGTTGTTGTTCTTGGCATCACTCCAAAATGCATCGGAGGCCACATAAGGGAGGTCCGGCACGATAAGTCCTGGGAGATGGAGTTGTCAATTAACAAGAGAGAAGCTGGAGCAGTATGTAGTAGCTGCCTGCCAAATTTTGAATACTTGAATCATACGTACGTACAGTGAAGAGGGAGGAGAGGTTACCGACCGTGTACCCCTGCTGCTTCGACTAGGGCCAACCCTCCTCCTGGGCATAGTGTTAATAAAGGCCTGTAGTAGGAGAAGAGGACCACCGGGCTGGACAGTTCCGGTGTCACCTCCTTGAGCATCGCCAGCACGCCGTCCATGGTCGTCCCGCCCGCCAGTGCCCGTGCGGTCGAGGCCTGGATGGTCGGACCGTCGACGTAAGGGTCGGAGCAGGGGACGCCGAGCTCGATCACGTCGGCACCGCAGGTTTCCAGGACACGCAGCGCCTCCGCCGTCGTGGCCAGGTCAGGATCACCGGCGGTGATATACGGGATGAGCGCTTTCTGCATGCTTACGGGTCAGAGTCCTCATCAACACATGTGCCTAACTTACAACCCACTAATAACCCAGCTAGCCAGGCACACTTGTACGTACCTCTCCTTTGGCCATGAGCTTGGCCAAGGTGTCCGCCACGGACCGGCTCCTCCTCACGACTGCTGGCAAGGCCGGCGCCTGGGCAGTCGGAGCAGTGGAAACCACAGGCCTAATGGCGGCTGTCATAACATTCCTTAGCCTCGGTGTCATCACCATTGAGGACGACGACTGCACTAATTTGAATGACGACTGGGAGCAAGACACATTGAGCGCCAAAGCCATGTCGCTAGCTCCTGCCTATTATTGGGCCCAGGGATTTTGTTCTTGGATGAATTGTGTTTGAGTGGCGTCTGCCCGCTTCTAATATCTACGTACCTATAGCTAGTATCACTACCGGAAAATCGGGCGTTGTCGTGTCTTGTAGACTTTGTTGTGAAATGTCCTGTAGCGCGGAACACAAAGAAAACAACACTCGGCCAAGAATATGCACACGGCATCGACCCACAAAAACACACCGGCCGCAAAGCATTTGCATATGCCACAGTAAAAAGAAAACACACGGCAAACATGGCTTTTCATGTTTCCCGCGGAACAGGCCTTGGCCACGTGTATTGGTGAAACACACGATCGACAAACATGGCTTTTCATCCCGTTCAAAAAAACATGGCTTTTCGTGTGTTTTGGCCATACACACATCAAAGGCCCTATTCTACATTATTTTCCATGTGTTCCTTTGCCGCCGATTCTTTTCCGTCATATTTAATCTCTGGTGTTCCTATACGCACCATGTCTCAGACACATTATTCACAAGCCCAGATAGCTAGCCGTGTCATGTCATTTTATTTGTGCTTCTCTTCCGGTTTCCCTCATCTCTACCCTTCAAGGACTTGTTTGATTTGTACGATTCTCATAAGATTGAGTTCCTATGGATTATTTTCTACCACCATCGTTTGACTCATAGGAATACAACTCGTGGGATTATTTTCTATGGAAGTTTGCCTAGTCTATTTCGTAAGAAAATTTTCATTGGGTCTGAGCTCTTGGAAAAATCCCTATGGCTAGCTTTGTGTGTAATGCTACTTGAACGAGAGCTCAAACTTCAATCAATACCCGTGGCATTTTGCTATTTTTTTAAAAATAATACATTTTTTATACAAATTCGAAAAATAATACACGAAATTCAGAATTTTGGAAACTAGGCATGCCTCTGGGAAAAAAACGAGTAGGCCTTGTCGGCCGTACCAAAGCCGACACAAACCAGTCGATCTAGCCCACGCCGACAAGCGGCTGGTCAACCACGGCCCGACCAAGGATCATCAGTCACGGGCCCCATTGGGCGGGGAACAGGCCCACAAAGGCGCTCGGTCCAGCTAGAGCCAACAGCCCGGTGGTGAGCCACACCCACACCGACGAGGTGCTAGAAAATATCGTGGAAACAATGGATTTTCACGAGTTCATAACACATTTTAGGAATGTGAAGGTTGAACCCATTGCTGGACAGGTCATCGACGACGAAGGTATATATGATATACAGTTTTATAAATGTTATAATCCTGCAAACACTTATTGCAGTATTGAAGTATCTAATACTTGTTCTGTTTTGTGAAAATAGGTCCTTCTGCATGAGAGATGGTTGCTGAAGAGGAGGTGACGTCGTTGATCACGAGAATGATAATGATAGCTGACGACACTCTCCCTCGATATTTATCATTTAGTTTACCATTTTGGATAATTATTGTAATCGGTGGATTGTAAACTTCTTTAGTATGTCTGACACTTCATGAGACGGTTATTCATATGAGTTTGTCACAAATAGTTGTTCTACTTTTATAAATGATTTCTGTTTCATATGTTGTTCGATTATGTGTGAATTATCCATGTTGTGTAACTAATTGATAATGCATGAACATATGTAAAATATTAAAATGCCTTGAGAATACCTAGCTTAATGATATATTCATTTTGAATGAAAGCATTGTTTGAAATTCAAAGTTATGTTGATAATATGTAAAAATCATTTGATCCCTTATCACATATAAATCATGACCAAGTTCGACAAGATAACTAAACACCACGCATTGCATAAATATATATTCGATATACCGTATTTCAACAAAGTGGTGATTATGATTTTGTGATTGTTTAATTTGGTAAAGGAGTTTACCAAATGAAACATGAGCGTGAAACTAGTTGACATGATCAAAGAATTTCAGCATCAAAGGATATTGAAGATAAAATACAATATAATTACTACGATTTGATCAATAGTAATAAAATTCGACATTATATGATTGGCATAAAGACTTGTGAAATACGATGCATTTTAACACGTTGAAAAGAAAAACATCACAGTGTGGTATTTGATATTAAGTGCGTGAATATGTGGCACCAAATAAAACGTGTTGGTATTAGTGTAAAGACCATTACTTGGAAGTAGCGAATATTTATTTAGATTATAAAGTGAACCATCTGAACTCGTGAGATCGGCACCATATCTTGTATGGAATATCGTGAATGTTTTGGAGTTATTCGATATCACCGAAGCAAAAGCGAAGAAATCCTTATAGAGTATTCATTGGAAATTTTGAATACGAGATCCATGGATAAAACCAAAAAGGATAGGCAAAACTAGTATTGCTGAAATTTTGGTGCGTTCTCGAGAAAGTTTATGTTCTAGACAATGAAGCTAATGAAAGATAGTGAAAGCACGATGAGGGTTCATAACCCCATATCAGAGTGTTGAGAAGCGCAACTGAACGTGTTCCAGAACGCGTATCTTCACATAAAGGAAAGGATCAATGATAATTATCATTGTGTTTTCCCCACTGGTGTTTTTACAACATAAAGTACGATTCGAAAATGTACCCTACATCTTGTATGGAGACATTTATGAATCAGTTGTCATGTTATCGGAATATGACATACCTATGAACTACAAAGGAAGTGATAGTAAACTAAAGTTACGAGGAATCCTAGAAGTGGATCTCACTTAAGATTAGAAAGTAAAGTATTACCGAATCTTGTCAAGTAAATAGATTACTTGATTTTTCCAAAGGACCGTGATGACTACGCACTTCTATTCTTGTAGACAGTTGTTGGGCCTCCAAGTGCAGAGGTTTGTAGAACAGCAGCAAGTTTTCCCTTAAGTGGATCACCCAAGGTTTATCGAACTCAGGGAGGAAGTGGTCAAAGGTATCCCCTCTCAAGCAACCCTGAAATCAAGATACAAGAAGTCTCTTGTGTCCCCAACACACCCAATACACTTGTCAGGTCTATAGGTGCACTAGTTCGGCGAAGAGATAGTGAAATACAAGTGGTATAGATAATTATAAGTGGTAACGGTGATTGAAAATAGCTTGATGGCGTGGAAAAGACTAAAGTAAAACTGAAATAAAGATAGAAGCAAGCAAACATGTAATAGATCTAATAGCAAACGATGTTTCAGTGCTTAGAAACAAGGCCTAGGGATCATACTTTCACTAGTGAACACTCTCATATAAATATATTCTTCTTTATGATACTACGTGAACTACTCTCTGGTTGGACACTCTAATCCATGGTAAGGCTATAACAGCACACCATAAAGTAAGCCTTTCCCATCTAGATAACCCCACACTGTCACCTTGAGCACTAGATGGTTCCAACAAACACCATAATTTCATAAAGACATCCAACTCCAAATATAACTCATAACAAGTATTTGTAATCTCTAGCCTAAGTGCCACCATGGTGTGCACACTATCAACTTCACACACATGGGGAGAGCAGAGATCTATTAAAGCACTTGAGTAGCAAGGTAGATCTATAGATTACAAGCTCATGATCTCAATAAGATCATGCATAGAGAGAGAGATGAACACATAGCTACCGGTAGAACCCTTAGCCTCGAGAGAGAACTACTCCCTCCTCATCATGGGAATCAGCAACGGTGATGGAGATGGCGGTGGAGATCGATGGAGATGGCTCCGGGGGCACTTCCCCATCCCGGCAGGGTGCCGGAACAGAGACTTTCTGTCCCCCGAATCTCCCCTGAGGCTTGACGATTTTGGGTTTTTGCATCGGGAGGCATCTTATAGGTGAAGAGGCAAGGTCGGTGGGCGGCCAGGGGGCCTACACCACCTGGTGGCGCGGCCAGGGCTAGCCTACGCCACCATATGGTGTGCCCACCCTGGTGCCCTACTCCGTCTCTACTTCGTGTTTCTGTGTTGCTCCAGGAAAAATAGACATATTGGCTTTTGTCCCGTCCAATTTCGAGAATATTAATTTTTTGACTTTCCTGGAACCAAAAACTGCAGAAAACAGGCAACTGGCACTGTGACATCTTGTTAATAGGTTAGTCCAAGAAAGTGTATAAAAATTCTCCAAAGTGTGGACAAAACATAAGAAAGTAGATATAAAACAAGCATGGAACATCAAAAATTATAGATACGTTAGCAACGTATAAACATCCCCAAGATTAACTCCTGCTCGTCCTCGAGTAGGTAAGTGATAAAAATAAAGAATAATTTTTGAGGTGACATGCACCATCATAAACTTGATCAAAGTGTTTGTAAAACATGGATAACTGGGATCATAGTACTTCAACATAGCATGAAGGATAAAGTTATAGCAATAAGACATAGCAACTATGTTGCAACATGAAAGGCACAAACAAAAGATTCATGAATAACAATGCTTTGCAAAACGTTTGTTTGTTTCACATAAAGAAAACAGAGCATAGTGACATTCAGCTTGTCCCTCATAGAGTAGCAAACATAAATGCATAGGACACCTTCAAAGTTTATAAGGGTGACTAGATACAGTTAGTTTAAGAACAAGCAATATCAAAGTTATGCATCAATCAACAAGTCTTGGGATAATGCACATAGAACTAAGACTGGCCACTATGCTCTCTCAATAGGTGCATAAAGATAGAAGGTGGAGACTCAATATAAAAGTGGAAGAAAGGCCATTATAGAAGGAAGCAGGGATTCAAGTCTCATAAAGAGCTTCCAAAAATTACGGTACTTATTAGCTTTCATCTCTCATTGCCCCTATCATAAGCATCTTGAAGTGATTAAGGTTAAAGTGAACAAACTATGGAGTATATGCTTGACAAAGTATAAGTTGGAAATCTCATGTCCCTTGAATACGAGGGACGCTCCTCATGCTACTCAAGTTTAGTTACCGGTAAGTCCTTGTCATAGTAAGTACATGTGTATCATAGAGAACCGCCAACGGGGTACCCCTTGCCCGATGATACAGAAGAATCCCCATATCAAAATGACAAGGCAAGCAGAGAATAAGCAGCTCAGCAATCTTCTTATTTACCATGGGAAAATGGTGCTTTTTTCTCTCTTTCCTCTTTTCTCATCTCTTTTTTTCTTTTTCTCTTTTTTCTCAATATCTGACTCTTTTTTATAAGAAGAATGCTTCATAGACAGCTCATTATGGTTACACTGCAGGTTTCCACCATGACAGCATGGATTAGACCGGCGGCCCAGGCGTTTCTCTAACACACATACATAACTCCATGAACTTACAAGCTCCCCTTTCATTTCACACCGACGACATCCATAGAAAAAAGAGTATGATATCAACTAGGTACAAAGTACAAGTGCAATGTTGAAAGCGTTACCCATGACAGCATGGTTCTGCTAATCCCCAATATATAAGTGCAAGCATATACAACATAGACGACACAATGGTTCAAGTTTATTAAGGGCAAGAAAAGTAAAGTGTGCCATCAAGTTCGTGAGAGCTTTAATCACTAGTTTTCTCATAACAAGTTTAATTCGGAAGGTAGATAAAAACATGAATATACTTGGAATAGCAAATGCTAATAGGTAGGTATGGTGGACTCTTTGGAATAACTTGGTTTTATTTGGAGTTAGATGCATGAGTGGAACTCATACTTGGCATGGAGACTAGCAAAAGACTGGGAGCGACCATCTAAGAGAGCAATAATGGCCATAATCATGCAAAGCGACAAAACATCATTAATTAAAGCATAAAGTGATATTACCAGTCGAAAACTAAAGGATCATAAAGGCTATGGTGACTTGGGATATTCATAACATGGTGTGAGCATGGGCCAAGTCAACCCAAATAAAGCATCAAAGGAGAATACCACAATACTATGCTTTAATATGCTAAAACAACACATGATTCTTTCAAGGCACATTAAGCAATCTCAATTGTTTATAACATGTCATGCTATAGCAAAAATCGTTAAGCATAAAGCCAAAACAATATCAAGCATGGCATGACAAAGCATAGGCCACAGTCAAAAACAAGCTCTCTTTACCACTTAAGCATGAACTTTCCTACTCTTTTCCAATCCAAACCAAACTATTGAAAACCAATGCATAAAAGAGGGGGTCCAACCAATTTATTCAAGCGAACTAAGAAAACCAAGCAAACAAAAACCAAAAAACGAAAACAAAGACGCTCCAAGAGCAACATAACTATGCATGAAACAATAAAAATGAAGTGTTTGGAAGAAACCTGGGATTTTTATTGATGAAGAAGCATCCCCAAGCTTTGACGCTTGTACCTCTTCAATATTTCTTGGGGTGACACGGGGTGGCATCCCCAAGCTTGAGCTTTAGTCCATTCTTCATCTCATTACATCATTCTCTCCATACACCTAAAAAATTTCTTCATACAAAACTTCACACAATCTTTATTAGCAACATTAGTGCAATCAAGATAATAAGTCTTTTGGTTCAGTTTCAACACCAATAAAACTTCCATTAAAACTCAAGCTACTAAAGCACTTCCCTTGAAAATCTCAATTTCAAAAGAACTCAAAAAGGAACCAACAAGAAGCAAATGCAAATAATGGCAGAAATCTGTCATAACAGACCAACAGGTAAAAACCAATTTTGTCGAAGACCTTCTGTTGCTCAAATCGAAACGTGTTGAACTAACTAAAGTTAGATAACAACCTGGGGCAGAAGCACAAAAATTCACGCCTCAAAATGACATACAGAGATTTTACATGATTTTTTACGATGAAGCATAAAAATCTGTTTCAGGACAACAACTTTCCCAAGCATTACTTCTCTCTCATTAGAGGTTACTCATGGCACAAAAAGCAAATAAAAACGATAAGGAGCGGTTATTACAGGGGTAATAACTTCCAAGACTCATATAAAACTTTTGGGTTATCTTCCAATAAGTACTTTTCTTTGACGCCTTTAAGTTAGGCATGATAGTTTGAGAAGATGCTCACATAAGAAATACGAATTGAAGTAGAAGAGAGCATCAAGAAGCAAATTCAAAGCACATTTAAGTCTAACTCACTTCCTATGCACAGGAATCTTGTAAAGAAACAAGTCGTGAAAGCACAAAACAATAAGCATAGTAAAGCAGAACAAGTGCAACTTCAAGACTTTCAACATAAAGAGGGGAAACTTAATATTGTTGAGACACATAAAACCATGTTTCCCTCTCTCATAATAACTTTCAGTAGCATCATGAATAAAATTAACAATATAACTATCACATAAAACATTCTTATCATGAGGCACATGCATATAATAATTATTACTCTCCACATAAGCATAGTCATTCATATTAATTGTGGTGGGAGCAAATTCAACAAAATAGCTATTATTATTATTCTTATCACCATAATCGTCAAATATAGGAGGCATATTGTAATCATTAACTTTCTCCTCAATATTAGGTGGACTGAAAATATGATATTCATCATTGTAATCATCATATATTGGAGGTATGGTATCATCATAAGCAATAGAATAGCTATCTTCCAAAGCTGGAGAACTAAAAAGATCATTTTCATAAAAACTAGCTTCCCCAAGCTTAGAATGTCGTGGTGGTGTCACGGCAGATGCCATGGATAGGCTAAAGGTGGGGACTAATATACGCTAGGGGAATCCAGGGAGGGATAGTGAAGTGATTCTCCACACAGATGTTTATATTGCTCAGTTTCCAAGATTATAAGTGCTCCTTGAGCTGTATTGGCGAGAGGAGGAAGAAGGAGCTCTCTTACTCTCACCCACAGATCGTACCAAAAACCCTAGCCCCAACAGAATAGAGCAAAACCAATTGACTAGAGAACAACCCCTTCTACTGAAACCCTAGCCCCTCTTTTATAGAGGGAGCTCGGCCTCAGCCTAGGGCATACGTGGAAGCATATTCCTAGGAATATGCTTCCTCCCAAAGTAGTAAGCCGACCGGGGTGCTTTTCCCCTGCGTCACACATGCTTTAGCTACGTGAGCCTCTGCGGCGCCCGCGTCAGCCGACATGGGCGTCGTCACCCTTGTCGGCCATGCCCTGGTGGTCCTGTCCTTGCTTGCTTCGCTCAGGTAGTGCGTACCAGGGCTTCTTTTGACCAGCGAGATTCCTTCCTTCTCCTAGAAGCTAGCCGTGACCCGGATCATGGTTGATCCGGCCACACCTGTTCCTGCATACCAGTAAAACCTGTACTTCCGACTTACTGCTTAAGTCGGATGAGACCTAGTTAGGCGAACGCCCCCAGGTCCGGATTACCCCGTGATTCGGCCTGCCTTGAGGTGACCCGGCCAGCATTCGCTTTGGCCTTGCCGAACCTCGGCTAACTTGGCCTTTATACCCCGGCGTGACCCTACCCGGGGGTATCCCCCCAACATTAGTCCCCGAAGCTGGTGCGGTCTTAGCTGCCTCAGCCGCTAAGGCCACATCAGGTTCAATTTCAAGCTCCAGTCGTTATTTCCGAGTTACCTCTTTACCTCGGATTTTATGGATTTATGTTCCCTTCGCACATTCCAAGATTTCACTTGCCGGCCGGGTTACCACTTTAACTCGGACCTCATGGTTTTACTTTCCCTTCGCACATGCCAAGTTTTTACTTGCTGGCCAGGTTACCATAGTTCCATCCGGGTCTTGTTTTATTCTCTCGTACGCTAACCCATGTGAAGGGTAATCATTTTGTCTTCTTATTTTAAGGGCATGCACAGTAACCGCCGTAGTAATTGTCAGTTATCACTGTGCGCAGGTCACGTCATGCCTGCCTCCTTGTTTTTCGCATCACAGTGTCACGTCATAGGATCGTTTCTGCTCTGTGGCCCTCTGTGTGGCTCCCCACTGATTGGTCCAGACGGGTGATACACGGCCACTACGTGTGGCCGGTCCACAGGACGCGATCCCACTCACCCCTAGTGGGAGTGTTTAAATAGCGGAGGGGTGCGTCCTTTAGGATTTTCCCCCTCCACACCCCTCTACCCGTTGCTATCCTTCTTTGTCTTCCTCGCGACTGCGCCGCCGCCAGTACTGCCAAATAGGAGCGTCGTCACCGCGCTTTTCTCTCGTACGCCTGCATCGCAGCCACCGTTGCGCCACTCCCTCGCCACGGGTCCTCGTCAATCTCGGCCTCTTCCCCCCGCTGCCTCCAGCGCCAGCGAGGGCCTCGAGGACCAGATGACGGAAGAAGAACTCATCGTTGCTGAACAAGAGATGGAGGAGGACGCCGCGGCGGCGGACTGCGGTGCGTGGGCCGGGTCCTGGGTCTGCCAAGACGACCTGGACTGGCTCTACCGGACCAGACGCATCCCCGCCGGTGTCGCCGCTCGCCTTGCCTCCTCCGAGCTGGCCCCCTCACCCAATCCGGGGGAATATGTCGTGTTCTTGTCCCATTTCCAACGGGGCTTCGGGTTGCCGGTGAGTGACTTCTTCCGGGATTGGCTTAGAACCTACGAACTCCAGCCGCACCATCTTCCAGCCAATGCCATTACTTCCTTTTCTGCGTTTTCTTCTACGATCGAAGGCTACACCGGACCGTGGCCCACGAAGGAGCTGTGGATCCGGTTTTTCGGCCTTCGTCGCAACGTCATCCTTGATATCCACACTGATCCGGAGGACAAGCGGCTCACTCAGTTCGGAGCGGCCTCCATCTCTCCCCGGAGGTTTTCTGTTTTCCCCCGGGTCACCGGGTTAGAGTCCTGCAAAGGGTGGGCCCGGACGTTCTTTTACGTCCGGAACACAGGCACCAAAGATTTAATACGGCTGCTCCCCTATACTCCGGGTCCACCTAACCTGGATCTGTGGGACGCCATTCCTAGGAAGCCCACGGCCTTGGCCAACCAAGTCAACAAGAGGTTCGCAGAGCTGAAGGAGCTCGGGCTACGCAACGAGGATGCCATGATCACTTTCGTGCGTAACCGAATCTCCCACCTCCAGAAGCGCACCCACAAGGTGTGCCACATGAGCTTCGGCCGTGATCCCAACCGGACTTCATCCTTCGAGCTGAGCAACACAGAGATTTATCGCCGGGTTAAGGCTCTCTTCACCACCCACAAGGACTTCTCCTCCGAGTGGACTTGGGGGATTGAGCATTTTTGCCGTGACTGGCTTCCTCCCGCGGTAAGCTTTATGTTGCAAACTTACCCCGGACCAATTACGTGTCGGTTATTGTTGCGTTTTTGACTCTTTTGTGCATTCTTTTCCTCAGCAATTCCTTCGGCAGACCCTCGAGGACGGCACGGATCTGACCCTTAAGTGGGCGCCGGACCGGGAGACTCCGGATGAGGAAGAGCCGGACCAGGAGATGTTCCTCCCCATGACCGATGCCACAAAACGACCCACGGGTAAATCCTCTTCTATTAGAGATTGGCCCGATGATGAAGATGACTCGGATATCGAGGTGATTGAACCTGTTGAGGCTGTCCCCCTTTCTTTTGCTTTTCCGCCATCAGCTCACCCCGGTGGTCATATCCACGAGGATCCTCCCCTCGCTATGGGCGAACCTGTTCCGGCAGCATCGAAGAAGAAGCGTGGGGCTTCTTCAAGTTCTTCCTCTGGACCTTCCCAGCCCGCTAAAAGGCGAAAGAAGTCCGGGGACAAGACTGCCTCCAAGCCAGCAGGCAAGGCCCCAGCTCAGAGGGCTCGGAAACCTAAGGAGGCCCAAACCTCGGATGCGTACGTCATTCTTCCTTTTGTAACTTGCTCTTCCTTAATTCGTTGTAATTTTTCTTCTGACCTTGTTTGATTTTGCAGGGCTCTGGTGGAGGTCCCTCAAAGTGGATCTAGCATCTCTTCACCTCTCCGGCCTAGCCCTTCTCCCCGTCGCGACGACGAGTCACGTCCGCTGAGCCCTATTCCAGAGGGTTCTGCGGCCGCTCCGGGTTCAGCTCCACCTCGGCAAGAGGAGGGTAACCTTGGAGCGGGGGAGACCGGCCCAGCCGAAGCAACGGCATCCACCACTTGGGCTGCACCGCAACCAGCAGCCACTGAGGCTACCTCGGCTCCAGCACCAGTTCCAGCACCAGCAACAAGACCAGCACCAACTCCAACTTCGGCATCAGTACCAACTCCGGCTGTGAAAACATCAGCGCCGGCACCAAGTCCAGCAACGAGAGTACCAGCGCCTAGTTCCTCTGCCTCTTCCGAGTATTCTCAACCTCGGCAATGAACTACCCTGTCAGTTTCTAAGGGGAAAACTGCTGCTACGGCTTCCTCTTCCCGGCAAGCCAAGGGCAAGAAGGCTCCAGACGCTGCCAAGCCAACTGCCGTCGAGGCTGGGCAGCGTACCCTCGTATCGATGCTTCCTAAGAAAACACCAGCAGTGAAGGACGCCCCTGCCGAGCCAACCGATGCCCAGCAGTTGGTTCTGCACACCAGCCCCGCCCTTGCCTTGATGGAGAGGAAGGAAGCGCATGCAAAGGGCTTGGTGACGCCCCATATGCCCACCGGTGAATGGTACCCTCCGAGCCTGATGGAATTTGTTATGAATTCGAATAAGGCAGAGGTAGTTCAAGATTCTGATCTCCCAGAAAAGTTCGGCCCCGCCGAGTTTTCCGCTCAGATGAACACAGCCGCGAAGGCAATTAACCTCGCTGGGCGGATGATGGAGGTACGTCGCTTCCCCTTTATATGCTGTAGATAATAACCATTAGTCCCCGAGCCTCCGGGGGAGTAACTTGTTACTCGGCTGGATGCTCTTTAGAAAACTAACGTAGCTCCATCAGAACTTCGAATATGCACACAGCTAGAGCCGGGTTAAGTTCCACTTGGCCCGGATTTTAGTATACTTCGAATATGCACACACCTAGAGCCGGGTTAAGTTCCACTTGGACCGAATTTTAGTACACTTCGAATATGCATACACCTAGAGCCGGATTAAGTTCCACTTGGCCCGGATTTTAGTACACTTCGAATATGCACACACCTAGAGCCGGGTTAAGTTCCACTTGGCCCGGATTTTAGTACACTTCGAATATGCACACACCTAGAGCCGGGTTAAGTTCCATTTGGCCCGGATTTAAGTACACTTAGAATATGCACACACCTAGAGCCGGGTTAAGTTCCACTTGGCCCGAATTTTAGTACACTTCGAATATGCATACACCTAGAGCCGGGTTAAGTTCCACTTGGCCCGGATTTTAGTACACTTCGAATATGCACACACCTAGAGCCGGGTTAAGTTCCACTTGGCCCGGATTTTAGTACACTTCGAATATGCACACACCTAGAGCCGGGTTAAGTTCCACTTGGCCCGGATTTAAGTACACTTAGAATATGCACACACCTAGAGCCGGGTTAAGTTCCACTTGGCCCGGATTTTAGTACACTTCGAATATGCACATACCTAGAGCCGGGTTAAGTTCCACTTGGCCCGGATTTTAGTACACTTCGAATATGCACACACCTAGAGCCGGGTTAAGTTCCACTTGGCCCGGATTTTAGTACACTTCGAATATGCACACACCTAGAGCCGGGTTAAGTTCCACTTGGCCTGGATTTTAGTACACTTCGAATATGCACACACCTAGAGCCGGGTTAAGTTCCACTTGGCCCGGATTTTAGTACACTTCGAATATGCATCGAGCTGACTTGTGTTTCTGTATCCCTTTCAGGTGACCACCAATCGCCAGAGTGCTGAATTCCAACGCTTGTTGGACACCCATAAGATGCTACGCTCAAAGCAGGCTGCACTCATCGCGGAGTACGAGAAGAGGGGTAAATTTCTTCCTTAAGGCTTCTTAGTTTTTCTTCATCTTCCTTTGCCAAACTAATCTCATCATTCGGTTTCCGCAGCTAGGGTGGAAGCTGAGAACATCATTATGCGCAAAAATCTGGAGCAGATCAAGGGTAAGTCATTTCTGTCCGACTTTGCCGTGTTTTCCACTTCCTTTTCTCCTTGGCTCGTCCCACATTCATACATCGGCTCTGCCGGGCCAACACATTATTTCAGCATTGTTGAAGATAGTGTGCTCGTGCCTGATATGATGCTGCATTTTCTCGAACAAGCAGGGCAGCACCAAGCCGAGCTGAAGAAGAAAGATGACGAGGTCGCCCTTCTCTAGACCAAGGACGATGAGATTGCCAAGCTCGGGGCTGAAATGCAGAAGATGAAGGCGCAACACCAATCCGAACTTCAAAAGGCTGGTTAGAATTTCACAGAAGAGCGCGAGCGCCTCAACCTCCGGATCGCCAAGGACCAGGATCTTCTCAAGGAATCCGGCATCCAGCTTGAGTCGGCGAATGCTGAGCTTGAGCAGCTCCGAAAGAGACGTGATGACTGCACTAAGGAGCTGACCCGGGTCCTCAGCCATATATCACGTAAGTTCCTTTCCCTTTTCCGTCCTACTTTTCCGGGTTACTTCATATGTCTTTTCTTGACCTTCCTCCTTTGCCTCGATTCCAGGCAAATTTCCAGAGGGCACTCCCATTGCGAGCGCAGCAGTTGCCAACTTTCGTCGCCAGAGGGGTACTCTGGCCACTTCTAATGGTGAAGGGATTCCTTATGACCTGGAAGACCTGCAGGTCAGCTTATCAGCTCGCGTGGAGCTCATCAAGAACTACGACAAGGACATCCTCGGTGCTGCAGCTCGCATCTTCAATATGTTCTGGCCCGGCGAAGAAGCCCTGGAAACCACCGCACTTCTCATTGAGAAGTTAATGGAAACCGAGACTCAGCTTGACCTCTGGAGAGAATCTGCTGGACGTGCCGTAGCTGATACCATCCTTCACCACATACTCACGTGGTATGAGAAGATCGATCTCAACCTCTTGACACGCCTGCGCACCGGATCCAGATGGACCAATGACCCGGAGTATGTAGCTCGGCGCCAGGCTTGCGCCTATAGCCTCATCGAATACGCCCCCATTCATGAATGGGTTGATGGGCCGAGCTTCCTGGAAGCCGCTGTGGACGAAGATATCGAGGATGACGAGGGTAGCTCGGATGGTGAAGAAGACGATAATGCCTCGGATATTGAAGGCGGCGAAGACGATGCCGAACTTCCTCCTGCTGCTCCTTGAGCAATAACAAACTCGAAAATTTGTCAGATCCCCGGTATGCCGGGTGAAGTTGTATTCCAAACATATGTGATATTTTGCTACTAAGTTCTTATGCTGGATTAACTTGGGCGTAGTCCCCGAGTTTCTTTTTCTTGTTCGTTCAATCTCTTGGCTCGGTTCGTGTCTACCTTGATTCGGTTTTATGACTTACGAATCCGAGCTTCAAAAATTGTCTTAACAATACTGGGAAACTTTTAGACTTAGCTAAAAAATAAAACTACATAATAACTTGAAAATAAATACAGGGTTAGTCCTAAAAAAACGTCGGCTCGAATACATTCTTTTCCTTAGTCGTTTTTCACGTGCTACGCAATTCCAAACTTGTTCTCTTGCTTGCCATGAAGCCAATTCTTGTTGGATAGCAGCAAGTCGAAGAGTTGGGTTCTTGGTGCTCACACATTACTAATCCGAGTTAAGTAGAATAATTTATTCCAGCTAACGCACAAGAGACAACAAATATTATTAAGGCAGTCCCCGAGTTACTGCTTGAGGTGCCAACATTTCATTGATAAGCTCATTGCCGACATACATACCGACATATGAGAAGACTCGGATACATACACTTCTTTAGCTAAGTGTAGAAAGGACGAAGTAGAGCTATATTCCATGGTCGCTTAGATTCCTCTCCGGACCTGTCCGCCTTGTTCTTTTCCTGTGGCTTTGCATCTATAAGATAATAAGAATCATTGTGTAATGCCTTGCTCACGATGAACGACCCTTCCCATGGGGGGGATAATTTATGCATGCCAGCAGTACGTTGTACCAACCAGAGCACCAGATGGCCTTCCCGAAAGACCCGGGGGCATACTTTCCGGCTATGATAGCGTCGGAGATTTTGCTGATATATGGCGGATCTGGACAATGCCAGTTCTCTCGCTTCTTCCAGCAGATCAACATCATTTTGCTGGGCTTCTTGCACTTCGGCTTCTGTGTATTGGGTGACTCTAGGCGAATCATGCTCTATGTCAGCTGGTAATACAGCTTCTGCCCCATATACCAGAAAAAACGGCGTATAGCCTGTTGATCGATTCAGAGTTGTTCTTAAACTCCACAGTACCGCTGGTAGTTCTTCTATCCAGCACCCCGCTGATCTTTGCAGCGGCTCAATGAGCCGGGGTTTTATCCCGGATAATACTAATCCGTTGGATCTTTCCACTTGTCCGTTTGATGCGGGGTGGGCTACCGAGGCTACGTCTAGCCGGATCTTCTTATCCCGGCAAAGACGCGCAAATGCTCCTTCCGCAAAGTTTGTGCCATTATCAGTTATGACTGTGACCGTATCTCAAGATGATATCTTTGAGAAACTTTACGGCCATAGCTCCATCACATTTTCTTATTGGCTTTACCTCAATCCATTTCGTAAACTTGTCCACCATTACCAGAATGTGAGTCATATTTCCCATTGCTGGTTTGAACGGGCCAACCATATCCAAGCACCATACGGCAAATGGCCAAGTGATTGGTATGGTCTTGAGTTCCGACATCGGCATATGTGTCTTGGTAGCATACCTCTGGCAACCATTACATTTTCTCACCAGATCTTCTGCTTGCTCTAAGGCACTTGGCCAGTAGAATCCATGCCGGAAAGCTTTTGCTACCAAGGCTCGGGATGATGCATGATGCCCGCATTCCCCCTGATGTATATCTCGGATGATTTCAAGTCCTTCTTCCGGGTCAACACATCGCTGGAGGACATTGGTCACACTTCTTTTGTATAGTTCGGAATTGATGATCGTGTACGCCTTTGCCCTCCTCTGTGTTTGCCTGGACAACACTTCCTCAGCAGGTAGCGTTCCATCTTTCAGGAATTGAAATAGAGGCAATGCCCAAGCTGGTATTGCTCGCACAGGGAACACATCCTCATCAATCTCCATCTGATCCACCGGCATAACTTCAACCGGATCACGCTGTGCAGTCCCCGGGTCTTGTGAAGCAGCCCCCGGGTTCTGTGAAGCAGCCCCCGGGTTTGCCGAGGTAGTCCCCGGGTTTCGCGCATCACTTCCTATGTCAATGTCCATGGGCACAGCTCCGGATTCTGTGTCCTCCGGGACATAGATTGAGTCGGTTCCTGGGGAGGGCCTGATGGATGGTTTTCTGAGGTGCTCTAACGCTACGCCTGGTGGAACTGCTTGTCGGGTTGACACGAGCTTCGTCAGCATGTCGGCAGCCTCATTTTCCACCCGGGGTACATGGTGAAATTCGCATCCCTCAAAGTAACCAGATATCTTCTGCACATGAAATCTGAAGGAAATATGCCCTGAGAGGCAATAATAAAGTTGTTATTATATATTTCTTGTATAAGATAGATGTTTATTTTGCATGCTATAATTGTATTGATAGGAAACATCAATACATGTGTGTTTAATAAACAAAAAGGGTTCCTAGTTATGCCTCTCTTATAAACTAGCTTGTTGATTAACAAGATGATCAAAGTTTCCTGATCATGGACATTGGATGTTGTTAATAACAAGGTCACAGCATTTGTGAAATGATGTGATGAACATTCATCCGAAGTATAGCATTACGATCAAGTCATTATGTTTATATTGCTATAACATCATACAAAGTAGTCTTAGTCCTTAGACCATGAGCTCATGTTAATTGCTAACACCGGAAGAGTATCTTGATAACATCAAACGTCACACCGTAACAGGGTGACTATAAAGATGGGTTCAGTACTACGAAGTTGTTATGTTGAGGCTCATGGATCAAGAGTGGAATTTGTCAATCCAGATGACGGATAGATATACTCTGGGCCCTCTCGGTGATATCACATTAAGATAGCTTGCAAGCAAGTGATGTGATCACTAGAATGTTATATCATGGGAACGAGAAAAGAGTGCATGTCGGTAACGAGATCAAACTAGGTATTTGGATACCGATGATCGAATCTCAGACATGTATTATATCATGAGACAAAGGGATTAAATTGCTGATGTTAAAGGTTCTCATGATCACATAAGTCATCGTTGAATGTGTAGGAGTCAGTATGGATCTCCAGGTCCCGCTTCTAATTATTGATCTGAGAGGAGTCTCAATCATGTCTGCATTATTGGCGAACCGTAGGGTGACACACTTAAGGGTTGTCGGACACCATTTAGGAGCACATATGTTCCATACAAAATGTTTGCAAAGCGCAGGAAATGTTTCGATAGAAACAGGAATTGTTTCGATAGAAACCGGAATTGTTTCGGGTGAAATTGCAGAAAGTGGTTCTGCATGTAATATTGAAATGTTGCAAGGGGTTTTATGTGAATGTTTGTTAATTAAAGTAATTAACAAAATTCTGAATAAAAAAATAAAAGAGTTTTATTAAATGAGAGAGCATTAAATTTGGGGTAATTTAATGCATTTAAAGTGGAGACTTTAAAAGAGAATGTGAAGGGGCATTTTAATGTGGAGGAGTTACCACCACATGAATGGGGGAGGTGAGGGGTCACCCCCCCATGTGCCGCTCATGGAGAGAGGGGGCACCCCCCTCCTCCTATAAAAGGCCACCCCTCTCCTCCTTCATCCTCACACCTCCTCGTGAAGGATCTCTCTCCCCCTCTAGATATTTCCCCATGGTCTCGGATTAGCGAGATACATGTTCCCGGTGGCCTTGCGTCTGGAAGGAGTTGCTGCTTCCACTGATTCGCTAGAGCGAGGGGGTGGAGGTTGTCCGGTGGCTTGAACGTGTGTGCGAGGACGGATGCGCTACTTATTTGCGGCGCTCGGACTTCCACACGATCTTGAGATCGGCAAGCGTACGACTATATCAACCACGAGTTCCTACTCGTTAACAAAAATCGTTGTCTTCGAGGGTAAGTTCTCCATGGATGTATGTCCACCCGTTGCTCTGTATCTAGTAGATAGATCCTGGCGTATAGTTCTCATCGTAGGAAATTTTTTGTTTTCTATGCTGCGGACCCAACAGTGGTATCAGAGCCTGATCTATGCGTAGGTGCTTTGCACGGGTAGTACGCATATGTTTATATGTGGGCGATGATGATCATGTTATTGCATCTTCTATGTACTTTGGATATTGGTGGCATAGTGGGATGAAGCGGCCTGGACCAACCTTACATGTCATCGTACATGAGACCGGTTCCACGACTGACATGCAACTTGTTTTGCATAAGTGGCTGGCAGGTGTCTACCTCTCCTACTATAGTCAATATCTGATTTACAACGAGTTGCTAATAATTTGGTCATCCTCGTTGTGGTTCATGTTCGTAGGTAAGACCGGTTCTATCTCTGAAAGCCCTAAGCCACGTAAAACTTGCAATTGATAAATTAGAGGCGTCTAGTTTAGATCGTTGCTGGGCTAGTGTCTTGATATGGTATTGTTGTAAGTAGATGTATGATATATACTCTTACAACTCACTTGACGTGTAAGTTCCATAGACCTTGGCCTTACACACAAAGGAATGATAGAGATCATACCACGATGCAAATGATAGAGATCAAATGCATGGACCATATCACCTCACTTCACACATTAGACGTTAGCATCTTATATTGCTAGTTTGACGCTTTTGGTAGCATTATAAGATGATCCCTCATTTAGATATCAAGATAAAATGTGTTCTTCCTTAAGTATGCACCGTTTTGTGGATCGTGTTTTGAGGCATCACGTGATGATCGGGTGTTCTCGACTCTACGCTTTCATACAACGGGTGTAAGACAGTTTTACACACGCGAATACTAAGGTTCTTACTTGACGAGCCTAGCATGTACAGACATGGCCTCGGAACACGGACCGAAAGGTTAAGCATGAGTCATATAGTTGATATGATGCCTATATAGATACTCGCCTTTGAAGCTACACCGACTCACGTGATGATCGGACTTGGTGTAGTGGATTTGGTTCATGTCATCACCAAAAGGACACGAGGGATGTCGTTTTTGAGTGGGAGTTCATTAGTAATTTGGATTAGTTCAACTCAATCTATCATAAACTTAGTCTAAATATATTTTACAAATTCTGTTGTAGATGGCACCACCTGCTTTTAATTTCAATGTGTTCATGGAGAAAGAGAAGCTCGCTGCGAATGGTTGCAACTTCACCAACTGGGCTATGAATTTGAGGATTCTCCTCACTGCTGCACAATAGCAATATGTGCTAGAGGCGCCGCTAGGCCCCCCACCAGCTCCTGATGCCCCCGACGAGGAAAAGAACGTCTATATAACTCGTCAGGAGGACCACACCTTAGTTCATTGCGGCATACTGTATGGGCTAGAACCAGAACTTCGAAAACGTTTTGAAAATGGCAATGCCTTTGATACCATGGGAGAATTGAAAATGATTTTCAATAACCATGCTGCCGTAGAGAGTTATAATGCTTCTGAAAATTTCTTTAGCTGCATGATGGAAGAGACCAGCTCCGTTAGTGAGCATGTACTCAAAATGTCTGGGTACGCCGATAAGCTTGTGTCCTTGGGAATAACGATTCCCATTGACTTAGGCATACATCGTGTTCTCCAATCTCTGCCACCTAGCTACAAGAGCTTCGTGATGAACTATAATATGCAGGGCATGAAGAAGTATCTTCCCGAGCTTCTGTCAATGCTTAAGACTGCAGAAGTGGAGATTAGGAAAGAACATCAAGTGTTGATGATCAATAAGACCACCGGTTTCAAGAAGGACAAGAAAGGCAAGCAGAAGGGAAAGAAGGGCGGCAAATCTGTTGTCGCGCCTGAAAAGAAACCCCGAGCTGGCCCTAAGTCTGACACCGAGTGCTACTATTGCAAGGGGACTGGCCATTGAAAGTGCAACTGCCCCAAGTATTTGGCAGACAAAAAAGTCCGGCAAGGCAAACAAAGGTATATGTGATATACATGTTATTGATGTGTACTTGACTAGTACTCACAGTAGCACCTAGGTATTTGATACGGGATCGGTTGCTAATATATGTAACTCGGTTCAGGGGCGTCGGAACGCTGCCTCTCCATATGCCGTCGGGATTAGTTATAAACCTGAATAATTGTTATTTGGTGCCTGCACTGAGCATGAACATTGTATCCAGATCATGTTTGATGCAAAGTGGTTATTCGTTTAAATCTGAAAACAATGGTTGTTCGATTTATATGAATAATATCTTTTATGGTCATGCACCTGTGTTGAATGGTTTATTTCTATTGGATCTCGATAGTAGTATTACGCATATTCATAATGTTGATGCTAAAAGGATTAAACTTGATAATGATATATCTGCATATATGTGGCACTGCCGTCTAGGTCATATTGGCGTTAAACGCATGAAGAAACTCCATTCTGATGGACTTTTGGAATCACTTGATTTTGAATCATTTGATACATGTGAGCCATGCCTTATGGGCAAGATGACTAGAACGCCGTTTTCCGGTTCAATGGAACGGGCGATAGATTTATTGGAAATCATACATACTGATGTGTGTGGACCAATGAGTGTGTCGGCGCAACGTGGATATCGTTATTTTGTTACTTTCACGGATGATTTGAGTAGATACGGGTATATCTATTTGATGAAACACAAGTCTGAAACTTTTGAAAAGTTCAAGGAATTTTCAGAATGAAGTGGAAAATCATCGTAACAGAAAGATCAAATTTCTGTGGTCCGACCGTGGAGGAGAGTATCTTATTTACGAGTTTAGCACACATATGAAAGAGTGTGGAATAGTTTCACAACTCACGCCTTCCGGAACACCACAACGTAATGGTGTGTCAGAACGTCGTAATCGTACTTTATTAGATATGGTTCGATCTATGATGTCTCTGACTGACTTGCCACTGTCATTTTGGGGTTATGCACTGGAAACCGCTACATTCACTTTAAATAGGGCACCATCTAAATCCGTTGAATAGACACCGTATGAATGATGGTTTGGAAACAAACCTAACCTGTCATTTCTTAAAGTTTGGGGATGTGATGTTTATGTGAAGAAACTTCAACTAGATAAACTCGAACCCAAAGCGGAAAAATGCATCTTCATAGGATACCCTAAGGAAACGATTGGGTATACCTTCTATCATAGATCCGAGGGCAAGGTTTTTGTTGCCAAGAATGGATCCTTTCTTGAGAAGGAGTTTCTCGCGAAAGGTGTGAGTAGTCGGAAGGTAGAACTCGAAGAGGTTATTGAATCTTCTCTTCATGAAATGGCGAGTAGCGCAGAACCGGAAGTTGTTTCGGAGTTGACTTCACCTAATGAAGAGAGAGCTAATGATATTGATCATGAAACTCCGAAAGAGGACACTACCAAACCTCGCAGGTCAAGCAGGACACGTGCAGCTCCTCAACTGTACGGCAATCCTGTTATGAATTTCATGATTGATGAAATAGATGAAGCTGCGACGTATGAAGAAGCGATGATGAGCCCTGATTCCAACAAATGGCTAGAAGCCATGAAATCCGAGATGGAATCCATGTACGAAAACCAGGTTTGGACCTTGGTGGACTTACCTCACTATCGAAAGGCCGTTGAGAATAAATGGATTTTCAAAAGAAAAACTGATGCTAATGGTAATGTAACCATCTATAAGGCTCGACTTGTCGTAAAGGGGTTTCGACAAATTCAAGGAGTTGACTACGATGAGACATTCTCTCCCGTAGCGATGCTTAAGTCGGTTAGGATTATGTTAGAAATTGCTGCGTATTTCGATTATGAAATATGGCAGATGGATGTCAAAACTGCGTTCCTCAATGGTAATATTGAAGAAGAGTTGTATATGATACAACCAAAGGGTTTTGTCGATCCTAAGGATGCTAATAAGGTGTGCAAACTTCAGCGATCCATCTATGGACTGAAGCAAGCATCCCGGAGTTGGAATCTTCGCTTTGATGAGGTGATCAAAGATTTTGGATTTTTCCAAACTTATGGAGAGGCTTGTATTTACAAGAAAGTGAGTGGGAGCAATGTGGCATTTATGATATTATATGTGGATGACATATTATTGATTGGAAATGATATAGATCTTTTAAACAGTGTTAAAAGTTATCTAAACAGCAAATTTTCGATGAAAGGCCTTGATGAAGCTTCATATATATTAGGCATTAAAATCTATAGAGATAGATCAAGACGCCTAATTGGGCTATCGCAGAGTACATACCTTGATAAGATATTAAAGAAGTTTAATATGGACGAAAGTAAGAAGGGGTTCTTGCCTATGTTGCAAGGCAAGACATTGAGTAAGAAACGAATTCCGGCTACGGCGGAAGAAAGAGAGATGATGGATAAGATCCCCTATGCCTCGGCCATAGGCTCTATTATGTATGCCATGCTATGTACAAGACCGGATGTGGCACATGCTATTAGTTTGACTAGTAGGTACCAATCTGATCCAGGTTCGGAACACTAGATAGCGGTAAAGAACATCCTCAAGTACTTGAGAAGAACTAAGGATATATTTCTTATATACGGAGGTGAAGAAGAGCTAGTCGCTAAGTGTTATGTCGATGCTAGCTTTGACACCGATCCGGATGACTCTAAGTCTCAATCCGGATACGTATTTCTCTTGAACAGAGCAGCAGTTAGTTGGAGGAGTTCCAAACAACCTGTGGTAGCTGGATCAACAACGGAGGCAGAATACGTTGCTGCTTCAGAAGCGGCACAGGAGGCAGTTTGGATGAAAGAGTTCATTACAGAACTGGGTGTGGTTCCTAGTGCGTTGGACCCGATGGTGATCTATTGTGACAACAATGGAGCCATAGCCAACGCAAAGGAACCAAGGTCTCACAAGAATTCCAAACATATTAAGCGCCGGTTTCACTCCATCCGCGAGCATGTCAAGGATGGAGATATAAAGATTTGTAAAGTGCACACGGACCTAAATGTAGCAGATCCGTTGACTAAAGTACTCCCTAGGGCAAAACATGATCAACACCAGGACTCCATGGGTGTTAGATTTATCACTATGTAAACTAGATTATTGTCTCTAGTGCAAGTGGGAGACTGAAGGAAATATGCCTTGAGAGGCAATAATAAAGTTGTTATTATATATTTCTTGTATATGATAGATGTTTATTTTGCATGCTATAATTGTATTGATAGGAAACATCAATACATGTGTGTTTAATAAACAAAAAGGGTTCCTAGTTATGCCTCTCTTATAAACTAGCTTGTTGATTAACAAGATGATCAAAGTTTCCTGATCATGGACATTGGATGTTGTTAATAACAAGGTCACAACATTTGAGAAATGATGTGATGAACATTCATCCAAAGTATAGCATTACGATCAAGTCATTATGTTTATTGCTATAACATCATACAAAGTAGTCTTAGTCCTTAGACCATGAGATCATGTTAATTGCTAACACTGGAAGAGTATCTTGATAACATCAAACATCACACCGTAACAGGGTGACTATAAAGATGGGTTCAGTACTACGAAGGTGTTATGTTGAGGCTCATGGATCAAGAGTGGAATTTGTCAATCCAGATGACGGATAGCTATACTCTGGGCCCTCTCGGTGATGTCACATTAAGATAGCTTGCAAGCAAGTGATGTGATCACTAGAATGTTATATCACGGGAACGAGAAAAGAGTGCATGTCGGTAACAAGATCAAACTAGGTATTTGGATACCGATGATCGAATCTCGGACATGTATTATATCATGAGACAAAGGGATTAAATTGCTGACGTTAAAGGTTCTCACGATCACAGAAGTCATCGTTGAAGGTGCAGGAGTCAGTATGGATCTCCAGGTCCCGCTTCTGATTATTGATCTGAGAGGAGTCTCAATCATGTCTGCATTATTCGCGAACCGTAGGGTGACACACTTAAGGGTTGCCGGACACCATTTAGGAGCACATATGTTCCAGAAAAAAGGTTTGCAAAGCGCAGGAAATGTTTCGATAGAAACAGGAATTGTTTCGATAGAAACAGGAATTGTTTCGGGTGAAATTGCAGAAAGTTGTTCTGCATGTAATATTGAAATGTTGCAAGGGGTTTTATGTGAATGTTTTTTCATTAAAGTAATTAAATAAATTCTGAATAAAATAAATAAAAGAGTTTTATTAAATGAGAGAGCATTAAATTTGGAGAAATTTAATGCATTTAAAGTGGAGACTTTAAAAGAGAATGTGAAGGGGCATTTTAATGTGGAGGTGTTACCACCACATGAATGGGGGAGGTGAGGGGTCACCCCCATGCGCCGGCCATGGAGAGAGGGGGCACCCCCTCCTCCTATAAAAGGCCACCCCTCTCCTCCTTCATCCTCACACCTCCTCGTGAAGGATCTCTCTCCCCCTCTAGATATTTCCCCATGGTCTCGGATTAGCGAGATACATGTTCCCGATGGCCTTGCGTCTGGAAGGAGTTGCTGCTTCCGCTGATTCGCTGGAGCGAGGAGGTGGAGGTTGTCCAGTGGCTTGAACGTGTGTGCGAGGACGGATGCGGTGCGGATTTGCGGCGCTCGGACTTCCACACGATCTTGAGATCGGCAAGCGTACGACTATATCAACCACGAGTTCCTACTCGTTAACAAAACTCGTTGTCTTCGAGGGTAAGTTCTCCATGGATGTATGTCCACCCGTTGCTCTTTATCTAGTAGATAGATCCTGGCGTATAGTTCTCATCGTAGGAAATTTTTTGTTTTCTATGCTGCGGACCCAACAAAATCTGTATAGTGCCATGTTTGGATCCAGGGCGTCCCACACTCCTGACACTTGCTGCACCACCAAATCCGAGTCGCCAAAGCATATGATCCGACGTATCCCAATCTCTTTTGCCACCTTAAGCCCGTGCACAAGTGCTTCATACTCAGTGACATTGTTTGATGCCGTGAAATGGATCTGCAGCACATATCTCAGCTGGTCCTTCTTTGGCGACGTAAGTACAACTCCGGCACCTAGCCCAGTTTTGGTTTTTGATCCGTCAAAGTGCATTCGCCAATAGTTCGGATCTGGGATTGGCGGTTCATATTGTACCTCGGCCCAATCCACGAAAAATTCCGCCACAGCTTGAGATTTGATGGCCTCTCTTCTGTCATATTGTGGCGCATAAGGAGCTAGCTCAATTGCCCATTTTGCAATTCTGCCACTCGCGTCCTTGTTACTCATTATCTCGGATATGGGGGCCTCACATATGACCCGGATAGGATGCTCCTTAAAGTAGTGCTTCAGTTTCTTGGCGGCCATGTACACGCCATAGGCCACCTTTTGATAGTGTGGGTAGTTCTGCTTTGAGGCTGACAACACCTCGCTCAAGTAATACACTGGCCTTTGCACCGACTTACCTTCCTCGTCGCGCTCCACCACTATCACTGCACTTACAACTCGGTTGGTTGCGGCTATATAGAGCAACATTGGCTCCTTTGATAGTGGTGAAGCTAGCACTGGTGCTGTGGCTAACATTTTCTTCAGGTGGGTAAAGGCTTCATCGGCATGTGGCGTCCAAACGAACTTATCCGACTTTTTCATGAGTTGGTAAAGAGGCAACGCCTTCTCTCCCAACCGACATACAAACTGACTTAACGAGGCCAGGCAACCTGTGAATTTCTGGACATCGTTAAGACACTTCGGCAGTTCCATTCATTCGATGGCTCGGATTTTGGTTGGATTAACCTCGATACCTCGGCTGGAAACAAGAAAACCAAGCAATTTTCCAGCTGGGACACCGAAGGTGCATTTTTCCCGGTTAAGCTTCATCCGGAACCTCCTTAGGGTTGCAAACGTTTGCCTGATATCGTCAAGGAGCGTGTTGCTTTCCTTGGTCTTGATAACCACATCATCCATGTACACCTGTACATTTTGACCTATGTGGTCATGCAAACATTTGTGCATACATCTTTGGTACGCTGCCCCTGCATTACGTAAACCAAACGACATGGTGCGATAGCAATAAGCCCCATACGGGGTAATAAACGCAGTCTTTATTTGATCATCCGGATTCAGAGGTATCTGGTGGAAACCAGAATATGCATCAATGAATGACAACAATTCACATCCAGCAGTTGAGTCTATGACCTGATCTATTCTTGGCAGTGGAAATGGATCTTTTGGACACGCCTTGTTCAGGTTCTTGTAATCGATACACATGCGCCAAACCACTGCCACGTTCGGGTCATCCTTCTTCTTCTCCACCAGCACCAGATTAGACAGCCAATCGGGGTGAAGAACTTCCATGATGAATCCTGCAGCTTGCAACCGAGCTATCTCATCCCCAATGACTTTCCTGCTATGTTTGGCGAAGCGGCGGAGAGGTTGCTTCACCGGCTTAGCTCTGGGTCTCACATTCAAAGAGTGCTCGGCCAACTCCCTCGGAACACCTTGCAAGTCCTGTGTGGACCAAGAAAAAATGTCCCGATTCTCACGGAGGAAGCTGACGAGCTCGCTTTCCTATTTATCACTTAACCCCGGCACCAATTTTTACGGTGCGCTCTGGGAACATGTCATCAACAGGAACCCTCTTGGTATCTTTCGTGGCATGGAAAGAGACACTTCCATGCGGGTTACTCAGCGCCGGCATATACTGCTGTGCGGACTGAGCCAATGCCGCCACCTCTTGAATTTTCCTTTTTCCTGCGCAATCACGAGTGACTCGGCTAAGTTTGACCCGGCCAACACACACTCCATGGAACGTCGGAAATCCCCAGCAATGGTAATCACTCTGTTCGGTCCGGGCAACTTCATCTTCAAGTAGCTAACATGACAGCTTGCCATGAACTTGCTCAAGGTTGGCCTTCCGAGTAACGCATGGTATGAACTTTCCAAGTTCACCACCTCGAACTCCAAATTTTCAGTTCGGCAGTTATCCCTCGTGCCGAACAAGACGTCAACCCGGACCTTGCCTATGGGCTCACAAGAAATGCCGGGCACAATGCCATGGAAAGTTGTCCTCGTGGCCTGGAGCATGTTTTCCGAGATACCCAACTTGCGCATTGTGTCCGCATACATGATATTAATGCTACTGCCGTTGTCGATCAACACCTATGAGAATCTTACGTTAATGCTAGGTCCAATGAATGTCGGATCCAGCACCAACGCATACGAACCAGGGCTTGGCATGAGCTTGGGATGATCCCTGATGCTCCAGGTGATTTCCTGATCGGACCACGGCATGTACCTCGTCACTGCAGGCATCACTGCATTCACCTCCATATGCCTACGCTGCAAGCTCTTTCTATCTGTTTCCTCAGTGGTAAACACACAGTAGCTCTGATGGTGCTCCCTGTACTCATTTCTCCCCTCATTTCCGGAGTACCTTTGATCCGGCTGATGCTGATTTTCTACTTGGTGCACTGCATCCCTTCTTTCATTGTTATCATACCTCGGCAGAGGGGGAGGCAACATTAGTTGTTGCGTGTTCGCTCCGGAGAGCAATTGCTGCCGGGGTAACTCCTACCAAGGCTGATCATTCCGGGGTGCCTGAGCATTCCCCGATCCACCTTGTTCAATCTTGCGCATCCACTCACATTGCCTCGTCGTATGCCCCGCTGGGTTACTCGGATTTGGCGTGTGAAACTTACACGGCTGGTCCAACATCGACTCATAAGTATATCTCGGACGGTCTTTCCTTTCTTGCCACTTCTTCTTTTGCTCTGGTGTCCACGTCTTCTTGCCATCGTTTCTCGGAGTCCACTGCCCTCCAGTTTTTTGGCGTTGACTGCCCCCTGATGCGTGCTGATCTTGATTTACAACTGCAACTTGGTGCGATCCGTATCGATGATCCGGTCTATCATCTCTCCTTTTTCCTCTGTAGTCATTCCTTCGGGATGATCCGGCCCCATCTCTCTGATAGTACTCATCGTTTGACTCGTTCGATACGAGCCTAGGTTGAGTCGGATCACCCAAAGCATAGGAATCTGCAATCCGGATCATCTCTGCCAATGTAGTTGGCATTTTCCTTTGCAACTTCATCCACAGCTCGCTTCCATACCTGCACCCTTGTGCAAACCACGCTATGGCCTGTGATTCGATCACGCCCTCACATGAGTTTCTCACAGTGCACCACCGGGTTAAAAACTCCCGATCCGTCTCATTTGGCCTTTGCTTGCACATAGCTAGGGTCTGCGGCCTATTTGGCCTTTGATACGTAGTCGAAAAATTGCTGATGAACATTTCCTCGAAATCTATCCAGCAGTTGATGCTTCCTAGTGGAAAATTGTTCATCCACACCCTTGCCGGGCCTTCCAACATCTAAGGTACATATCGTACAGCCCATCTCAGGTTGCCAGTGGCAATTTTCACTGCTGTAGCATAATTTATCAGCCAATCCTCCGGCTTTGTACTGCCGTCATACGTCTTCGTGGAAGGAAATATGCCCTGAGAGGCAATAATAAAGTTGTTATTATATATTTCTTGTATATGATAGATGTTTATTTTTCATGCTATAATTGTATTGATAGGAAACATCAATACATGTGTGTTTAATAAACAAAAAGGGTTCCTAGTTATGCCTCTCTTATAGACTAGCTTGTTGATTAACAAGATGATCAAAGTTTCCTGATCATGGACATTGGATGTTGTTAATAACAAGGTCACAGCATTTGTGAAATGATGTGATGAACATTCATCCGAAGTATAGCATTACGATCAAGTCATTATGTTTATATTGCTAGAACACCATACAAAGTAGTCTTAGTCCTTAGACCATGAGATCATGTTAATTGCTAACACCGGAAGAGTATCTTGATAACATCAAACGTCACACCGTAACAGGGTGACTATAAAGATGGGTTCAGTACTACGAAGTTTTTATGTTGAGGCTCATGGATCAAGAGTGGAATTTGTCAATCCAGATGACGGATAGATATACTCTGGGCCCTCTCGGTGATATCACATTAAGATAGCTTGCAAGCAAGTGATGCGATCACTAGAATGTTATATCACGGGAACGAGAAAAGAGTGCATGTCGGTAACGAGATCAAACTAGGTATTTGGATACCGATGATCGAATCTCGGACATGTATTATATCATGAGACTAAGGGATTAAATTGCTGACGTTAAAGGTTCTCACGATCATAGAAGTCATCGTTGAAGGTGTAGGAGTCAGTATGGATCTCCGGGTCCCGCTTCTGATTATTGATCTGAGAGGAGTCTCAATCATGTCTGCATTATTCACGAACCATAGGGTGACACACTTATGGGTTGCCGGACACCATTTAGGAGCACATATGTTCCGGACAAAAGGTTTGCAAAGTGCAGGAAATGTTTCGATAGAAACAGGAATTGTTTCGATAGAAACCGGAATTGTTTCGGGTGAAATTGCAGAAAGTGGTTCTGCATGTAATATTGAAATATTGCAAGGGGTTTTATGTGAATGTTTGTTATTTAAAGTAATTAACAAAATTTTGAATAAAATAAATAAAAGAGTTTTATTAAATGAGAGAGCATTAAATTTGGAGAAATTTAATGCATTTAAAGTGGAGACTTTAAAAGAGAATGTGAAGGGGCATTTTAATGTGGAGGGGTTACCACCACATGAATGGGGGAGGTGAGGGGTCACCCCCCCATGCGCCGGCCATGGAGAGAGGCGGCACCCCCCCTCCTCCTATAAAAGGCCACCCCTCTCCTCCTTCATCTACACACCTCCTCGTGAAGGATCTCTCTCCCCCTCTAGATATTCCCCCATGGTCTCGGATTAGCGAGATACATGTTCCTGGTGGCCTTGCGTCTGGAAGGAGTTGCTGCTTCTGCTGATTTGCTGGAGCGAGGAGGTGGAGGTTGTCCGGTGGCTTGAACGTGTGTGCGAGGACGGATGCGCTGCTGATTTGCGGCGCTCGGACTTCCACACGATCTTGAGATCGGGAAGCGTACGACTACATCAACCACGAGTTCCTACTCGTTAACAAAACTCGTTGTCTTTGAGGGTAAGTTCTCCATGGATGTATGTCCACCCGTTGCTCTGTATCTAGTAGATAGATCTTGGCGTATAGTTCTCATCATAGGAAATTTTTTGTTTTCTATGCTGCAGACCCAACAGTGGTATCAGAGCCTGATCTATGCGTAGGTGCTTTGTACGGGTAGTACACATATGTTTATATGTGGGCGATGATCATCATGTTATTGCATCTTCTATGTACTTTGGATATTGGTGGCATAGTGGGATGAAGCGGCCCGGACCAACCTTACATGTCATCGTACATGAGACCGATTCCACGACTGACATGCAACTTGTTTTGCATAAGTGGCTGGCGGGTGTCTGTCTCTCCTACTATAGTCAATATCTGATTTACAACGAGTTGCTAATAATTTTGTTATCCTCGTTGTGGTTCATGTCCGTAGGTAAGACCGGTTCTATCTCTGAAAGCCCTAAGCCACGTAAAACTTGCAATTGATAAATTAGAGGCGTCTAGTTTAGATCGTTGCTAGGCTAGTGTCTTGATATGGTATTGTTGTAAGTAGATGTATGATAGATACTCTTACAACTCACTTAACGTGTAAGTTCCATAGACCTTGGCCTTACACACAAAGGAATGATAGATATCATACCACGATGCAAATGATAGAGATCAAATGCATGGACCATATCACCTCACTTCACACATTAGATGTTAGCATCTTATATTGCTAGTTTGGCGCTTTTGGTAGCATTATAAGATGATCCCTCATTTAGATATCAAGATAAAATGTGTTCTTCCTTAAGTATGCACCGTTTTGTGGATCGTGTTTTGAGGCATCACATGATGATCGGGTGTTCTCGACTCTACGCTTTCATACAACGGGTGTAAGACAGTATTACACACGCGAATACTAAGGTTCTTACTTGACGAGCCTAGCATGTACAGACATGGCCTCGGAACACGGACCGAAAGGTTAAGCATGAGTCATATATTTGATATGATGCCTATATAGATACTCGCCTTTGAAGCTACACCGACTCACGTGATGATCGGACTTGGTGTAGTGGATTTGGTTCATGTCATCACCAAAAGGACACGAGGGATGTCATTTTTGAGTGGGAGTTCATTAGTAATTTGGATTAGTTGAACTCAATCTATCATAAACTTAGTCTAAATATATTTTACAAATTCTGTTGTAGATGGCACCACCTGCTTTTAGTTTCAATGTGTTCATGGAGAAAGAGAAGCTTGCTGCGAATGGTAGCAACTTCACCAACTGGGCTATGAATTTGAGGATTCTCCTCACTGCTGCACAAAAGCAATATGTGCTAGAGGCGCCGCTAGGCCCCCCACCAGCTCCTGATGCCCCTGGCGAGGAAAAGAACATCTATATAACTCGTCAGGAGGACCACAACTTAGTTCATTGCAGCATACTGTATGGGCTAGAACCAGAACTTCGAAAACGTTTCGAAAATGGCAATGCCTTTGATACCATGGGAGAATTGAAAATGATTTTCGATACCCATGCTGCCGTAGAGAGTTATAATGCTTCTGAAAATTTCTTTAGCTGCATGATGGAAGAGACCAGCTCCGTTAGTGAGCATGTACTCAAAATGTCTGGGTACGCCGATAAGCTTGTGTCCTTGGGAATAACGATTCCCATTGACTTAGGCATACATCGTGTTCTCCAATCTCTGCCACCTAGCTACAAGAGCTTCGTGATGAACTATAATATGCAGGGCATGAAGAAGTATCTTCCCGAGCTTCTGTCAATGCTTAAGACTGCAGAAGTGGAGATTAGGAAAGAACATCAAGTGTTGATGATCAATAAGACCACCGGTTTCAAGAAGGACAAGAAAGGCAAGCAGAAGGGAAAGAAGGGCGGGAAATCTGTTGTCGCGCCTGAAAAGAAACCCCGAGCTGGCCCTAAGTCTGACCCCGAGTGCTACTATTGCAAAGGGACTGGCCATTGGAAGCGCAACTGCCCCAAGTATTTGGCGGACAAAAAGTCCGGGAAGGCAAACAAAGGTATATGTGATATACATGTTATCGATGTGTACTTGACTAGTACTCGCAGTAGCACCTGGGTATTTGATACGGGATCGGTTGCTAATATATGTAACTCGGTTCAGGGGCTGCGGAACAAGCAACAACTAGCAAGGGATGAGGTCACGATGCGAGTCGGCAATGGATCAAGAGTTGATGTCATCGCCGTCGGAACGCTGCCTCTCCATATGCCGTCGGGATTAGTTATCAACCTGAATAATTGTTATTTGGTGCCTGCACTGAGCATGAACATTGTATCCGGATCATGTTTGATGCAAAGTGGTTATTCGTTTAAATCTGAAAACAATGGTTGTTCGATTTATATGAATAATATCTTTTATGGTCATGCACCTATATTGAATGGTTTATTTCTATTGGATCTCGATAGTAGTATTACGCATATTCATAATGTTGATGCTAAAAGGATTAAACTTGATAATGATATATCTGCATATATGTGGCACTGCCGTCTAGGTCATATTGGCGTTAAACACATGAAGAAACTCCATTCTGATGGACTTTTGGAATCACTTGATTTTGAATCATTTGATACATGTGAGCCATGCCTTATGGGCAAGATGACTAGAACGTCGTTTTCCGGTTCAATGGAATGGGCGACAGATTTATTGGAAATCATACATACTGATGTGTGTGGACCAATGAGTGTGTCGGCGCAAGGTGGATATCGTTATTTTGTTACTTTCACAGATGATTTGATTAGATACGGGTATATCTTTTTGATGAAACACAAGTCTGAAACTTTTGAAAAGTTCAAGGAATTTTCAGAATGAAGTGGAAAATCATCGTAACAGAAAGATCAAATTTCTGCGGTCCGACCGTGGAGGAGAGTATCTTATTTACGAGTTTAGCACACATATGAAAGAGTGTGGAATAGTTTCACAACTCACGCCTTCCGGAACACCACAACGTAATGGTGTGTCAGAACGTCGTAATCGTACTTTATTAGATATGGTTCGATCTATGATGTCTCTGACTGACTTGCCACTGTCATTTTGGGGTTATGCACTGGAAACCGCTACATTCACTTTAAATAGGGCACCATCTAAATCCGTTGAAAAGATACCGTATGAATTATGGTTTGGAAACAAACCTAAGCTGTCATTTCTTAAAGTTTGGGGATGTGATGTTTATGTGAAGAAACTTCAACCAGATAAACTCGAACCCAAAGCAGAAAAATGCATCTTCATAGGATACCCTAAGGAAACGATTGGGTATACCTTCTATCATAGATCCGAGGGCAAGGTTTTTGTTGCCAAGAATGGATCCTTTCTTGAGAAGGAGTTTCTCGCGAAAGGTGTGAGTAGTCGGAAGGTAGAACTCGAAGAGGTTATTGAACCTTCTCTTCATGAAATGGCAAGTAGCGCAGCATCGGAAGTTGTTTCGGAGTTGACTTCACCTAATGAAGAGAGAGCTAATGATATTGATCATGCAACTCCGAAAGAGGACACTACCGAACCTCGCAGGTCAAGCAGGACACGTGCAGCTCCTGAACTGTACGGCAATCCTGTTATGAATTTCATGATTGATGAAATAGATGACCCTGCGACGTATGAAGAAGCGATGATGAGCCCTGATTCCAACAAATGGCTAGAAGCCATGAAATCCGAGATGGAATCCATGTACGAAAACCAGGTTTGGACCTTGGTGGACTTACCTCACGATCGAAAGGCCGTTGAGAATAAATGGATTTTCAAAAGAAAAACTGATGCTGATGGTAATGTAACCATCTATAAGGCTCGACTTGTCGCAAAGGGGTTTCAACAAATTCAAGGAGTTGACTACGATGAGACATTCTCTCTCGTAGCGATGCTTAAGTCAGTTAGGATTATGTTAGTAATTGCTATGTATTTCGATTATGAAATATGGCAGATGGATGTCAAAACTGCGTTCCTCAATGGTAATATTGAAGAAGAGTTGTATATGATACAACCAAAGGGTTTTGTCGATCCTAAGGATGCTAATAAGGTGTGCAAACTTCAGCGATCCATCTATGGACTGAAGCAAGCATCCTGGAGTTGGAATCTCCGCTTTGATGAGGTGATCAAAGATTTTGGATTTGTCCAAACTTATGGAGAGGCTTGTATTTACAAGTGAGTGGGAGCAATGTGGCATTTCTGATATTATATGTGGATGACATATTATTGATTGGAAATGATATAGATCTTTTAAACAGTGTTAAAAGTTATCTAAACAGCAAATTTTCGATGAAAGACCTTGGTGAAGCTTCATATATATTAGGCATTAAAATCTATAGAGATAGATCAAGACGCCTAATTGGGCTATCGCAGAGCACATACCTTGATAAGATATTAAAGAAGTTTAATATGGACGAAAGTAAGAAGGGGTTCTTACCTATGTTGCAAGGCAAGACATTGAGTAAGACTCAAAGTCCGGCTACGGCGGAAGAAAGAGAGATGATGGATAAGATCCCGTATGCCTCGGCCATAGGCTCTATTATGTATGCCATGCTATGTACAAGACCGGATGTGGCACATGCTATTAGTTTGACTAGTAGGTACCAATCTGATCCAGGTTCGGAACACTAGATAGCGGTAAAGAACATCCTCAAGTACTTGAGAAGAACTAAGGATATGTTTCTTATATACGGAGGTGAAGAAGAGCTAGTCGCTAAGTGTTATGTCGATGCTAGCTTTGACACTGATCCGGATGACTCTAAGTCTCAATCTGGATACGTATTTCTCTTGAACGGAGCAGCAGTTAGTTGGAGGAGTTCCAAACAACCTGTGGTAGCTGGATCAACAACGGAGGCGGAATATGTTGCTGCTTCAGAAGCGGCGCAGGAGGCAGTTTGGATGAAAGAGTTCATTACAGAAATGGGTGTGGTTCCCAGTGCATTGGACCCGATGGTGATCTATTGTGACAACAATGGAGCCATAGCCAACGCAAAGGAACCAAGGTCTCACAAGAATTCCAAACATATTAAGCGCCGGTTTCACTCCATCCGCGAGCATGTCAAGGATGGAGATATAAAGATTTGTAAAGTGCACACGGACCTAAATGTTGCAGATCCGTTGACTAAAGTACTCCCTAGGGCAAAACATGATCAACACCAGAACTCCATGGGTGTTAGATTTATCACTGTGTAAACTAGATTATTGTCTCTAGTGCAAGTGGGAGACTGGAGGAAATATGCCCTGAGAGGCAATAATAAAGTTGTTATTATATATTTCTTGTATATGATAGATGTTTATTTTGCATGCTATAATTGTATTGATAGGAAACATCAATACATGTGTGTTTAATAAACAAAAAGGGTTCCTAGTTATGCCTCTCTTATAGACTAGCTTGTTGATTAACAAGATGATCAAGGTTTCCTGATCATGGACATTGGATGTTGTTAATAACAAGGTCACAACATTTGTGAAATGATGTGATGAACATTCATCCAAAGTATAGCATTACGATCAAGTCATTATGTTTATATTGCTATAACATCATACAAAGTAGTCTTAGTCCTTAGACCATGAGATCATGTTAATTGCTAACACCGGAAGAGTATCTTGATAACATCAAACATCACACCGTAACAGGGTGACTATAAAGATGGGTTCAGTACTACGAAGGTGTTATGTTAAGACTCATGGATCAAGAGTGGAATTTGTCAATCCAGATGACGGATACATATACTCTGGGCCCTCTCGGTGATATCACATTAAGATAGCTTGCAAGCAAGTGATGTGATCACTAGAATGTTATATCACGGGAACGAGAAAAGAGTGCATGTCGGTAACGAGATCAAACTAGGTATTTGGATACCGATGATCGAATCTCGGACATGTATTATATCATGAGACAAAGGGATTAAATTGCTGACGTTAAAGGTTCTCACGATCACAGAAGTCATCGTTGAAGGTGCAGGAGTCAGTATGGATCTCCAGGTCTCGCTTCTGATTATTGATCTGAGAGGAGTCTCAATCATGTCTGCATTATTCGCGAACCGTAGGGTGACACACTTAAGGGTTGCCGGACACCATTTAGGAGCACATATGTTCCAGAAAAAAGGTTTACAAAGCGCAGGAAATGTTTCGATAGAAACCGGAATTGTTTCGGGTGAAATTGCAGAAAGTGGTTCTGCATGTAATATTGAAATGTTGCAAGGGGTTTTATGTGAATTTTTGTTAATTAAAGTAATTAACAAAATTCTGAATAAAATAAATAAAAGAGTTTTATTAAATGAGAGAGCATTAAATTTGGAGAAATTTAATGCATTTAAAGTGGAGACTTTAAAAGAGAATGTGAAGGGGCATTTTAATGTGGAGGGTTACCACCACATCAATGGGGGAGGTGAGGGGTCACCCCCCCATGCGCCGGCCATGGAGAGGGGGGGCACCCCCCCTCCTCCTATAAAAGGCCACCCCTCTCCTCCTTCATCCACACACCTCCTCGTGAAGGATCTCTCTCCCCCTCTAGATATTCCCCCATGGTCTCGGATTAGCGAGATACATGTTCCCGGTGGCCTTGTGTCTGGAAGGAGTTGCTACTTCCGCTGATTCACTGGAGCGAGGAGGTGGAGGTTGTCCGGTGGCTTGAACGTGTGTGCGAGGACGGATGCGCTGCTGATTTGCGGCGCTCGGACTTCCACACGATCTTGAGATCGGCAAGCGTATGACTACATCAACCACGAGTTCCTACTCATTAACAAAACTCGTTGTCTTCGAGGGTAAGTTCTCCATGGATGTATGTCCACCCGTTGCTCTGTATCTAGTAGATAGATCTTGGCGTATAGTTCTCATCGTAGGAAAATTTTTGTTTTCTATGCTGCGGACCCAACATTCGTGCCCCTGGGTAGCTGGAAGTTGGGTACCGGTGGCTCCTTCATGATCCGGGGTCCAAAACATGCTGGACCCGGTGGACCTTGACATTCAATTTGTTCTGACCTATACAGTCGATCCAGTTTCAACCTGGCATCATCCGGCATCAAATCCCTGCTTCCCAGTCTTGACCCTATCACATGATAGTCCTGCCTTGGGTATCCCGCGTTTGCCATTTCCGAGTCTCCATCATAATACCTGTCTTGGTCTCGTGGAGCGCCTTTCTTTTGCATACCTCGGCCGGCACTTTGCTCTTGCCTTGGTATATTCCGCTGCTGCGGTTGTCCTGCTCCAGCCGAGTTTCGCTGTCCGACATTGCTGTTGACAACATTCCCTTGACCGGCATTGCCTTGGTCGCGGTTACCTCGGCCAGCTTCACCTCCGCTCACACTCCGTCGATCATCATTTTTCTGAGCTTCTTTTCCTTTCCCTGCCCGCGTTGGGTCATACGGGACGATCTGTTTGTTCCGTCTGGCCGAGGTCACCACCTCTACTCTCCTTGGACCGCCATGAGGAGAAGATGCGGCTCCAGCGGATTTCTCCGGGTTACCCACCGCCGAATGGACGATCTTGGAGGCTCCAGCTCTCTCCGGGTTAGCTCTGAGTTGTTCCTCGTTTTGCCTATTTGCAATCCGAACCAGCTCGTTAACCCTATCTTGCTGCCTTTGCCGGGCTTCACCTGTCAGACCCTCTAACTCGGATGCAGCTCCATCCGCTGCCTTGAGGTTCTTTTCCGGGGTACTGTACCTCGGCAGCCCCACGGACAAACAGTTTTCTAACACCTCAATTCCAGTATCACCCTCTCTGTTCATCTCGCTCATGAGATTTCTTCCCTTTACTTTTCCAGCGTCAACTTTGTTAGCCTTTGCGTACTCACGCAGCGTCATATTCAACGACTGCTGAGCCACGGCTATTTTCTTTGCACCCTCTAGGATTTTCTGCCTAGTTTCTTCTAGCTCGGCATGCGCTCGTGCCGGATCTACTGCTGCTACTACAGGGTTTTCCAAGCTATCCATTGCTTCCCTCAACACGTTTTCCGGCCTCTATAGTGGAGGACCTCTACCTTTCCTCGGTGCCTTGGGCGTTACCTCCGGATCTGGCGTCAGATCCTTGCTCGCGCCGGCACCTGGCGCAGTCATCATCACATCTGCATGGTCCGGGGAGCGAGCGATACGCGTCCCGGGAACCACGGTGAGGGGTGGCTCCTCCGCATCAATGATGTGACGCGGATGAACACACGACACGTCCACATCAACGTAGACCTTGTGCGCGCCGAGCCTGACGAAGAGGCCATTGCGCGGAATAGGGCGCGTGCCGAAGCAGCCAGCGTTGTCGCTGACGAAATCCAGCGCTCCAAAGCGCTGAACGAGCCCGGAGACGATGCGCTCGCCGGTGCCGATGATTTTTCCCATCCGGATTATGACCCCTGCTAGCGCCGCTAGCCCCACGGTGAGCGCCAACTGTCGTGGTGGTGTCACGGCAGATGCCATTGATAGGCTAAAGGTGGGGACTAATATACGCTAGGGGAATCCAGGGAGGGATAGTGAAGTGATTCTCCACACAGATGTTTATATTGCTCAGTTTCCAAGATTTCAAGTGCTCCTTGAGCTGTATTGGCGAGAGGAGGAAGAAGGATCTCTCTTACTCTCACCAACAGATCGTACCAAAAACCCTAGCCCCAGCAGAATAGAGCAAAACCAATTGACTAGAGAACAACCCCTTCTACTAAAACCCTAGCCCCTCTTTTATAGAGGGAGCTCGGGCTCAGCCTAAGGCATACGTGGAAGCATATTCCTAGGAATATGCTTCCTCCCAAAGTAGTAAGCCGACCGGGGTGCTTTTCCCCCGCGTCACACATGCTTTAGCTACGTGAGCCTCTGTGGCGCCCGCGTCAGCCGACATGGGCGTTGTCACCCTTGTCGGCCATGCCCCGGTGGTCCTGTCCTTGCTTGCTTCGCTCAGGTAGTGCGTATAGGGGCTTCTTTTGACCAGCGAGATTCCTTCCTTCTCCTAGAAGCTAGCCGTGACCCGGATCATGGTTGATCCGGCCACACCTATTCCTGCATACCAGTAAAACCTGTACTTCTGACTTACTGCTTAAGTCGGATGAGACCTAGTTAGGCGAACGCCCCCAGGTCCGGATTACCCCGTGATTCGGCCTGCCTTGAGGTGACCCGGCCAGCATTCGCTTTGGCCTTGCCGAACCTCGGCTAACTTGGCCTTTATACCCCGGCGTGAACCTACCCGGGGGTATCCCCCCAACATAGAATTTTCCATAGCATTAGCAATAATGGTGTCCAAATAATTCACACTAACAACATTGCTATTAGCATGCAAATAAAGTTCCATAGGTTTTTTAATTTTCTCTTCAAACACTTCATGTCCTAACTCAAGATAACTACTATAAAGCACTCTAATTATTTTGTTGTTTTCCATTAAGCCTAACTAGTGAAAAAAAGAAACAAAAAGACCAAATTTCAGAATCTAAAGGAAATAACTTCGAGCACTCACACCGGAGGATGTGAGTACCTTTTACCTTACCTCCCCGGCAACGGCGCCCGAAAATAGCTATTGGCGCGTGGTTGATGTGGGAGCTTCTTCTTCTTTTAGTCCCCAGCAACGACGCCAGAAATTAGCTTGATGTCTATGCACTTCTATTCTTGTAGATAGTTGTTGGGCCTCCAAGTGCAGAGGTTTGTAGAACAGCAGCAAGTTTTTCCCTTAAGTGGATCACCCAAGGTTTATCGAACTCAGGGAGGAAGTGGTCAAAGATATCCCCTCTCAAACAACCCTGCAATCAAGATACAAGAAGTCTCTTGTGTCCCCAACACACCCAATACACTTGTCAGGTGTATAGGTGCACTAGTTCGGCGAAGAGATAGTGAAATACAAGTGGTATAGATAATTATAAGTGGTAACGGTGATAGAAAATAGCTTGATGGCGTGGAAAAGACTAAAGTAAAACTGAAATAAAGATAGAAGCAAGCAAACATGTAATAGATCTAATAGCAAACGGTGTTTCAGTACTTAGAAACAAGGCCTAGGGATCATACTTTCACTAGTGAACAGTCTCATATAAATATATTCTTCTTTATGATACTACGCTGAAGTACTCTCCGGTTAGACACTCTAATCCATGGTAGGGCTATAACAGCACACCTCAAAGTAAGCCTTTCCCATCTAGATAACCCCAGACTGTCACCTTGAGCACTAGATGGTTCCAACAAACACCATAATTTCATAAAGACATCCAACTCCAAATATAACTCATAACAAGTATTTGTAATCTCTAGCCTAAGTGCCACCATGGTGTGCACACTATCAACTTCACACACATGGGAAGAGCAGAGATCTATTAAAGCACTTGAGTAGCAAGGTAGATCTATAGATTACAAGCTCATGATCTCAATAAGATCGTGCATAGAGAGAGAGATGAACACATAGCTACCGGTAGAACCCTTAGCCTCGAGAGAGAACTACTCCCTCCTTATCATGGGAATCAGCATCAGCGATGGAGATGGTGGTGGAGATCGATGGAGATGGCTCCTTGGGAGCCCTTCCCTATCTCGGCAGGGTGCCGGAACAGAGATCCCCCGAATCTCCCCTTCGGTGGTGGCGGCGCTGCGGAACTTTTATGGCTGGAGGCTTGACGATTTTGGGTTTTTACATCGGGAGGCATCTTATAGGCGAAGAGGCAAGGTCGGTGGGCGGCCAGGGGGCCCACACCACCTGGTGGCGCGGCTAGGGCTAGCCTGCGCCACCATATGGTGTGCCGACCCTGGTGCCCTACGCAGTCTCTGCTTCGTGTTTCCGTGTTGCTCGGGAAAAATAGGCATATTGGCTTTTGTCCCGTCCAATTCCGAGAATATTGATTTTCTGACTTTCTTGAAACCAAAAACAGCAGAAAACAGGCAACTGGCACTGTGGCATCTTGTTAATGGGTTAGTCCAAGAAAATGTATAAAAATACTCCAAAGTGTGGACAAAACATAAGAAAGTAGATATAAAACAAGCATAGAACATCAAAAATTATAGATACGTTAGCAACGTATGAGACCACAAGGTCATGACAAAAAAGGTGAAAGACAAAGCACGATTCGCTATGAATAATGTCTTGGATGAATTCAAAAAAATTGATCTAGAAGTTCTAAAGTCTAGTGGATTTGATACTAGTAAAGTACTAGTGTCTCGTAAAAGAAACTCTCAATTTGATAATTGATCAAGGGATTTTGAAGTTATTCAAAATATTGAGAAAATATCCAATTTGCATGAAATTGAGTGGGAGCTATAAAGTCTTCCTAAAATAATATGTGAATGACATATTTTTGAGTGGGAGCAGTGTAAGTTTCGGACTTGAATATGTAGGAAACATATTTTGAGTGGGATCTTAATGTTGATTCTTATGTTTATATGACACATTAAGAATAAAAGCGTAGGTACCGATAAATAATGATTTATAAGGGTAAAGTTGAAACAAAGTATGTTACAATATTATGTTGGAATGTATTCCTAAAAGAGATTCTGAAATAGTTTCGGAATAGGAATTGATTAAGGAATGATCCTTAATCATTTGAATTAGGAATTTCATGTGAGTGCTACTTCGATGGTCAAAATAAAGATAAGGATGATCGTCATCCACTATGTTTTGACATAGGTTCTGTCTTACAAACCATGATGAGAACTCAACATAATATGATCCAAGAAGAAAGGTTCGGAAGTGATTAAATATGAATCACTGAACATTGAGCTAAGTTCGTACATAGTGTCCGATGAGAACAGTAGACATATTTTCCAAATCCATGAAGGATGGCATACCTTAAAGCATAAAGGGTTTTGATATAAGGACATATGTTAACCTTAAAGGATTGGAAATCTCTGCATTGAAAATACTGACTTAAGTCAAATAGGAAGCGTGGTGACAGACATCGAAATATGCACATGGTGCACTAGTGTTTCGATAATTATATTTCAAATAAAAGTATAAGGATACTACTGAAGTAATGTATAATATTATGGCTAGACAAGATCGTCTTTTCATAGAGAGAGTGTCCTAGGGCACAGTGCCCATGAGAAAGTTCACATTGACTAATCTAACGTCACGGTTGGCTCCTAAAAATGACCTCACTCTGTTTCCATAACTACTATACATACACAAGATGTTATCATAAGATGATAAAGTATTAAGGTCAATTAAGGTGACATTAGTAAGTTGTAAAGAATAGGAGGGCATGTAAAGTCCAGACCCTAAACTCAACCTCTTCCATGAGCAAGCATAATCAGATGTGTCAAATTGTATGGTGTCGATGATTGGTAGACAAATACAACTAGTTTATTTATACTCTAGTGCAAGTGGGAGACTGTTAGAAATATGCCCTAGAGACAAATAATAATATGGATTATTATCATATTTTATAAAATTTATGATTAAGTTTTATATCATGCTATAAATGTATTGAAAGGAAACATCAATACACGTGTGATATATAAACAACTAGGAGTTCTCGGTGAATCTCTAGTCACTGGTTCAATCGTCAACCGATGATCAAGGTTTCCTGATCATGTGGCATTTATGCTAGTTGGAAATGGGGTCACCTCATTGCGAGAATAAGATGATGAACTATGCCCAATCTAAGCATCGTGACACGATCATGTCACGAAGTTCAAGTTACGATGATTAGGAAACATAGTGTCTTATTTCTTAGACCGTGAGACCATAACAATCATGATCACCCGAGAACATTTTGATAGCATAAAAGGTCACTTGGTTAAACAATAATCATAAAAGGTGTGTTCAGGTATTTATAGGGGCATGTAGAGTCATTTTATGTCAAGAGCGGGATTTGTCCATCCACGTGATGGAAAGATACTCAAGGGCCCACTCGGAGAAATTATATCCAACAGTTGTGCAACGTGTGACTTGGTCACGGGGATAGCTCTTGTCAGAACGAATTAAGTAGAATTTGTTGTCAATGATATTGAACACGACATGGTGATGTCATTAATCAGATCTCGGACAATGCAAGTATCAAAGAGACAAGAGGAACATGGCATGATGTTCATGGTTCAATGACATAAATTCGTGGAATGCACAGGGGTCATCATGGGCATCCAGGTCCCGCTAATGATCATTGGTACGATGGGTAGGGGCGGAGCAAGGATTTGACATTGAGGGGGCGAAGATATTGATGATCATACATAAGATTTTTTTTCTCGCGAAGGCTATAACTATGTGTCATGTTGTGTTGGAAGAACTGTTTGGACAAAAACCATAACAATATATAAACGTCTCGGCATAGAACTGATATTAATATGTAGCACTAAATCTCAGACAATACAAACATAATATAAATTTATATTGGATCAACTTTGTCTCCGCGAGTATAATCTTGATAATTCCATTTCAGGTGACCTTCCTAGTATTTTTTTCGAGTATAGAAATTATTATGCGTCAAGTCGTCGTCGTCATCAAGAAAACATCAAACAAAAGAAACATTTTTTCTGTAAATTAATCAATTAGACTACAGGTTATGCAATCAATCAATAAAAAACTAAGGACTTGGTACCTTCAATCTAAGTGAGGAAGATTGATTCATATACTCCATGGCATAGCACGCATGTCACTGCCATTACGGCATGATTAACAAAGATAGAAACCGGCAAATAACAGGGCTAGGTAGCATGGTGTCACGGTCGTGCCACCACGTGGCATCTGGCGACTGAGTAGTAGCGGGCGACGGTGGCAAGCGGTCTAGTCAGTTGGTCATATGGTGCTACCTATTAGGTCCAGTTACACAAACAAAGAATGTGGGGACATGTTACTATGATTGACAAATACACATAAACCATGGACTACGTTTAGCCTTAGGTAGAGATCAGCATGACTAAACAAATAAATTTGAGCTTAGTGCTAAGTAATTAAGCCTATAAGACCATTAATTTAGTACTAAAATTTGCACCTATGTATTGAGGGGGCGATGGTTAGGGGGGTCTAGCCCCTGCTCCCCCCCTTGGCTCCGCCCCTGACGAGAGAGATTTCGACCATGTCTGGAGTGTTTTCGAACCGTGGGGTATCACGCTTAAGGCTTGATGATGCTATGAGATCTTTTTGGTATCAGCAGAATCACCGAAGAATAGAAACAGAGAAAACCGAAAGCTTTTCAGAAAGTCCATAGGATGTTCGAATGGGGTGGAAGGAGTTCCATAGCCATAGAGGGTTGAATAATGTAAGTAAATTTTAAATATTGATCTAATCATTTATTTATATTTATTTAATAAAAGAAAAGCAATTAAAAGGTCAAATTCACTATTGGGTCAAAATCCCTAAGGGAAAAAGGCCATAGAGGGAAAAGACCAAAGAGAGAAAGGGAGGAGGGGTTGCATGGGCCCCATGCACCGCCGACTAGGCCCATGGGGGCCTTGGCCGGCTGGCCACCCCCTCCCGATCTCCTCTCCCTATTGTTTAGTCCCGCATGGCTAAGCTAACTAGCTATGGAGTGTCTTTCCCCTATATATTGAGAGGTATCTTGAGAAAATAAATACACCAATAATGAATAAAGGTTCTCTCTCTTTTGGGGAGATCTCTAGTTGATATTTTTTCTCTCTCTCTCTCGTGACCGCGGTCCCAAGTCTGTACTGCACGATCAGGAGACTTATTCACTGCGGAGCGCCGTCGCGCTGCGGGATTTGGATCCAGAAGGTCTACTGCCGCAACTGATGCTGGATCCTAGGAGCGGGAGTCATCGTTAGGCACCGGACATGTATACCCCCCCCCCCACGAGGTGAAACACTTGGGGCACTAGGAGTCGTCGAAGCCGCAGGAGCCGTCGGACTTCAACCCGACCCCGAGGTCAGCGTCGGTACGACTACATCAGCTACACTCTCCTGAGCATTGATAAAGCTTTTTAGTCTTCAAGAGTAAGTTCGCGAAAATCCCATCCCGTTACTGCATTACTAATAGATAGATCCTGACATTAGGGTTCTTGGTGTAGAAATTATTTATTATTTTCAGGCCCGGAATCCCTACACATCAATACATCGACATTTACAACAAGCCGATGGGATACTAGCAAGAGAATGTGGCACATAAAACAAAAACCAGAAGACAAAGGAAAATAGAGGAACAAGCTACACTACTAGGAAACTAGGCAGAGAGCTTGACCCCATCGACGTAGGCATAGACTTCTGTTAAGAGAGCGCGAGGCTAGAACTGAACACCAAACCAGCGAGCCTCCCCTACACAACCGAGTACATCCATCCGAAGGTGCGAGGAAATCTTGGAGACTTGAGATTCTGAAGGTGAAGAGCTTCACGTAGACGCCTCCAAGGAGGGAAATGGCGACGAAGAGTGTCATCGTCTCCGGCACCGGCAAGAGCCGTGCAGAGCTTTCGCCCGAGCCGAACCACCACCCTCGAAAACATGACCTTGACACTCGCCTAATCAATTGTACCCTCAGCATGAGGAAGAAATCACCGGTATCCCCTATGGCATGACGCCGACTTAACCAACCACCCCTGGGTTCGTAGGTGGCAGCCCAAACCAAGAAATTCACCGTGTATAAGCACGCAGGGTCGCAATGGCATCGACGAGCTCAGAGAAGGGAACAGATGCTTGAACTCCTACAAATTAGATTCATGCAAATCAACAATTGAAAACATCTTTGTTTTGACTAACAATTGGTCACTTCCCCTTGCCAAAAAGTAGCTCAAGTATAATCTTTCCACCGTAGCTTACAATGTCAAATGAAAAGCAACCATTCGTTCCAATCAGCAAGCTATGCAGCTTCAGCCGGTCCACGGAAAGCATCAACTGCTCCATAAAACAAGCGCGCCACCCTTTTTTGATATGAACAAGCACGCCGGCCACCAGGAAAATGAATGAATCTGAAAAAAAGACCTTGCCCGACCGGGAACTGTCCTAGCAAGTTGCATGCTATGGTACTGTTTTGGCACCTAGCCGTGCGATGCGTGGGTGGCCCCACTACAATCTATTACTACTAGTATTAGACAGGTAGGGCAGTGAGCTCCAAAATGTACCGCGCGCTGACGCAGCTACAGGAGTGGCAACTTTGTGTTACTTTTGAATGCGGTGGCTGCTAGCGCTGGTTGGGCTCCAAAATGTGCTGGTTCTGTCCTGCAATAGATTTTGCAGATTTGTTAAGGTAATAAAAAAAATGAAAACATACTAAAGTAGTGTGTTCTGGTAAGCTATTTCATGCTAAGAAAACATACTACATTTGTAAATAAAGGCTAATAAAAAATGAAAAACATATGTGAGGAATCATAATACACTAACATGAAAAGGATGTGAGCCTAGGAAAAACCCGTGAGCAACTCCGCACCGCTCCTCCGCCGTTGGACCAGCCATGCCCACGCTCTCCCTATAATCCACTTTGCTCTCTGCTTTGATTTTGTCTCCGTTTTCTGATCCCTCCCTTCCACCTCAATTTCACATTGGCAACATTCCCGAGTGCATGCCCTCCCATCATATCTGTGACCTTCACTGACCTACAACGATGAGGTTTTACACTCCTATGGTTGTAGCCTAACACTACAGGAATGGACAGCTTCGCCGACGGCCCAGGCTACACCGACAGCCAAAAGTCGGTGCCGTCGGCGTAGGACCAGCCCAGGCCAACTACGCCGACGGCTGCCGTCGGCGTATAGAGGCCCTCGGTGTAACAAGGCCCACGTCCACCGGCCCGTGATGGCGTCATAGCTACGCCGACGGCTACCTTCGGCGTAGCTATGGCCGTTTTCTTCTCCTTTTCCTGATTTTCCTGCTATGCCTACGCCGAGGGTGGCCATCGGCGTAGCTCCTTCTAATTGTTTTTTGCATTTCATCTGTGCTTATTTATTATAACCAATTATTTAAACATTGTCTATATTTTCTTAATTGGAGGGATTCTTATCGTGAGAATAGCTGTTCTTGGCGTCGCACGGATTGGAGCATGGACGTCTCAAGATTCTTAATAAAAAGGTCAAGCCTACCCTCACCACGAGCTTCATGCGTCTCAAGGCTACCCACCCCGCCGACGGCCCACCTATCCCGCCTCGTGGGCAGCCTCGTCGATCCACCTCCAGAGATGATGTAGGTTTCCCTATTTTCCCCATCTTTATGAGTTTTGTTCATACATGGTTAAGTGTTGACGAGAGTCATTGTATTTGAATTTGTAGCCTGAGTTCGAGGCAGCCTACGATGCCGCTCATGACGAATATGAGGTGGCCTTTCAGCAGCATTAGGCGGCGAGTATGGTCTACACGCAGTACGTAAATGTAAGTTTGAACCTTTACTTTTGCAAAACATACAAGTTTCACTTTCCCTAATTTGGTGCTTTAGGGCCTGACATCTAAACTATCTTGCAGGCGGTGATTATGGCTATGCAAGCGGGGCAGAGTGTTAATTTAGGGCCCATACCTCCCATGCCAGGGCCAGCGCTATTCCTGCCATCGAGGGAAAGTTTCCATCGGACATACTACGGTTCATCACCGGTAAGTTCTTTGAACCACCGGATACCGCTTTACTTTGCCTCGCAAATTGCTAACATGTAGGGAACATGTAGGGGGCGGGACATTCCGAGAACGGGCACTTTGGTCATGCCTCGCCGGGTAGCCGTCGGATGATCACACCCTCCCACCCTGATGGTCCTTCGCCTGGTCGTTCTGCTGGTGGTGCTTCGCCGACAACTCCCTCGCCTGGTGGTTCTTCTGCTGCTTCTACTGCACGGCGACCTCGTCGGCCGTCGCCTATTCTCACCAACGGAGATCAGGGGTTCACCCCGTCTCCTCCACAGTACCTGTCTCCTCCAGAGTAGTATGGATGTCGGCTTGTATACATCACGGATATGATGATGTTTGAATGATGTATGAATGAGTTGAATGATGTTTGAAAGATATTTGAATGATGTTTGAATGTTTGGATTAGTTAATTGCTGTTAATTATTGATAATTACTGTGGTCATTCTTGTGAAATTAAATAGAAAAAACAAAAGAAAATACTGGGCTGGTCCTACGCCGAGGGCCAGGCTGTCGGCGTAGCTCCCTGCGTGTGACCAAATGGTCAGGGCTACGCCGAGGGCTAGGCCTTCGGCGTAGGTCCGCAACTGGGCGCCTCAGATTGGGCACGTGTCCAGGGCTACGCCGAGGGCTAGGCCGTCGGCGTAGGTCCAGGCCTGGGAGCTCTACGGCGTGTACACGTGGCACGCTACGCCGAGGGGAATGCCGTCGGCGTAGCTCCGCGGCTAGGCGCCTCAGAGTGGGCACGTGTCCAGCTACGCCGACGGCATCCCCCTCGGCATAGCGTAGCGCCGTTACCTCCTCGTCGAACGGCGTCTGCGCTCTCCGCCGACGGCGTACGCTACGCCGAGGGTTTTCCATCTACGCCGAGGGCCGCGGCGTCTCCGCCGAGGAGCAGTGTCGCCGAGGAGCTACGCCGAGGGCTGCCGTCGGCGTAGCTCCGCGGCTGGGAGCCTCAGAGCGGGCACGTGTCTAGCTACGCCGACGGCATCCCCCTCGGTGTAGCGTAGCGCCGTTACCTCCTCGTCGAACGGCATCTGCGCTCTCCGCCGACGGCGAGTACGCCGACGGCGTACGCTATGCCGAGGGTTTTCCATCTACGCCGACGGCCGCGTCGTCTCTGCCGAGGAGCAGTGTCGCCGAGGAGCTACGCCGAGGGCTGCCGTCGGCGTAGCCTACGCCGACTGTTTAGCTGGCTACGCCGACGGCTATCTGCCCTCGGCGTAGCGTCCGATTCCTGTAGTGTGATCTATCATGCTAGATTAGGAGTGGCGGAGTTGCAGCGGCGTCGATGAGACCTTTCACTCAGTAGCCATGGCGGCATCTCTCACAAGTCACACCTGTCTTATTGGTAGATCGCTCCGGACTCCTCGTCGGAGGGAAACGCGCAAGCAAACGGCATGTGATGCGAGTGCGACACTCTGACATCTCCCTCTCTATCCATAACATGTATTGTTGTTCTTGAATACTTTTGGCTTCAATTAATTTTTACACATGGTAGCTTGCCTCCTGGTTCACGCCTTGATTCCCCCTTCTAGGATACCACTCCTCTTGATATTTGTTTTTGTCACTTTTTTCATGTATGACCTAAATTATGCCCTTACTAGCTGACGACTCTATGTATCGTTTTGAGGTTGTCTTTAGACACACAACCTCACTCGAATGACTAAAAATCTTCTCTTATGCAGGTTATTTACATGGGTGCATTATGTGAACCCGTTATTCTGTAGCTTTGTTATATATTCGCACTTTTTTGCCCTTCTATAAATTCATCTTCTTCTTTTCTTTCTATAATTCATGCTACATGGTGTATCAACTGTGGGAAGAGTTACAACAGCGTCCACACAACTTTCTCTTTCAGCAATGTCTTATGTATCCTCTATGAGAATATCACTTGTGGTTATGGATAGGCCCAAGAATAGGAGAAGGCCTACAAAGCCCATGGTGAACTAAGTAAACAAATAGCTAGGTTGATGTTGCCATATACTAAATGGGTATGTCAACGACGTGGAGTAACTCTAGCAATCCATGGTGTCCATGGGAGGGGTGTTCCTGTACGCCTTCTTAATGTGGGCGCCGCACACCCTGCGGGCTAGAGGCCGCTTGTTTGGGCCATGGCCCATTGTCGGCCACTTCTTTATGTTTTGTTCTCCATTTTTCTTTATTTCTTTATTTTCATTCTTTTCTGTTGCCATCTCCCACAATCAACTAAATTGGCCGCCAAGCATTGCAAATTGTCCATATAAAAGACCCACAATCCAATAAAGCAGAAAATATTCCAGGATTTCACGGACGACATGGGATGAACAAATCCTGCAATATATGTTACAAAATGAAGGACACAAATGTTTGGTAGAAAACTTGCTGTTTACATGATAGATAGATGAGAAAAGAAAGTCAACATATCAGACAACCATTGCTCTAATTTTTTCCATGGAAACAATGGATACATGCGGTGTTCCTCTGACACAGATGGGCCAAGTTAACCGGAGAGTTCCAATTCTCCCTCCAGAGGAGCTGCGGCTAGTGACATTGGCCCAATTGTAGTATGACAGCAAATAAGTCGAGCCAGATTGATCAGCGAGGTTGATATGACAGCCCAGAACAGTGAGGACGTGAAAAGCCTCCTTTTGAGCTCGGTTGGGCAAGCGCAAATAGATATATCCAGGCCACGTACAAAAGAACAACGTCTAGCCCACGTTAGACTTTGGGCCCAATTCCAAATCAAAATTTATGTACATGAAAGGTAGATTTTGGTCCAGTGGAAATGTTGGTAAATTCTAATGTTTAACAAAATATACAATGTACGGCGACATACTTTTTCTAGCATTATTTTCCAATTAATAGGAAAGATGTACTATTTCATATGTTAAGGCGTTGACCAATATTTGGTTCTGTAAACGATGTGTTTTCTAATGATACCAACACTTTATGTCACATAAGCTACACATTTGAAAAATTGGTGATCAACTGTTAAGACCTCACGAAACAAAATATTCCTTATAATTTAAGATGCAAATTATGTACTCCCTCTGATCCAAATTAGTTGACTTAGATTTATCTAGATTCAAATGTATATAGACTTGTTTAGTGCTAGATACAAGCTAATCTAGACAAACCAAGCCAATTAATTTGGATCGGAGAAAGTAGAATAATTGTTGTAACTAGTATTTCTTTTCCATTTAGGAGATTAGGTCAATTGGTTTCTACGGGTTACTGAATTCTGTAAGATGTGAGGTTTACATGGTACAGTATATATTTGCACCACACCAAAAAGTAGAGCAATCACCCAATACATCCAGTCAGAAACTACAGAACTGGAGATTTGGTGGCACACTATCAGTTCTTGTCCAATAGGAACCCTCACATCGCCCTGCTGTTGATAAGGCTAGATCAAGCATCGGTGAGACCAACTTTTTTTTTGATTGTTTCCTGTAAGATTGCTATACGTGATGGTTTACTAGACTAGGCTACATGCAACAGTATAAAATACCCAGAGTATATGTTACAAATGATGAACCCGACCAAACAAACACATGAATCACTAGGATTAGTTGTGCAGCTACAAACCCAAAGGGAAAAAAAATGAAGAATGACAAACCCCCAACATCTTAATATCTAATTTAGTCCTGCAGTCATAATTTTCAACTGTTTCTAGTGAATATATACTCTAGAACTTATCGAGAGATAAATTGACTGACAAAGTTTTCAAACAAAATATTGTCCTTTCACTCAGTCTCGTCGGCAGCGCAATTCAAATCGAGCTTGGGCTTCTTCATGGCAGCGTCGTCCCCGGTCATCTTGGCGAGGGGAGGGAGCACGGCCTTGCACAGTGGGTAGAGAGGGTTGGCCTGGATGACGAGAACGTACATGAGGCAGGACAGGCATGCGGCCACGCACATGGCCGGATTCGTGTCCGACACCGTGGTTACAGCTACAGGCGCCGAGGAAGAGGACGAAGAAGAGGTGGACGCGGATGAGGAGGACAAGGTGGTCGGCGAGGCGGCATCGGCGTGCTCTAGAGCAAAGCGGACCATGTCAATGGTGTAGACCGTGACTGAGGTTATGGTGTTTGTCGCTGCGGTGGACGGGGGAGGCAGGTTGAGGTAGTCGTGGCCTTGGATGACCTGGTGGCGGTGAGGAGCCGGGAACGTCTTGCCGGACTGCGCGAAACAGAAAAATACATTGTAAGCAAATTGAAACAGCAGGAAAATATGTCGGCCTAGAGTCCCTACCATACTTACAATTATTGTATACCCTCTATAAAATAAATATGGTATCCTTTTGACGTGAATTCGATAAAAGATGGTAATTATCTACCTAGAAGTATGCGTTACACACTGTAATCCAACAGCACCAAAATTTCGACGATCGTACTGTTATGATGAATTGATTTAACGAGTTGTGTTTCTCTCGGCATTCATCTCGACGGGATTGAACCAACCACACGAAGGATTAATTAAGCACCAAACCCCCGTAACCATGAGATCGGAAGAAGAGAGGAGAGGCGCAATAATAGGATCACTCACGACAACGTCAAGCCGTCTCTCCCAGCCGACGATGGGCACCTTCACCTCCAGGTCGACCACCTCGTCCTCACCACTGCACCCGCCAAACAGATCCATTGTCACAGCCTCCGGCTGGGGCGCGCCACCGCTGCCCCTCTTTCCGGTCACCTCTGCCGTCATTCTCTCGATCCTTTTCGGTGGTTGTGTTTGTTTCTGCAGAGATCAATCGGTCGGTGGGGTGTTTGGCAGATCCTGGTGGGCTGCACCTATATATGTAGGGAGCCCGCGGGCACACCGACACAGCAGGGCCCACGTGCCAGGGACCTCAAAGTCCGTGTTTAAGGTGATCACTATTAATCAGCATCGTTGGGAAAGTGTTGGGGAATCATGGCAAGTACCCCTTGAAATTTTTGGAGGCGAATCGAATAGGCTGGATTTTCGATTTACTTGTGTTTATAGTTTGCTCTCACCAGCCGCACCCGCCAAACAAATCCCTCACATACAGCCGTACTACCCCTCTGTCACTGGGGTTCCCAACCTGCAGATCAGTCATCACTCATACTCCCTATACTTGGTTCAACCCTCGGGGTCTTGGGTACCTGACAAGTCCTTGGATTGAGGCAAGAGAGGATATAATAATCATCATGTCATACAAACTAATACACGATCCCATCTATGATAATTCACATGCACAATTGCTACATGGCTAAGCCAAAGCCCTTAGTGAAGGAGAATTACTCACACATAGAGATGAGATTAACAATCGCAAGCATTGTAATAAAAATTATAAGATTGGTAGCAATAGTCTTACAATGTCGCCAATCGGAGAAGAGATCTACTATTACAAGTGGTGGAATATGGCTATGTAGATGAAGAAGGGTTTGGAGATCTGGAGGCATCTAGTGATTTGTGGCAGAGACTTCGGGTGGTGCGAGCTCTCTTTTCCCGTCACCTGAGGCTTCTTTATATAGGAGTCCCTTCACGAAAGTTGTTTTGTTTTACCTAACGGTTGCGGCGTCAACTATACGACCGGGGCTATACAGTCGGAATTTTTGCTCCGGCCGTATATTTGATCATTAAAGCGTCTGCCTCCGTTGTAAGGCTCCTGGTTTCTTCTGATAGTTGGAAATCTCGTATCTTTGACTTTAATGTAGTGATTCCCTCCTTGAAACGACATTATCTGCGTAGAAAAAATACAAAAGAAAGGATTACACACCTCTCTGAATATTAGTATTAGTGGCAGGGTTTAGAGAGATATTTTATCAAGAATATGATTAATATTTAGTTTAAATGTGGATGTTAGATTGCTATATTTCAGAGCCATCAACCTCCCCAAGCTTAAACTTCATCGTCCTGAGCAAGAAAACCAAAATCAAAAAGGAACTCAACATTTAAACTGAAATAACGAGATGGTGATCTTACTCATGATTAGTAGTCTCATGTTTCCTCCACTTTATAAATCTGAAAAACTTCAGCATAGATAGAGTAATGGCAAGCATATCATACGGCTTTCATGCATCCTTATAGTGCAGCAAAATTATTGTAAACATGGATGATTCAAATGAGTAAACTTTATTCCATGTCAAGTAATAAACTCATAGGCTTGCCTTTGAACAGTAAAGTATAATCATGTAAATTAAGTGTGAGAGTTGTCATGAAAAGCATATATGCAAGAGTACCTCAATCCTCCCACATCAATAAATCAAGACTTTTTAAGCACTACTTTTCTATTCATTGTCCTTCAAGAATTTTAGTTTTTAAGTAATTGAGAGCATGCCAAAAAATTTATTTAGTTTATCGGGCTGTGATGGACACTCGTGACATCACTAAGGTTTTTGTTCCTTTTGCATAATGATTTCTCATAACAGCCAGAGGAGTGATTACATCATGATTATAGCTACCCAGGAGTGCCAAGAATCTTACCCACTATAGCATTGCTACTATAAGTGTTTAATCAACTCATAGTCGAAATCTAGGAGTTTCCTCCATGAAGATCATTCGTAGGCCAACGGAGTTGTTGGCATGCCGCCATGAAGTTTGACACGCATAAAGCTATATCATTCTGATGATTAATGATGTCTACACACGCTTCTATTCTTGTAGACAGTATTGGGCCTCCAAGTGCAGAGGTTTGTAGAACAGCAGCAAGTTTCCCTTAAGTGGATCACCCAAGGTTTATTGAACTCAGGGAGGAAGTGGTCAAAGATATCCCCTCTCAAACAACCCTGCAATCAAGATACAAGAAGTCTCTTGTGTCCCCAACACACCCAATAAACTTGTCAGGTGTATAGGTGTACTAGTTTAGTGAAGAGATAGTGAAATACAAGTAATATGGATGATTATAAGTGGTAGTTGCAATCTGAAATAAGAGTGATAGAAAACAAACATGTAATAGGATTGATTGTAAACGGTGTTTCAATGCTTAGAAACAAGGCCTAGGGATCATACTTTCACTAGTGGACACTCTCTCATATAAATATCTTCCCTTCATGATGCTACCCTGAACTACTCTCCGATTGGACGATGTAGGGCTATAACAACACACCTTAAAGTTCGCATTCCCCATCTAGATAACCCCTCACTGTCACCTTGAGAGCTAGATGGTTCCAACAAACACCACAATCTCATAGATACATCCAACTCAAATTATACTCATGATAAGTATTTATGTAACCTTAGCCAAAGTGCCACACGGTGTGCACACTGTCAACTTCACACACGTGGGGATAAGCAGAGATTAATTAAAGCACTTGAGTAGCAGAATAGATCTATAGATTACAAAGCTCATGATCTCATAAGATCACGCATAGAGAGAGAGATGACCACATAGCTACCGGTAGAGCCCTTATCAATGGCGACAGAGATGGCTCCGGGGGCACTTCCCCGTCCCGGCAGGGTGCCGAAATAGAGACTTATGTCCCCTGAATCTCCTCTTCGATGGCGACGGCGCTGCGAAACTTTTCGTGGAATTCTGATCTTGTCTCTAGGGTTTTCATCCCGCGAGGCTTTTATAGGCGAAAGGGCAAGGTTGGTGGAGGCCCGAGGGGCCCACACCACTTGGTGGCACGGCCAAGGGGTACCCGCGCACCATAGAGTGTGGCCAGCCCCTAGCCCTCCTTCTCCTGCCCTCCGGACTCCCTGTTCCTTCTGGTAAAATATTGACTTTGGTTTTTCTCTAGTTAAATTCCAAGAATATTTCCTTACTAGCTTTTCTGAAACCAAAAATAGCAGAAAACAGGCAACTAGCACTGTGGCATCTTGTTAATAGGTTAGTTACAGAAAATGTATAAACATACCTCAAAGTGTGGACAAAACATAAGAAAGTAGATATAAAACAAGCATGGAACATCAAAAATTATAGATATGTTTACGAAGTGACAACATCCACAAGCTTAACTCCTTCTCGTCCTCGAGTAGGTAAGTGATAAAAAAGAATAATTTTTGAGGTGACATGCACCATCACAATCTTGATCAAGGTATTTGTAAAACATTGATAGCTGGGATCATAGTACTTTATCATAGACATGAAAGATATAGTTATAACAATAAGTCATAGCAACTATGTTATAACATGAAGAGGTATAAACAAAATATTCATGAATAACAATGCTTTGAAAGACGTTTGTTTTTTTCGCATATAGAAAACATAATGAGAATGGTATTCAACTTGTCCCTCATAGTGTAGCAAAACATAAATGCATAAGACACCTTCAAAGTTCATAAGGGTGACTACATACAAAATAGTTTAAGAACAAGCAATATCAAAGTTATGAATCAATTAATAAGTTTTGGGACAATGCACATTAAACTAAGAATGACCACTATGCTCTCTCAATAGGTGCATAAAGATAGAAGATGGAGACTCAACATAAAGGTAAAAGAAAGGCCCTTCATAGAAGGAAGCAGGGATTCAAGTATCATAAAGAGCTTCCTAAAATTATGGTACTTATTAGCTTTCATCTCTCATTGCTCCTATCATAATCATCTTTGGGTGATTAAGGTTAAAGTGAGCCCTTCATGAGGATATGCTTGACAAGTTATAAGTTGGAAATCTCATGCCCCTTACTTACGTGTACAGAACCTCATGCTACTCAACTTTAGTCACAAGTAAGTTCTTGTCATTGTAAATACATGTGTATCATAGAGAACCGCCAACGGGATTACCCTTGCCCGATGATACATAAGCTTTCCCATATCAAAATGACAAGGCAAGTAAACAATGAGCATCTCAGCGATCTTTTTGTATGCTATTTACATAGGGTTTTCCCTTTTTCTTTTTTTTCTTTTTTTGGATGCTTCACAAATTGCTCATTATGGTTATGCTACAGGTTTCCACCATGATTAGGCATGGCTTAGACCGGCCACCCAGGAGTTTCTCTAACACATATACGAACTCCATGAGCCTTACAAGCTCCCCTTTAATTTCACACCACCGGGATCCATAAGCAAAAGAACATGATATCAACTAAATAAAGTGCAATGTTGAAAGCGTTCCCCATTATACATGGTTCTGCTAATTCACAACTTACAAAGTGCAAGCATATACGCAACATATATGGGCACAAAGGTTCAAGTTTATTAAGTGCAAGAAAGTAAAGTGTGCCATCAAGTTCGTGAGAGATTTAATCACTAATTTTCACATAACAAGTTTAATATGGAAGGTAGATAAAAACATGAATATACTTGGAATAGCAATAATGCTAATAGGTAGGTATGGTGGACTCTTTGGAATAACTTGATTTTATTTGGAGTTGGATGCATGAGTGGAACTCATACTTGGTACATGTGGAGGCTAGCAAAAGACTGGGAGCGACCAACTAAGATAGAAATAATGGCCATAATCATGCAAAGTGACAAAACATTATTAATTAAAGCATAAAGTGATATTACAAGTCGAAAGCTAAATGATCAGAGAGGCTTTGGTGACTTGGTATAGTCTTAACATGGTGTGAGCATGCGCCAAGTCAACCCAAATAAAGCATCAAAGGAGAATACCACAATATTATGCTTTTATACGCTAAAACAACACATGATTCTTTCAAGGCACATTAAGCAATCTCAATTATTTGTAACAAGTCATGCTACAACAATAATCACTAAGCATAAAGTCAAAGCAATATGAAACATGACATGATAAAGTCTAGGCCACAGTCAAAACAAGCTCCTTTTATACCACTTATAAGCATAAAACTTCCTACCCTTTTCCAACAACAATCGAAAACTAAAGCTAAAGGAGAACACTCACAAAATAATAAGAGTGAAAACTAGAGTGTTCTAGGCAATGAATAACGGGGTGTGTCTCTCTCCAAAAGAAGTGTGTTGGGATCCAACCAACTTATTGCAGGAAAGAAAGCAAAATAAAACGAAAAACAAAAAATGAAGACGCTCCAAGAACAACACAACTGGTGCATGAAACAATAAAAATGAAGTGTTTGGAAGAAAACCTGAGATTTTTATTGATGAAGAAGGGGATGCCTTGGGCATCCCCAAGCTTTGACGCTTGTAATTCTTGAATATTTCTTGGGGTGACATGGGTGGCATCCCCAAGCTTGACCTTTTTTGTCCATACTTCATCTTATCACATTATTCTTCCTTACACTTTAAAATTTCCTTCATACAAAACTTTACACAATCTTCATTAGCAACATTAGTGTACTTAAGATAATAAGTCTTTTGGTTTAGTTTCAACACAAGTAAAACTTGCATTAAAACATAAGCTACTGTAGCAATTCCTTTTAAAAGTTCAAGTGATCAAAGAGAACTCAAAGAGAAAGAGATTAAGAGGCAAATGCAAAAAATGGCAGAAATCTGTCAAAAAAGACCAGCAGGTAAACACCAATTTTTTCAAAAATCTTCTAAAGCTCAAATCGAAAAGTGTTAAACTAAGGAAAGTTGGATAATAACCTGGGGCAGAAGCACAATAAATTACAGCTCAATCCTACGTACAGAGATTTTTCACGAATTTTTACAATGAAGCACAAAAATCTGTTTCGGGACAACAACTTTCCCATGCCTTACTTCTTTCTCATTAGAGGTTATTCTTGGCACAAAAACCACACAAAAAGCATAAGGAGAGGTTATTACAGAGGTAATAACTTACAGGACTAAACAAAATAAAAACTTACTGAATAGAAATTTGGGTTATCTGCCAATAAGTGCTTTTCTTTAACACCTTTGAGCTAGGCATGATAATTTCGATGATGCTCACATAAGAAATATGAATTGAAGTAAAAGAGAGCATCAAGAAGCAAATATGGAATAAATTTAAGTCTAACCCACTTTCTATGAAAAATAATCTTGTTAAGAAACAAGTCGTGAAAGCACAAAGCAACAAGCATAGAAAAGCAAAACAAGTGCAACTTCAAAATTTTCAACATAAAGAGGGGAAACTTAATATTGTTGAGATACATAAAACCATGTTTCCCTCGCTAATAATAACTTTCAGTAGTATCATGAATAAAATTAACAATATAACTATCACATAAAACATTCTTATCATGAGCCACATGCATAAAAGAATTAATACTCCCGACATAACCATAGTCATTCTTATTAATTGTAGTGGGAGAAAATTCAACAAAATAGCTATCATTATTATTCTCATCACCATAATCATCAAATATAGGAGGCATATTGTAATCATAATTAATTTCTACTCAATAGTAGGTGGACTGAAAATATCATATCCCTCATTGTAATCATCATATATTTAAGGTATAGTATCATTATAAGCAATAGAATAGTTCTCTTCCAAAGTGTGTTCATTTGTAAACATCTCATCATTGGAAGGAACATGGATAGCACTAATAGTACAACAATTATTCATATCATCATTTTCAGAATAGGTACCAAAGAGATTTTCAATATCAACAGGCATAAGAACATCATCGAGTTCAGACTCATCAAAAACTATAATAGGATCAACGTGCTTACGGGAAAATACCATTTCCTCTCTCCTTTTACTCCTCCTTTTCTTCTTTTCCTTCTTCTCTTTAGGAGGGAGAGGCTTGAAACGAAGTTTCTCCATATACCCTGGTTTATTGTTAGAGACAATAGAAGAATCTTTGGAGGATTCCTTCTTTTCATTAATAAGATCAAAACACATATTAATCCTGTCATAATTTGGTCAAATCTCACCTTTTATAGTATTTTGTATGTAAGTATTAGTGTGGCAATTATCAACACAATAAAGATGACCGTGCAGGACGCTATTCATATCAAAAGCACGCATATCTACCAAAGAAGTTTTTCTTGATAACTCTTCACACCCCAAAAATAATGTAAGTTCATCATGCTGATTAGGAGTGATCATGTTATCACAATACAAAGTCGTAGTACTCATTGGATTAGAAGGGCTATTATTATGGCATGAGCATTGAAAATTGAAATGACCCACTTCAAAGCAAAGTTCACAAATAAAAGGATAGAGGGCACAAACTTTTTTACCAAGATCATTTAGAGCCCTATACCACGTTCTAGTTTTTTCATTCATGTGGGTGATACAGTATTATTCTTCAATTTGATTCTTTTCACAAGGTCTATATAATCCACAAAAATTAACATGCTTATAAGAAATAGTAGCATGTTTATTGCTATCATTAATAAAAATTGCACCTTTCATGCAAGTGTCTTTAAAAGGCTCATGATACATGTCCCATTTTTATTTAGGAGAATTAATATGAGAAGCAAAGGCTCTAAAACAATCAACAAGAGTTTGAGGATCAAGACCATATTTAGCACTAAGCTCTTGAAAATTAGCAGTTTCAGCGAAAGACTTAATGTAATCATACTCATAGTTTATACCTGGTTCTTTACCTTTCTCGTTATCCCAATCTTCGGTATTTGTTTGAATTGTTTCAATAAGATCCCACTTAGCTTTGACCTCCTTCTTTCTGAAGGATCCCTCTAAACAGGTATCTAGATAGTCCTTGTAATGTCCTAAAATCCTTGCATAAAAATTATTAATAACAATATTACGGGGACCTCATGAATGGGACATTTGAGAATTAGTGACTTCAATCTCCCCCATGCTTGGGCAATACTTTCTCCATCACAAGGATGAAAATTATAAATGTAATTCTTATCTTTATGAATTTCACGAGGAGGATAAAATTTAGAGTAAAAGAGAGATTTGAGTTCCTTCCACTCTGAATGGTGAGAATCGTCTAGTAGCTCATACCACTCCCTTGCTTTGCCCTTAAGTGATAAAGAGAATAGCTTCCTCTTAACTTGGTTCATTGAAATACCTGCACACTTGAACAACTCTCATAATTCATGTATAAAGAGTAAAAGATCACCAGGATGGACAGTTCCATCTCCAAAATAACAGTTATTCATAACATGTTCAACAATTTCTATAGGTATTTCAAAAGGGACGCTTTCAGTATGCGGATTTAAAATATCACAAGTATCATTAGAATCACCAAATATAAGGGATAAAGTATGATCAGAGCAAATTGTCTCCTCTAAAGCTAGAGAACTAAAAAGATCATTTTCATAAAAACTAACTTCCCCAAGTTTAGACGTTTCCATAGCATTAGTAACAAAGGTGTTCAAAATATTCATACATAACATTGCTATTAGCATGCAAAGAAAGTTCCATGGGTTTTCTAATTTTATTTTCAATCCATTTATGTTCTACCTTAGGAAAAATACTAAAAAGCTCTCTAATTTTGTTGTTGTTTTCCATTAAGCCTAACTAGAGAAAATAAAAACAAGAAACAAAAAGATATAATTGCAGAATCTAAAGCAAATAACTTCGAGCACTCACACACCAACAACCACACTAGAAGATAACTTAGTAGCTAGAGGATGTGAGTACCTTTTACCTTACCTCCCCGTCAACGGTGCCAGAAAATATCTTGATGTCTACGCACGCTTCTATTCTTGTAGACAGTGTTGGGCCTCCAAGTGCAGAGGTTTGTAGAACAATAGCAAGTTTCCATTAAGTGGATCACCCAAGGTTTATCGAACTCAGGGAGGAAGTGGTCAAAGGTATCCCTCTCAAACAACTATGGAATCAAGATACAAGAAGTCTCTTGTGTCCCCAACACACCGCATACACTTGTCAGGTGTATAGGTGCACTAGTTCGGCGAAGACATAGTGAAATACAAGTAATATGGATGATTATAAGTGGTAATTGCAATTTGAAATAAGAGTGGCAGCAAGCAAACATGTAACATGACTGATTGTAAATGGTGTTTCAATGCTTAGAAACAAGGCCTAGGGATCATACTTTCACTAGTGGACACTCTCTCATATAAATATCTTCCCTTCATGATGCTACCCTGAACTAATCTCTGGTTGGACGATGTAGGGCTATAACAGCACACCTTAAAGTTCACATTCCCCATCTAGATAACCCCTCACTGTCACCTTGAGCGCTAGATGGTTCCAACAAACACCACAATCTCATAGAGACATCCAACTCAAATTATACTCATGATAAGTATTTATGTAACCTTAGCCAAAGTGCGACACGGTGTGCACACTGTCAACTTCAAACATGTGGGGATAAGTAGTGATCAATTAAAGCACTTGAGTAGCAGAATAAATCTATAGATTACAAAGCTCATGATCTCATAAGATCACGCATAGAGAGAGATGAACACATAGCTACCGGTATACCCCTTAGCCTCGAGAGAGAACTACTCCCTACTCATCATGGGAGTCAGCAGCAGCGATGGAGATGGCAGTGGAGTCAATGGAGATGGCTCCGAGGGCACTTCCCCGTCCCGGCAGGGTGCCGGAACAGAGACTTCTATCCCTCAAATATCCTCTTCGGTGGCGGCGGTGCTGTGGAACTTTTCGTGGAATTTATATCTTGTCTCTAGGGTTTTCGTCCCGAGAGGCTTTTATAGGCGAAAGGGCAAGGTCAGTGGAGGCCCGACGGGCCCACACCACCTGGTGGTGCGGCCAGGGGGTACCCGCGCCACCATAGGGTATGGCCAAGCCCTGGCCTTCCTTCGGCTGCCCTTCGGACTCCGTGTTCCTTCTGGTAAAATATTGACTTTGGTTTTTGACCCACCTAATTCCGAGAATATTTCCTTACTAGCTTTTCTAAAACCAAAAACAACAGAAAATAGGCAACTGACACTATGGCATCTTGCTAAAAGGTTAGTTCTAGAAAATGTATAAAAATACCTCAAAGTGTGGACAAAACATAAGAAAGTAGATATAAAACAAGCATGGAACATCAAAAATTATAGATACATTTATGATGTATCAATTAACAAGTCAAACTTTGGTATGCTCATAAAAACCGCTAAACATTAATTCAATCGAACAAATCATTTCAAAGAGAGCTATCAAGTCAATCAATATTTTCAGTGGTGTTGAGTATCTCTACCAATAAGCCTTCAAGACTAAGCACTACAACACCCAAGCCTTCAGTTGTGAGAGTTTTTCTTATTACAATTGTTTAGCAGTTTTTAGGCAAGACTTGGTTAATTACGAGAGTTGGAACAAAACGTACCCAATTAAATACCCATGCAAACGAAAATCTTATGACAATACAAGGACTCACTCCACCAATATAATATATCAACATTTACTACTAACTAGCATGGGTCTCTAAAACTTCAAAAGTGGGGAGTCATAAGGCATACCTCTCATTTTTGGTTCCAGTTCTCTCTTCCTTTTCTATTTGTTTCTTGGAAACTCGAAGTAGACCACTCTCCTGGAAATATATGAAGGCCTCGAGGCGGAAAGAAAAGAAACATGGAGACTAAGGAAAGATGGAGAAATCGTTTTGTGGTTTTTTAAGAGAGGAACTTTAAAGAATAGAAAATTGGCGGCAAAGCTTGACTAGAAAATTTCGAAAGCAAAATAGAAAGAGCTAAAGATAAAGTGTTGGGGAAACCAACACGAGTGCTTATAAACTCAAATAAAAACACAACCTCTAAATAAAAGAAAATAAATGCCAAATAAAGATACATAAGGAAACTTCCCTAAGCTTAGGCTTTTGCAAGCCCTTCAAATCATTGTGGTGGTGGAAAAAAGTCGTTACTCTAGTTCGCAAATTGAGTTGAGAGGTTACTTGTTAATTCTCGGAGGTTCAAAGAGAGCCTATGCATCCTCTCCACTGTCCCTCCAAGTCCTTGGAAATCTTGGTATGCGGCGAACCGGGTTTGTGGCTGCTCCTCTTGATAAAGAGCTTCTTGCTCCTCCTCTTGGTCCTTATCCTCCTCCAGAATCTCTTCCTCGGGTTGGTGTTGCTGAACCTATGAATCATATATCAAACATCCTTCCTAGATAGAAAAAAGGCCATTAGGCAAAGGAGCGGGGTAGATACGACCAGCTCCAGCAATATGGAGGTAATGAGCACCACCTCTCCTAGTGAGCATTCCATAGGCTCTCAAGGTGGAGAAACCAACACGTGTCTCACCTAGTACCAGTTGGAACTCTCCTAGGTCGAGGCCTAGGGCAGTGGCAGGTACGGTGATGACGCCTCCCCCTGTGATTGGTCCTTGGCTTTGGGAGACTTGGTGCTCCAAGTAGCGTACAAGGATGGTGCCCAACTTGAGTGACAAGCTGCAGTTGGTGTAAGCAGCCTTTGCAAGGACTAGGATGTCCTCCTCATTGAGTCTTTTGAACTCATTACGTGCCTGCAAGGTGTTAGCAATAACATAGAATAAAGAGGGAATTGCAGGATGTTGAATATTCTTCCCTTGTTTATTCTAGTAGTGAAACTCATTCCATTATAGTATTATTCAGGGGTAGGTTCTAGGCTAGTAAAGGATGCGCGTAAAGCATGAATATCGTTGTTTGGAAAATTAAAACATGTGCACCATTCATCTAATATTAAGGTGTAAATGTTGTTCATTAGACGAAAAGAAACAGTATCATCTCCTTGCCATTGTTTAACGGTGCTTTGCAATGAGCTAAGGAATTCAATGGTTAAGCGGCGATAAATAGGTACATCATTGTACACAAAGTTTTCTAGGCCAGCTCTATTGCAAAGTAAATTGAAGTCATCAGCAATACCAAGTTGGTTCAATATGATGGGGCAATCCCACTTGGTGGCCTTCACTTCGCGGTTCTTGATCATGTTGAAGCGATCACGATGGGCCTCATTCTTGAACCGTATCTCCATGCATTCCTGAGCGGCAGCCCGAGAAGCGCTAGCAGTGGCACGGGTACGAGTTTGGCTCCTTGTGTTCATCATCTAAAACATTCAAGAAATGCAAAAATAAAACTTTTTGATCCAACTACAGTAAGTGCATCATATTCCTCATCATAGCACACTAAAGAATTCTCCTCAAAATAATAATCTAGGCAAGAAAATCATGGCAATTGATTTATAGTAGGTATCACCCTAGATTGATAATGACAATAGATCGAAGATGAATTTGCAAAAAGTAATTGGAGGATTGGAGGAGAAACATACCGTAGATCACTTGTGTGCGAGTAAATCGAGCGAAATTGAGTAGAGATGGAGATTCCTTGAGGTTTTGAGAGAGTTTGGAGGTAGAATAAAGAAAAAGGATTGAAATTTTGGAGTTGGGAGTACCTTCCTGTGTGATTTTATGGTCGGACGCAACTATACGGGCGGAACTATACGGTCGAAACAATGTGTTCCGGCAGTATAGTTGGCCTTTTGTCAAAAATTTAGGTTTTCCTCATGGCGGCGCAGCTATATGGATGCAGCTATACGGGCGGAACAAAATGTTCCGGCTGTATAGTTGGTCGTTAAACTGTCTGTGCCTTCGAAAGAAAATTTGCAAACGCATCGATATCTATACGACCGGAACTATATGGCCGGAATTTTTATTCCCGCCGTATAGTTGGTCCTTAAACTCTCAGTACACATGAAAATAAATTGTATGGAGGCATTGATATCTATATGACCGGGGCTATATGGCCAGAATTTTTATTCCTACCGTATAGTTGGTCGTTAAACTCTCAGTACATATCAAAAGAAATTGTACGGAGGCATTGATATCTATACGACCGGAGCTATAAGGCCGGAATTTTAATTCTCACCATATAGTTGGTCATTAAACTCTCAGTATATATTGCAGAATAATTTTCGATGGCAAAGATATCTATACGACCGAAGCTATACGGCCGGAATTTTTTATTCCCGCCGTATAGTTGTCGTTAAACTCTTTGTGTGCATCAAAAAAATTATGTTCTTATAAAGTATTTCGTTTCCTGTAACTTAGTGATATACCTTGTTTTTGACAGTAAATTTTGTCGACCAACAATGAGAATATCATTTTGCGGCCCAAAAGTTGGGTCGCCCAGGCAACGCGGTACCCAAGTTGCTTACAATTAGCTGCGTTGCCCAAAGTTGGCGTGCCAAATACTCAGAGGGTCATTTTCGGCACGAATTCAACTTTATGTTTCAATACAAAATATCAGGCTAACGCCCGTCAAGTTGGGCCCCCCTATCAGCTTCCGCCGTTATGTCGCTGCCGTCGTGGCTGCCATGTAGGCTTGCAGCGTTGGTGCATGCATCCTTTACGCGTCTTTTTCTTCCTCCGGGGCGGCAATCTGTGGTCGCGTCCATGGCGCGGAGCTAGGACTTGGACGAACCTGCTCGACCCGGCTCTCCTCCCCATCCCGAATCGGAGCTCGCCCTCACCATGGCCACACCCATGGCACGGCGCGGGGACGGGAATTCATTTCCGGGTGAGATCTGTCACCATGCCGACCATGCTCGGTGTTTTTGGCCTCCTCCAGAATCCGAGCTCACCGTCATCGTGGTCGCACACGCACCAGCCACGGCCCTTCCTCTCCGAACCCCAAAGCCACATCCACCCAGTTCGGCACAACGCCAACAAGGTGAAAATGCATCAAGTTTTCTTCTTGTGATTGTAGAAAAACATGTATGTACCATGGCCGTAGTATACTCTAACAATGTACACATATGTTGTTTACTAGATTTTCATTTGAAATTAGTAGCTCCGTGATGACGAAACATAGAGAACCTAAATGGAATGACGATGACGACCATGTTCAGTACTTTGCATTGCATCAACAAGCGCTCGCTGACGAAGCATGTTACCAAGAGAGTGGAGTTCATCATCCATTGCCAAAAATATGTGAACAAATCAAAGAGCGATTCAATGCAAATACGCGCAGAAAAGCTAGATCCATGTCATCAATCATCAATAGGTGGCACATTCTAGTGATGCGTTCAAATGCGTTCACCAGCATTTACTTGAAGTGGTTGTTATCCTGAGCAAAAATGCCTAGTATGCACATTACCTTTGTATGTTCTATGCTGCAATTCTGTTGTTATGGGTGTGGAAAGAAAAGCTGGGCTTCACCGAATATTACGCAGTTAGGCCTAACTTAGTCTTACACAAATAAGCACAACTTAGTCTTTACACAAATAAGCGTAACTAATGATAAAGATAAAGGCAAATGGTTCACCAGATCTGCCAGTATGAGCACTAGGTCCCTGGAGCTGGTGGTATTGTCGGAACGAACTAGAATGCTGCGTTTGGCTGTCTAGCATTCTCCCTCAAATCATACGACCCTAGTGATGAGCGAATTGTAGGCCCCCTCCCCTCGATGTGGATTCAGCTCCAGGTCGGATCTGTAGTGTCAACATGATAGGCGTGTGAGTGTGCAGCAAACACACAGTCTGCTATAAACACTGGAAGTGCTGGCACCTCAGCAACAACACCAGCATGTTCTTCCTGGACTCCGGCAGCAGCCACAACAGGTATTTCGTCAGCTTCACCAGCAGTAGCCTCAGCAGGTATTTCGTCAGCTTCACCAGCAGCAGCATTGACAAGTATTTCGTCAGCTTCACCAGCAACAGCATCACCAAGTATTTCGTTAGCTTCACCAGGAGCAACAACAGCTAGTTCTTCGTCAGCTCCACCACCACCAACACCAGCAGCAGCATCAGGAGCCAGGGCTACCTGAGTAATTACAGGTTCAACAGCTCTAGGGGCTCTGACAAAGAAAGGGTAGTTGATCCCAAGAAACACATATTGTCCCTTCAGAATGTCGACTCTGCTCCAGACTTGCTCTACTAGGTCTTTGGATGGGCATGCGGACCTCGAGAAAACGTGACACCGCATCGATGGGTATGAAGAAAGTTGTGTCCCCATATGTTCTATTGTATCACCAACGTTGTTTAGTGCTCCCATGATATGAATCCACATGAGTTCATCATCCTATTCCGTGTCGCCTCCGAGAGGTGCCAGGAACCAGTGCCGTGTCCCAAGTTCAGCATCTGCTACTACATCTTTGATGACCGGAGTTGGAATGATGCGCCGGGCTGCGTGGGTACCTGCGTGTTACTTACAGCCAGTTAGCAGAATTTTGAATGGGATTTTACATGCTATATGACACCATGACTCACCCCAAATGGACGGCTCCCAGACACGCATGTCGCCGTTAGGTTCAGTGATCGCATAAATGCGTTATGGTTTGTATGAATAGCAGCTGTAGGTGAAGACGGTGTCGACATACTTCTTCGACCGCAGGAAGTCGTCACGCGAGACTGTCCATTCCTTGTCTTCTGGGCATCTAATGAATGTGATTGCCTTGTCGAACACCGCTAAAAGGTCTTCCACGCCCCCTCCCACGGTCTATGTGGGATTTATACCTTCAGGAGCTCATGTTCTGCCATGTTGAACCTGTAAGCGAATTCGGAAATAAGCGGCGGCCACCCGTTGTTGAATGCAGTAATGCCGACACCCTCCAAAGATGGCAATGTAAGTCTCAACGATCTGTAGCAATTTTTTAGAGTCGAAGTACTCCCATCATGTGATAAAAGGACCAGCCACTCGCCGTTGCCACCCACCCAGTTCTGGTCATCTTCCATTTCCGTCTCTTCTTCTTCCTTGATATTCACCACTACTGATTGAGACCACTTATCCAATAGCATCAGTTTTGCATGAATATTCTGCAGAGTTTGTTGTCAGTTGGTACAATCACCTAGCATGGATTCCATTGCAAATACAATTTGACAACTGGACCTTCAGGTTAAAGTACACAAAATATCGCCTAAATACGAATGTCTCCTCAGATTCCCCTAAATTGTGCATGTGTCACTACGAAGATACCCAATATATGGAGTAGGAGAAGAACCCCCAGAACAAACTCCTGACGATGATCATAAACAACTCGGGGCATAATAGCCTTAAATCGTCTAATCTGTTTGTTTTTATTTTAGGAAACAGAATATCACCTAGTAGGCATTCCATTGCAAATCGAAATTGACAACTCGTCTATCACCTAAAGTAAGACTGTGTCACTACGAAAATACCAGAATATCAGGTATGAGCAGAGCTTCCGTTGTACATAATAGTCTTAAATGGTTCGATTTGTTCACACCGTGCGTGCACACAATACGTTCGACGAAAGGAACATAGGATTCCGATGAGAGTTCAGCACATATAAATCAACGATATGACTGAACCAATAAGCAAGATACTGGAACTTACGTGGCCATCACGATCGTTTAGCGATTTGCTGGTATCGGGGTAAAGAAGGCCTGGCGTGCCGAACGGTTGTTCGTCCGTGTCCCGCATCGTGAAGCGGTAGCCAGGGATGCAGCGAGCGAGGCGGCCGGTAGAGATGATGTCCAACCCCATGGCGATCATGTGCATGTTCGCGGTGCTGAGGTTCGGCCATCCCCAATCATCGTGGTGGTGGTCGCCCTGGCCATCCGCATCGTCGTCTCATGCCTTTCGCTTCAGCGTACTGCTACCCCAAGCTCTACCTATAACGGCAAATGGAGTCTTGAATCCGGTAGATTAATGGAGGCATTGTGATAAGGAGGCAGATGGATTTGAGAGGGGATGGAATCAGGGATGGGGACAGTTGTTCGAGTAGGGAGTGGCCCGGTGAGGAACCGCCGCCGCTGCTGGTTCTCGTCCATGTGGAAGACAAGGAAGGGGGGCATAATTATTGAGGGCGGGCACCAGAACCGTCTAGAGGAATTGAAAAAATAAATCGTAAGAGAGAGAATGTGTGGCCCGCCTGTCAGTGAGTGAAGGTCGGCACGCGCAAACGTGACTATGTTTGACTTGGATCGTGCATGGCATACCTCGATCACATCGCATGCAAGTGGCACAGAACAAATTTTAGGAAGCGCTAGCGTCGGCGTGTAAAACCGCCGTTTTTCTCCACCTTCAGCCTACTACGAACGGCCGTGCACCATTCCAGACATTGGTAAGGGCGGTTCCAATCTTTCACTTCTCCGTCTCATTTCCTCCTCCACGGCCTCATCCATTTCCTCCACCACGACATCACCCTCTTCCTCTGTATCCTTTCCCTCTTGCATGTAGTCATGGACTCTTCGGACGTCCGAAACAACGGCAGGCAAGCAACTGCGCACTTCAACATAGAAGTACATGGCGGGAAGAAGATCGATGTCGTCTACACCACCGACCCTCGGATGGTGAGGAACACTCTGAATAATTACATGAGTTGGCTGCGGTTCGAAGAAAACAGGTTCGTAGGTCTCGACCTCGAGTACAGCCACGATCACCGTAGGATCGTCGTGGTGCAACTCTCCATGAAGGGGCACGTCCTGGGATACCAGCCTTTTTGCGAGAAGGGGACTGACGAGATCTGGTAGACTTTGTTATCTTTTTGTTTTTGAACCGTCTGCTTGCAAAAGTTATTGCTATAATATTTGTCTAAATTCATTTTCATGCAGGTGGGGCGAAAGCATTAGGGATCTGTTTCATGACTTTCTCGTTAACCAGCACATAACATTTACTAGTGTTGACATCACGAATGACACTAAACTGCTTGAAAGCCCGACTTTCAACATTAGAATCCCAAAGGAGTGCAGAGTGGACATCTAGGAAATTTACTGGATCCCAGGGATGAAGGGCGGCAAGACCAGGATGGCCGCTCTTGCCTCCAAACTCATCGACCCGTGGTACGTTGACATGAAGGGCAAATTGCCGAGATGTTCGTGGAGGAGTTTAGGGCATGATTACTGGGAGGATAAGCCACTTTCTGAACCTAATCTGAAGTACGCTGCAATTGACAGGTATGTTAGCCACGAGCTATACCGCCAGATTGTAAAATCTCGTTCCAGGCATCACATCATTCAACCACCACCAAGGCAGGTTGTTTGCCCCAGATGCCGGAGTGTAGATGAATCTACAAGCCGGGGCAAGGGATCGAAGGCATCCTGGGATCGGTTGCCTTCTCCAATAGGCTGGGATGTAGACTTTTAGTGCATGATTGTTGTGTTTATGAAAACATGTTATTTCAGAAGTACACTATGTGAGCAATTACGAACTGTTGTGTATTACCTTTGTCGAACTATAACCTGGGTTTGGTTATGACTGTATCCTTCGCTATAATCTGGGTTTGGTTATGACTTATGACTGTATCACACCTTATGCATGTCAGTCCTGGATTCTACCGCATGCAAATGGCACATACAGAATTTGTAAGAATGAATGTTGAGCATACAAAAGGGAGAATGTAATTCATATAGGTTAAGTATGCGCCAGTCGCCATATTTGGCGAGTCAATCCGCTTAGGGTTAGGCTTCAGTTGGCTCGCTCCAGCTGGCGACTCCGCTTCATGGGCATACCCCGATTAGTATTCCCCCATCAGTAGTCCCCGAGCACGTTAAGGACTCGAAGATGACTTCAAGCCGCCGAATCGGCGCAGCTGATTCCAGGGTGGATTTGATGGTGAGTCGTTGGCGAGCTCCTGAAATAGAGAAATAGCTCATGAAGTAGCCCAATCGCCAAGACGAGTCGACACGCCGGGCGAGTCGTCATTGGACGGACTCGCCCCTTGGAGAAGTTTGGTCGGCGCCTTGTCAACTTGCTGTCATAGAGGACGTGGAGACCACCAAATCATTAACGGTGAAGTCGCCAAGTCGGTGCAGGGGAATATGCGAGAGGAGTCCGCGAGGGGCGATTCCTCGAGCGTCTTGAGTACACGAGGGCGATGTAACATCCCAGCATTAGAGCTTAGAAATAAGCTGAACACAGGTGTGTGCATTGCATTCATGCATAGAAAATCCGGGGAATTTTCACGCAAAACTACAGAAGCCAGTGAGGGATCGAGATCTCTCTTGTTCGGATGGAAACATTTGGGCAAGTGCTATAGAATTCGACATGACCTATACTGTATATTTGTGTTGAGGGGAATCATTTCATATTTGAAAATACAAATGATTAAGTTGAATTCAAAAGATCTTTGAAGTAGATTATAAATAAAGAAATGAGTTATTGAATACATTAATGTTATATAGATATTACAATGAATAAATAAAATGAATATGTATAAGACTTAATAATGGAAAAGGATAATCTTTATTGTCACATATATACATATAGTATTATTGTTCTTTTACAATAAAAGAGTGAAAATAAAGTACAGGAAACAAATAAATAGAAAAAGGGAATTACAGAAATGAGATAACTAAAAGAATTCTTTATTACAAAACAATATATATTACAATGTCCTTTACAAAGGAATAAGTAAGTTACAAAGGAATAAAGTAAAACCTATCACTAAATTCATCTTCACTTTCTCCATTTTCTAAAACTTTTCTTGATAGTCCTGATCTTATGTTTGCAAACAAACAAAAAGAAAAATATAATATGTGAAGGGGTTAGTTTTGACTGCCCTCAGATATCAACAGTGAAGTGCACTGTTTTGTCTCATCATTGAGCTTACTTTGAAGGGGCAAGTTTCACCAAATCATAGTATTTGTTCTTAATCAGATAGTTGCCTCAGTACAACATCATTGGCAGTAAATTATGGGGCAAGTTCACCAGAGTAGTAGAAGTAAAAAAGAGGAGTATGAAGATATTTTGTCTTGCACTCATCCAGAATAGTACAAGCAGCACACACACCTAACTGTGTGGCACGAGCTGTCAACACAGGAAGCAGTCAAGGGATGGATAGATAAGAGGAGGGAATCGTAGCACCCTCTCTCTCTGCTCATTGTTTCATTACAAGCTTACCACCCAGCCAAGAGACCATGTGTTTACTACTGATCTGTCCACACAAATCACCAACCAATATCACATGGATTTCTAGATCAAGATTTAGCACAAGAAGCACCAAGAGGATCAGGACAAGATCGTAAGCTAGCTTAAGAGGAGGAGAAGGCCAACAGACCAGGGAGGAGTAGCTCAAACAAAGAGAAGATCAAGCATCAGCAACAATCAACTGTCTCAACCACACATCTCTTGCATCCTGGTTGCTCTAAGAAGCCATCCAGGAGGTGAGAAAAGTGGAGCTAGATATCAAGATCCAGTTATATCTGATAGCAAGAAGAGTCACAACACAATGGCAGGTAGTTATCTCTCCCAAACCAAACATAGCATCTGTTTTTGATCTTTTATTTAAAGAGAGGAGTTTGGAGTGAGAGAGGGCTCTCAGCATGCAAAGATGATATGCAGTTCTTCATAGAGGCTGTAGGGACAAATAATATCTGTTCTTGTTTTAGAAAAGGATTTGGAAAGGAAAGGAGCTCTTAGTCTAGCATAGGAAATCTATGCCAGCCTCATCATAGAGCTTGTAAGGCAATTGTAGTATCTGTTCTTACTATAGATCCTAACCTTAGCCTTGACATCATTGGCAGAGCTTATCAATACAATTACAACATCTGATATTGTCAAGTCATATTTCACAAAGACTGATAGCCACACAAGTGATTGTGCACAATGGTATAAGCAACCAAATTCCACTGATCTGCAACTAGAGGATTTCTAGGAGATCAGAGGAGGTCACTTGAACCACACACCACATACATGCTCAAGATCATGCCTACGCATGATCATATAATTGTTTGTATATTCAAAGGCATCTGCAAAGCTAATATGGAATTTCAGAAGAACAACTACATAAGAGAAAGTTGTAGAGGATTTGAGAGGGGTGTTGTACAAAACTTGTGTTGCTGGATAGCAACCAGATTTGTACAGGAGCAACAAATCAACCATAGGGCACTAAAACAGTACCAAACCATCTAGAAAAGTATCTACTTGACCTGGAGCCATACTACATAGATCTAGGTGATCATATGACCACTAGAAACTCTAAAACACACCATCAGGAATAAATCACAGCAAGTATAACAACAATAGATCATTTAATTGTATCCACTTGATCCAGAAATTATTCTACCACACATCCAGAGAACTAACAAGTTGATTTACACACAACCCATACCTATTCTAGGCTTCCCAGCTTTTCACATAACCCTAGTTTGATAAATACCCATATACCTTATTTATGTTCATCACTGCACATCACTTACACTTCTAACTAAATCCAACACCATATACTCCTCTCAACTAATGTAGTAAAGGAAATACAAATTACCAATAATAAATCAATATAGCATGTATTCTTATAACAAATCAATTTTTCAGCCTTTGCAACACAGTTAGATCTAAGAATTTAAGCTATTTATCTGAACTTATCCAAGTTAACCATAAGAAGGAACCAACAAACAATAAATTTTGTACAAAGGGGTTCAAGAAAGCAACTTCCACTAATGTACATCTATAAATTTTCTAGGAGATCAAGGGGTCACTTTGCACACGCATAAACATTCAACTGTCCAAGATCATGAATGTGCATTATCAGATATCCAAATAAACCCTCTATGGATACACTACCAAACTATTTCTTGGAGCATCACAATAATTTACACTACCAAAGAATCATCTAGGACAAGATTAAGTGTAGCAAGTAGCTATTTCTTTATCAAATTAATACACTGTAGTACATGTCCAGGAAGTACACACACCCATAAACCATCTACACAGCTAGCAGACCATACCCTCCTGTTTATCAAATCGGGAGGAGCAAGAGCTCATCACCACAACCCAAAATCAGAAATTCCCAAAACCTAAACCGAAATCCTACGCCTAGGGTTGTTCTTCGGCTCGAAGGCCAGTCACAGAAAGCAACTCACCTGACCCGAGGATGTAACTGTGGTGGAATGTAAAAGTAGTAATAGGTCGTGGACGCCGGGGTTGCAGCCACCCTGCAGTCCCGCTGGCATCGACATGAGGAAGGCATGGCGGAGAAGGAGCATTAACAGGAACCCAAGAAGGGATAGTAGTCTGAGAGAAGCCAGGAGAGTTGAACTGCATCACCATCAATGCCGAGCCTTGAGGAGGAGCAGGAGGAGCTCGTGGTGAGGAAGGTCACGCACGAGGAGGATTCGCTGGGGCGTAGGTACCGAGCCGGCGGCCGAACCCTAGGCAGGGATAGGGTTCTAGGGGCGCGCATAGGGGCACAGGCACAGATAGAGGCGGCGGAGATTAGGTGGAGAGCCTGGAGCGGAGCTTAGTCAGCAAGTGGCCACGGCTGATGCGGTCGGTGGCGATCGGAGTGGCAGGCGGCGGTGCTGGCGGCGATGCAGTCACGCGAGAGGAAGGGGGCATGACTGTGTCGTGTGCGTGCGTGTGAGTGAGAGGTAGGAGGTGGGGTTGGGATGGGATGGGGTTTGACCCCAGGCCCAACTGGGCCGGGTTGGCCTTAACCAGCCCATGGGCCAGAATAATTGTATAGTAAATAGAAAAAAATAATATTGTAAAAGAAATAATAAACCAAATGTAAAATTACCAAAGTACCCCTGAAATTGTTTTAGCCCTAGAAAAATATAGAAAAATCCTAAAAATACAAATAACATATTGAAATGGTCACAAAAATAATATCTACCTAAAAAATATAATATTGTTTGTTTAAGTAAAATAAAATTCAAATAAATATTAACATTATCAAAACCCAAGTGAAATTTCACAAAATAAGAAAAATCCTAAAAATGAATAAAAATCATTTTTGCATATGAAAATAAATCTACTATTGTATAAAAATACTAACTTAATTTGTTTTCAAATAAATCTTGAAGCAAATATATGATCCTTTGCAAGAAAGAAGAAGCCAAATATAAGGAGTATCAACACTATTTTGAAGGATGGATCAACCCCAACTCACTATGAGCTGGCAATAAGAAGGATTATTAGTGCAGAAAAGGGTGGAGCAACATAATGGAATGAAATTAAGTTCACTTAAGATAGGTGATGTTGCTAAGAAGCTAATGAAGTAGTTGTACCAGGTTCATGGAAGTATCAAAGATCAGTGCAAAGGAGAAGTTTGGAGACCGTAGCTGGTATTCAAGCTCTGAAAATTAAGAGAGAATGCCAATAAGAAGTTAAAACCCGTAGGGTAATCCACATACCTAGGAGGATCCACAGCTGGTATCCGTAGTTGGTATTCGTAGCTGGTATCCTAACGGTGTAGTGAGGTAAGTCATTTTTGTGTAATTTAAAGAGTATAAAACTTGGCCTAAGTTAAGTTAGACCTAAGTAAGTATGAAAATTAAAGATCATCTTTCGAGATGCTTCGTAAAGTCGGGCTTACCAAAGAAAAAATGTTCAAACGATTAAGAGTGAGTCAAGTAATGTCAGAAGATTCGTTTCGGAGATCCACAGTTATGTGGGTACACCACAGATTATTTCGTGAGACCTTATATAGGTAAGATATAAACTAGACAAAGACCAATCCCTTAACTATAGGGTATTATACATGAAGTTTAGAGACCATTAGGAAACTCTAAGGGGGAGAGTAAACAATAAAAACTGAAGTGTTGTTGTCCAACTTTCTGACTAAAGGTTGGAGAAGTACTAACTATGATGAGAATTAAGCCTTATTCTCATAAGATTAGAAGAAATCATCGGTATAAGAGTACTCTCTAGAGTATGTCCGGATGAAAGATTGAAGGAGATATAACAGACTAAACCGAGTAGACTAGTTAGAAGGGGAAACAGCTGGTAAAGATATCCTTTAGTGTAAAGAGAGTATTCCAAAATAGACTGGTGTATGGTAGTAGGAAAGCCTGATTGGAATGGACTAAATGTGTCCTAAACCAATCCTAAATAGGAATGTAAGGTCATAATCCAAGAGATTATATTAGAAGAAACTGTATGATAAGTTAGAACTGATAGTGGATATGGTCAAGTATGAATAGGATTGAAGGAAAAAGATCTGGATATGGGATACCACAACTATCCCCAATTGTGATCACAATGGAATTTGAGAAATGGTGTGATCAATACAGGTCAACTCCTTATTCCGAAACGCAAGAGAGTACGAACTTCGGGGACGAAGTTTATTTTAAGGGGCAGTCTGTAACATCCCAACATTAGAGCTTAGAAATAAGATGAACATAGGTGTGTGCATTGCATTCATGCATAGAAAATCCGGGGAATTTTCACGCAAAACTACAGAAGCCAGTGAGGGATCGGGATCTCTCTTGTTCGGATGGAAACATCCGGGCAAGTGCTATAGACTTCGACATGAACTATACTGTATCTTTGTGTTGAGGGGAATCATTTCATATTTGAAAATACAAATGATTAAGTTGAATTCAAAAGATCTTTGAAGTAGATTATAAATAAAGAAATGAGTTATTGAATTCATTAATGTTATATGGATATTACAATGAATAGATAAAATGAATATGTATAAGACTTAATAATGGAAAAGGATAATCTTTATTGTCACATATATACATATAGTATTATTGTTCTTTTACAATAAAAGAATGAAAATAAAGTACAGGAAACAAATAAATAGAAAAAGGGAATTACAGAAATGAGATAACTAAATGAATTCTTTATTACAAAACAATATATATTACAATGTCCTTTACAAAGGAATAAGTAAGTTACAAAGCAATAAAGTAAAACCTAAAACTAAATTCATCTTCACTTTCTCCATCTTTTAAATCTTTTCTTGATAGTCCTGATCATATGTCTGCAAACAAACAGAAAGAAATATATAATATGTGAAGGGGTTAGTTTTGACTTCCCTCAGATATCAACAGTGAAGTGCACTGTTTTGTCTCATCATTGAGCTTACTTTGAAGGGGCAAGTTTCACCAAATCATAGTATCTGTTCTTAATCAGCTAGTTGCCTCAGTACAACATCATTGGCAGTAAATTATGGGGCAAGTTCACTAGAGTAGTAGAAGTAAAAAAGAGGAGTATGAAGATATTTGGTCTTGCACTCATCCAGAATAGTGCAAGCAGCACACACACCTAACTGCATGGCACGAGCTGTCAACACAGCAAGCAGTCAAGGGATGGAGAGTGTCGTGGTGGTGTCACGGAAGATGCCATGGATAGGCCAAGAGTGGGGCCAATATGCACTAGAGGAATCCAGGGAGGGATAGTGTGGTGATTCCACACACAGATGATTTTTATTCTCCAAGCTCACTAGGTTTACAGATGCTCCTTGAGTTGTATTGGGGAGAGGAGGAAGAAGGAGCTCTCTTACTCTCAACATAGTTCTAGCTCTAGGAACCAACTAACTCAATTTCAGCCAGCCCCTTCTACTGAGGCCCTAGCACTCCTTATAATGGGGAGGCTAGGTTGCCAACTAGGGCATACGTGGAGGCATATTATGCCTCTCCCAAAATAGCAAACCGATCGGGTCTCTTTTCCCTTCGTAAGCCATGTAGAGGGTACGTAACCCTCTCCGGCGCTAGCGTCAGCCGACATTGGCAGCGTCACCTTTGTCGGCCACGCCCCGCTGGTCCTTCCCTCTGTTCGCTTCGCTCACGCTCCTGCGTACAGATGTCACCTTTTGACCAGCGGAATGCCTTCCTTCTCTTGCAAGCTTGGTATAACCCGGATCAGGCCTGGTTAACCCGGTTCCGTGGGTACCTGTAGATGAATTATAAAGATCCTGTCGACATATGATATACGTCGGCCAGGACATAGTCAGGTGGACATCCTCCGGTCCGGGTTACTCCGTAAGTCGGCCTGCCTTGAGGTGACTCGGCCAGCTTTCACTTTGACCTTGCCGTTCCTCGGCTAACTCGGCCATTATACCCCGGCGTGACCCTACCCGGGGGTATCCCCCCAACATTAGTCCCCGAAGCTGGTGCGGTCTCAGCAACTTTAGCTGCTAAGGCCGCAGCAGGTTCAATCTTTTCCCTCCCTTTTCTGAGTTACTCTGTAGCTCGGATCTCGTGGCGTAGTATTCCCTTCGCACATTCCGAGTTTTCACTCGCTGGCTGGGCTACCCTTCGGTTTTCCGGGTTATGTTTCCTTCTCTCATATGCTTCCCCATGTCCTACGTGGAGGGTAATCATTGCCTTGCCTCATTTTAAGGGTCTGCGCCAGTTACTGCACTTATTGTCAAGGGTTACTGTTGCACACATCGTGTCGCAGCTACCTCCTTGTTAACTGTATCACCACGTCGCGTCATGGGATCCCCTATTTCCTGTGGCCCTTCCTTTGGCTTGCCTCTGATTGGTTAATCCCGCTGATACACGGACACACTGTGTGGCTTCGACGCGCAACACGATCCCACTACCCACCACTGGGGCGTGGTTAAATAGGGGAGGGGGCGCGTCCCTTGGGTGTATGCCCCTTCTCGCGCCCCTCAGCCTCTCTGCCTCTTTTCCTCTTCTTCTTCCTTGCGACAGCGCTGCTGCCGCCGCATCTGCTCTACAGCGTCGCCGCCGCACCGTGCTTCTTCGCACCAGCTTTACTGCCGCTCCCATGCTGCTCCACCGTCACGGGTCCATGCCAATCCAAGCCTCTGCCCCCCACCTACGATTAGGCCGGTGAGGACAGAGACCTGGAGATGACCGAGGAAGAGCTCGCCGTCATTGAAGAGGAGATGGAGGAAGGGGGTGAGACCATGGAGCATGGTGCTTGGGCCAGTTCCTGGGTGTGTCAAGATGATCTTGACTGGTTCTACCGCACCCGCCGCATTCTTGAGGGTGTAATTTCGCTCCTCCCCTGCAAAGAGCTTGCTCCCTCACCCAATCCGGTGAGTTCGTCGTCTTCCTATGTCACTTCCGGCGCGGCTTCGACCTGCCAGTGAGTGATTTCTTCCATGATTTCCTCAACATCTATGAACTCCAACCCCACCATCTTCCGGTGAACGCCATCACATCCCTCTCTTCCTTCGCATACGCCATAGAGGGATATGTCGGCCTGTGGCCTTCCAAGGAGCCCTGGATCCGTTTTTTGGTCTGCGAAGGAATGTGGTTCTGGATAAGCTGCTTGCCCCGGAGGAGAAGCATCTGACCCAATTTGGCGCCGCCTCCATCTCACCTCAGAAGCAATCTGTCTTCCCTCGGGTTACGGGGCTTGATTCCTGCAAGGGCTGGGCCCGGACCTTCTTCTACGTGACGAATAGCACGAAAGAGGATCTAATCCGGCTGCGCCCCTTTGCACTGGGTCCACCTAATCCAGCTTAGTGGGACCGGGTTCTGAAGAAACCAACTGCCCTGGTGAATTAGGTTAACAAGCGATTCCAGGAGCTGAAGGATTTGGGGCTGCGCAACAAGAATCTGATGATCACATTCGTCCGCAGCCAGATTTCCCCCCTATAGAAGCGCACGCACAAACTTTGCCACATGAGCTGGCGGCTTGACCCCAACCGGACCTCGTCCTTCGAACTGAACAATACCGAGATATTCCGCCGGGTCAAGGCCCTTTTTACGACTAACAAGGACTTCTCCGCTGATTGGGAGTGGGGGTTGGAGCACAATTGCCGGGATAAGCCTCCTCCTGCGGTAAACCTCATTACCCCATCCTTCTCCTATTTATATTCTGTGTCGGAGCACATTGTTTATTTGATCCCTTTGCATTTTCCTCTTAGCTGTTTCTTCAGCAAACCCTCGAAGATGGCACTGAGCCTTCCCTCAGATGGGGGAAGGATCGACTTGTCTCAGATGAGGAGGAGCTGGATCAGGAAATGTTCCTGCCAACCCCGAACGCAACCAAGCGACGCACTGGTAACCTCTCTTCCTTAAGGAATCAGACTGACGATCAAGATGATTCCGACATTGAGGTGACGGAGGCATTTGACGCTATACCCATTTCTTACGCATTTCCGGCTTCAGCTAACCCGGCTGGGCAGATCCATGAAGATCCCCCTCTTGTTACGGGTGAGCCGGCCCCAGCCGTGTCCAAGGAAAGGGCTGCCACTTCCGCTGCTTCTTTTGGACCTCCCAAAACAACCAAGAGGCGGAAGAAGTCTGCTGATAAGACCGCCACCAAGCCTCCAACTAAGGCCATAGTCCGGAGAGCTCGAAAGCCCAAGGAGCCTTTGACTTCTGACGAGTAAGTCACCTTTCTCTTTGTCCAATTCCCTGCTTCATGCTTTTCTATCTATATGCCTTTCTTTTGTTATAACGTGTTATTCATCGCTTGATTTGACAGGGTTGCGATGGAGGTTCCCCAGAGCGGCTCCAGCATTGTCTCGCCTCTCCGGCGTACCCTGATACATTGCAAATGTATCTATAATTTTTGATGTTCCATGCTTAGTTTTATCCACTTTCTTGTGTTTTGTTCCAACTTTGGAGTACTTTTCTTATGATTTGTTGGACTAACCTATTAACAAGAGCCACAGTGCCAGCTGCCTGTTTTCTGCTGTTTTTGGTTCTAGGAAAGTCAGAAAATGAATATTCTTGGAATTGGACGGGACAAAAGCCAAAATGCTTATTTTTCCGGATGTCATCAAGTGCCAGAATACAAGACGGAGAAAGGCCAGAGGCCGGCCACACCACCTGGCCGCGCGGCCCAGCTTGGCCCGCGCCAGGGGGTGGTGTGGCCGCCTCGGGCACCCCCTCGGCCTCCCCTTCCGACTATAAGATGCCCTCGGGACGTAAACCTTAAGGACCCGATCAAAAATCCACGAAAGAGTCTGTAGCCGCCGTCATCTCCATCCCTAGATCGGGAGGGATCTGAAGCTCTTCCCGGCACCCTGCCGAAGAGGGGAATTCACCCTGGAGGCCTTCTTCATCACCATGCAAGCCTCCGGTGTGATGCGTGAGTAGTTCATCCTTAGACTACGGATCCATGTAGTAGCTAGATGGCTGGTTCTCCTCCTTTGTGCTTTCATGTCTATATCTTGTGAGCTCCGTTCATGATCAAGATCATCTATTTGTAATCATACATGTTGTGTTTGCGGGGATCCGATGGATATTGAGATGCTATTTCAGATTCATTATTGATTCTATCATGTCTTTGTTATTTGAGATCTTGCATGGTTTCCGTTGTTAGTAGCTATCTTGGCCAAGTAGATGCTAGCAGCTCCAAGAGTTAGTATTTATGCTCGATAGTGGGTTCATGCCTCTGGTAATCTGGGGAAGTGACAGAAATCTCTAAGGTACTAGATGTGCTATTGCTACTAGGGAGAAAACAACAACCCTTTGTTCATAGAACAATCGTATTGTTTACTTTACATGCAGTTCATAAAGCAATAATCTGTTGCTTGCAACTTAATACTGGAGGGGGGTCGGATGATAACCTGAAGGTGGATTATTAGTCATAGATGCAGTTGGATGGCGGTCTATGTATAATGTTGTAATGCCCAATCAAGTCTCAAAGGAGTCAAGATGATTAGTATATGCATGTATTGCTTTCTCGGTGATTGTCAATTGCCCCACTGTAATTTGTTTACCCAGCATGTTATCTATCTAAGGATTGCCACCTCTAGTGAACTATGCATCCCGGTCCTTTTCTTTACGTACAATCTACAAACTGTTTACTATTTTGTGTTTACTTTGTGCAAACTTTTACTACTTTCCATTCGATACGTTTAATCCTTTGTTTTCCGCAAAACACGGTGAGATTGACAACCTCATCGCAAGTTGGGGACAAAGTTCTGTGGTTGTGTTGTGCAGGTCTCCACGTTGCTACTAGCACCGGTAGTGCGCCCTTGCCAAAGCTCAGCTAGTAACACCTTTGGGGTGTTTCCTTGCTCCTACTGGTTCGATTAAACCTTGGTTTCATAACTGAGGGAAACTTGTTGCTGTGCTCATCATACCTTCCTCTTGGGGTTCCCAACAAGCTCTACATCATCATTGCTCCAGCATTTTTCTGGGCGCCATACTCAGAGCCATCAAGCATTTTTCTAGCGCCGTTGCCGTGGAGTCAAGGACATCTTCACAAGGGGAGTCCCTCATAACCAATCTCTTTACTTTGTTGTTTTTGTTTTGCTTAGTTTCTTTTTGGTTTGTTTGCTTATTTCTTATTCAAAAACCCCAAAAAAAATAGTTTTACAAGTTTGCTTTCTTATGTGAAAACACAAAAAAATGACTACTCTTGAAAACACTAAGTTGTGTGACTTCACTAGCACGAACAACAATGATTTTATGAGCACACCTATTGCTCCACCTGTGGCTGAAAATACTTTCTTTGAGATAAAACCTGATTTGCTCAATCTTGTTATGAGAGAACAATTTTCTGGTATTGGTAATGAAGATGCTGCTTCCCATCTAAATAACTTTGTTGAACTTTGTGAGATGCAAAAGCATAGGGATATAGATGGTGATATTATTAAGCTGAAATTGTTTCCTTTCTCTTTGAGAGGAAAAGCTAAAGAATGGTTGAATTCCTTAACTAGGAATAGTATTGATTCTTGGAATAAGTGCAAAGATGCTATTATTGGAAAATACTATCCTCCTGCTAAGATTATATCCATGAGAAGTGAAATAATGAAGTTTAAACAACTTGATAATGAGCATGTTGCTCAAGCTTGGGAAAGAATGAAATCTTTGGTTAAGAATTGTCCCACTCATGGACTGACTGCTTGGATGATCATCCAAACTTTTTATGCAGGATTGAACTATTCTTCAAGGAACCTATTGGATTCTGCTGCTGGAGGTACCTTTATGACCATCACTTTGGGTGCTGCAACAAAACTTCTGGAGAATATGATGGTTAATTATTCTGAATGGCATACTGAGAGAGCTCCACAAGGTAAGAAGGTAAATTCTGTCGAGGAAACCTCGTCCTTGAGTGATAAAATTGATATTATTATGTCTATGCTTGTTAATGGGAAAGCCCATATTGATCCAAATAATGTTCCTTTAGCCTCTTTGGTTGCTCAAGAAGAGAAAGTTGATGTCAACTTCATAACAAATAAAAATTTTGGCAACAATGCTTATGGTAATAATGCTTGCAGGAACAATTTTGGTAACAACAATTATAAGCCATATCCTCCCAACAATGGTAATGCTTATGGAAATTCTTACAACAATAATAAGAGTGCTCCCTCTGAACTTGAAGTTATGCTTAAAGAGTTTATTAGTAAACAAACTTCTTTCAATAAAACTATTGAGGAAAAACTCTCTAATGCTGAAAGAAATATAGCATCTTTGGCTGAAGCTCAATCTACTTTGAATAAAATGGCTGCTAAACCTGAATTATTGAGAATCCCTTTGCAGCTACTAATGCCATACAAGTAAGAACTGATGAAAATATTAGACTATTAGCTGAATTACATGCTAAGTGGGAAAGTGAAGGTGAAATTGCTAGAAACATTAGTGTTTCTACTATTACCACCACTAGTGTTGAGGCTAGTAATAGTCCTACTACTTTAGATGATAAATTTGATTTTGATCTTGATGGTTGCAACATCTCTGAAGTTATTAAGTTCCTACAAAAGCTTGCTAAAAGTCCTAATGCTAGTGCTATGAACATGGCCTTTACAAAACACATTACTGATGCTCTCATAAAGATTAAAGAAGAAAAGATGAAACATAAATCTTCTATTCCTATAAAACAAGAAGATGGTTGGGAACCCATCATTAATATGAAAGTGAATGACTTTTATTTCAAAGATTTATGTGATCTTGATAGTAGTGTTTCTATTATCCCTAGAAGGATTTATGATATGCTTGATTTGCCTCCACTTGAAGATTGTTATTTGAATGTCCCACTTGATGATAATGCTAAAAAGAAAAACATAGGGAGTCTTAATGATGTTCTTATTATGGTTAACAATGCCTATGTTCCCGTTGATTTCTATGTTTTGGATGTTGAATACAATGCTTCTTGTCCTATTACTTTGGGAAGACCTTTTCTTAGAACTGTTGGTGCCATTATTGATATGAAAGAAGGCACCATTAAATATCAACTCCCACTCAAGAAAGGTATAGAACACTTCCCTAAAAATAGAGAAAAGATTTATTTTGCTTCTCCTATGAAAACAAAATTTGGTCTTAATGCTTCTTCATTTGAGAACACTTGATTCTTTCTTTGCTTCTTATGCCTAACTTAAATGCATTAAAGAAAAGTACTTATTGGGAGATAACCCAAAAGATTTAGATGAGTCTTGGAAGTTATTACTTTAGTAATAACCGCTCCTTATCCTTTTTATTTGCTTTTTGTGCCAAGAGTAACCTCTAATGAGAGAGAAGTAATGATTGGGAAAGTTGCTGTCCCGAAACAGATTTTTGTGCTTCACCATAAAAATTCATGAGAGATCTCTGTATGTCTGATTGAGCTGTAATTTTTTGTGCTTCTGCCCCAGGTAGCTATCTAACTTTATTTAGTTCAACACTTTTTGATTTGAGCAACATAAGGTCTTCGAAGAAGTTCGTCTTTACCTGCTGGTTTATTTTGACAGATTTCTACCATTTTCAGCATTTGCTTCTCGTTGGTTCCTTCTTGAGTTCTTTTGGGGAATTGAGCTTTTTGAGGGAAGTACTACAATAGATAGTGTTCTAATGGAAGTTTGTTTTGTGTTAGAACTGAACCTTAAGACTTATTTATCTTGAGTACACTAATGTTGCTAATAAATATTGTGTGAAGTTTTGTATGAAGGAAAAATTTCAGGTGTATGGAAGGAATGAGTAATGATATGAAGGATGGACTAAAGCTCAAGCTTGGGGATGCCATGCGTGTCACCCCAAGAAATATCCAAGAAGTACAAGCTTCAAAGCTTGGGGATGCCCAAGGCATCCCCTTCTTCATCAATAAAAATCCCAGGTTTCTTCCAAACGCTTCATTTTTATTGTTTCATGCACAGTTGTGTTGTTCTTGGAGCGTCTTCTTTTTCGTTTTCGTTTTGGTTTTTCGTTTTCTTTGGTTTGTTTAGTTTTCTGAATAAATTGGTTGGACACCCTCTTTCTTACATTGGTTTGCAAATAGTTTGGTCTGGTTTGGAAAAGAGTAGGAAAGTTCATGCTTATGTGGTAAAAAGAGCTCGTTTTTTACTGTGGCCTATGATTTGTCATGCCATGCTTGATATTTTTTTGGCTTTATGCTTAGTATTCTTTGCTGTAGCATGACTTGTTATAAACAATTGAGATTGCTTAATGTGCCTTGGATGAATCGTGCGTTGTTTTAGCATATTAAAGCATAGTTTAGTGGTATTCTCCTTTGATGCTTTATTTGGGTTGACTTGGCGCATGCTCACACCATGTTATGACTATCTCAAGTCACCATAGCCTTTATGATCCTTTAGTTTTCGACTTGTAGTATCACTTTATGCTTTGATCAATGATGTTTTGTCGCTCTGCATGATTATGGCCATTATTGCTCTCTTAGTTTGTCGCTCCCAGTCTTTTGCTAGCCTCCACAACAAAGTCTGAGTTCCACTCATGCATCCAACTCCCTAAACCAAGTTTTTCCAAAGAGTCCACCATACCTACCTACTAGCTTATGCTATTCCAAGTATATTCATGCTTTTGTTTACCTTCCAAATTAAACTTGTTATGAGAAAACTAGTGATAAAAGCTCTCACAAACTTGATGGCACACTTTACCTTTTTGCCTCTAATAAACTCGAACCATTGGGTCCTTCTTTGTTGCGTATATGCTTGCGCTTTATAAGTTGAAATTAGCAGAACCATGTATCATGGGGAACGCTTTCAACATTGCACTTGTAGTTTGTATCCCGTTGATATCATGTTCTTTGGCTTACGGATCCCGACGGTGTGAAATAAAAGTGGAACTTGTAAGATCATGGAGTTTGTATGTGTGTTAGAGAAACGCCTGGGCCGCTAGCCTGCGCCATGCCTAATCATGGTGGAAACTTGCAGCATCACCATAATGAGCACTTTATGAAGCATCCTCAATAAAAACCTATGAAAATAGCAAATAAAAAGATCGCTGAGATGCTCGTTGTCTGCTTGCCTTGTCATTTTGATTATGGGAAAGCTCTTGTATCATGTGCAAGGGGTACCCCGTTGGCTGTTCTTTATGATACACATGTACTTACAATGACAAGAGCTTACTCGTGACTAAAGTTGAGTAGCATAAGGATCGGTCTTCGTAAGTAAGGGGCATGAGATTTCGGTTTATAACTTGTCAAGCATATCCTCTTAGTTGTGTCACTTTAACCTTAATCACCTTCAAGATGCTTATGATAGGGGCAATGAGAGCTGAAAGCTATAAGTACCATAATTTTTGGGAGCTCTTTGTGATACTTGAATCCCTACTTCAATTTATAAAGGCCTTTCTTCCACCATTACATTGAGTCTCCACCTTCTATCTTTATGCACCTACTTTGAGAGCATAGTGGCCATTCTTAGTTCTATGTGCATTGTCCCAAGACTAGTTGATTGATGCATACTTTGATATTGCTTGTTTTAAACTATTGTATCTAGTCACTCTTATGAACTTTGAAGGTGTCCTATGCATTTATATTTGCTACTCTATGAGGGACAAGCTGAATACTATTATGCTATGTTTTCTTTATGTGAAACAAACAAACGTCTTGCAAAGCATTGTTATTCATGAATCTTTTGTTTGTGCCTTTTCATGTTGCATCATATTTTCTTTGCTTATTGCTAGAACTTTGTCTTTCATGTTATGATTGAAGTACTATGATCCCATCTTTGAATGTTTTGCAAATACTTTGATCAAGTATTAGATGGTGGATGTCACCTCAAAAACTATTCTTTCTTTTTATCACTTACCTACTCGAGGACGAGCAGGAGTTAAGCTTGGGGATGGTGATACATTGCAAAAGTGAGAAAATGAATATTCTCGGAATTAGACGGGACAAAAGACAAAGTGCCTATTTTTTCGGATGTCATCAAGTGCCAGAATACGAGACGGAGAAGGGCCAGAGGCCGGCCACACCACCTGGCCGTGCGGCCCTGCCTGGCCCGCGCCAGGGGGTGGTGTGGTCACCTCCGGCACCCCCTCGGCCTCCCCTTCTGACTATAAGATGCCCTCGGGACGTAAACCCTAAGGACCCGATCAAAAATCGACGAAAGAGTCTGTAGCCGTTGTCATCTCCATCTCTAGATCGGGAGGGATCTGAAGCTCTTCCCGGCACCCTGCTGGAGAGGGGAATTCACCCTGGAGGCCTTCTTCATCACCATGCAAGCCTCCGGGGTGATGTGTGAGTAGTTCATCCTTGGACTACGGATCCTTGTAGTAGCTAGATGGCTGGTTCTCCTCCTTTGTGCTTTCATGTCTAGATCTTGTCAGCTCCGTTCATGATCAAGATCATCTATTTGTAATCATACATGTTGTGTTTGTGGGGATCCGATGGATATTGAGATGCTATTTCAGATTGATTATTGATTCTATCATGTCTTTGTTATTTGAGATCTTGCATGCTTTCCGTTGTTAGTAGCTATCTTGGCCAAGTAGATGCTAGCAACTCCAAGAGTTAGTATTTATGCTCGATAGTGGGTTCATGCCTCTGGTAATCTGGGGAAGTGACAGAAATCTCTAAGGTACTAGATGTGCTGTTGCTACTAGGGACAAAACAACAACCCTTTGTTCATAGAACAATCGTATTGTTTACTTTACATGCAGTTCGTAAAGCAATAATCTGTTGGTTGCAACTTAATACTGGAGGGGGGTCAGATGATAACCTGAAGGTGGATTACTAGTCATAGATGCAGTTGGATGGCGGTCTATGTATAATGTTGTAATGCCCAATCAAGTCTCAAAGGAGTCAAGATGATTAGTATATGCATGTATTGCTTTCTTGGTGTTTGTCAATTGCCCTGCTGTAATTTGTTTACCTAGCATGTTATCTATCTAAGGAGAGCCACCTCTAGTGAACTATGGATCCCGGTCCTTTTCTTTACATACAATCTACAAACTATTTACTGTTTTGTGTTTACTTTCTACAAACTTTTACTCCTTTCCATTCGATACGTTTAATCCTTTGTTTTCCGCAAAACACGGTGAGATTGACAACCTCATCGCAAGTTGGGGACAAAGTTCTGTGGTTGTGTTGTGCAGGTCTCCACATTGCTACTAGCACTGGTAGTGCGCCCTGCCAAAGCTCAGCTAGTAACACCTTTGGGGTGTTTCCTTGCTCCTACTGGTTCGATTAAACCTTGGTTTTATAACTGAGGGAAATTTTCTACTATGCTCATCATACCTTCCTCTTGGGGTTCCCAACGAGCTCTACATCATCATTTCTGCAGCATTTTTCTGGGCGCCATACTCAGAGCCATCATACCCCCTCTCACCCTCGTGATGACAACACACGCCCACTGAGCCCAATTTGTGAGGGTTCGGTGGTTGCTCTGGGTTCTAGCCCACCTCGTCCAGAGGAGGGCAACCTCAGAGCAGGGGGAAGTGGCACGGCCGAGGTAGCGGATGCTCCTAGCTCCTCATCGGCTCAGCCGCAACCCGCCACCTCCGAGGTACCAGCAACAGCAACATCAGCAGCACCACCGCCAACACCAGCACCAGCACAAGCACCAGCGCCAGCACCAACAGCAGCACCAGCAGTAACACAAGCACCAACACCAACTCCTTGTGCCTCGTCCGAGTCTTCCAAGACTCGGCGAGAGGGCCCAGCTAGCACCATGGCTGCACCCAACTCCAAATCTGCAGCTCAAACCTCAGCCTCTTGATAGGTCCATTTTGCATCACTATTCTATATCTTAATTCACTATTATTCATTGATATATTTCATACTGAGAGGTGATACTTATGTTATTTCATCTATTTTTGCATGGTTGATGACTTTTGGAGCATGGACCACTGCAGTCAGGATTCTGATGGAAAAAGTGCTGTTTGGAGGCAAAATTCGCGAAAATCAGAAAATCCTGGAAAATATACGGAAAATCCTATTTTTCCAAAAGACTAAGGATGCCAGAAGATGGAGTGGAGATGGGCCACAGGGGGCCCACACCACCCCATGGCGCGGGCAGCCCTAGGCCGCGCCTGGAGGTGGTGTGGCCATCCTGGCCCACTCCAGCCTCTCCCCTCTGGCGTATATTATCCTCCCTTAACCCTAAGACTCGGGGGGCAACCACAGAAAGATTCCTCCGCCTCTGCGGGGAAGAAAACACCGAGAGATAAAGATCTCTCCGGCAGACAGATTTCTGCCGGGGGAATTCCTTCCCAGAGAGGGAAGATCGTCGCTATCAACACCACCATCAAGCTGGACTTCATCGGGATCATCATCATCATCATCATCACCACCACCACCATCATCACCATCAGCACCCTCATCACCATCTCCATATTGCTGTAGCAATTGCGTTGAATCTTGCATAGTTCATAGGGGAAACTTTCACGGTGTTGATTACACTTTGTAGTTGATGCTATTGAGTGAACCATTGAATTATTGTTTATGTTCAGATTGTTATACATCAATATGCCATCTCTGATCGTGATCCATATGATGTCTTGTGAGTAGTTCGTTTTGTTCTTGAGGACATGGAGAAGTCTTGTTTTTAGTAGTGGAGTTGCGTTGAGAAAGATTCAATAGATTGTTATTTAAGTTGTGGTGTACTTCTTCTAGTGGTGTCATGTGAACGTCGACTACATGACACTCCACCTATATGGGCCTAGGGGAATGCATTGGGTATTTGGCTACTAATGTAGGGGTTGCCGGAGTGACAGAAACCTGAACCCCTGTTAGGAAACCATTGCGCAAGGGACGTAAGGGTCTTAGAGTTTAAAGCTGTGGTTAGGTTTCTACCTTAATTACTTTCTTGTACTTACAGATGTTTGCAGGTGGTATAATCACAAGTCTGTATTATTCTTGGATGGGGCGGTACATTAGCACAGGTTCACCCACACAACACTTAGCAAGCTAGAGAAGATTAATCAACTATATGAAGCGAAAGCACTTGACAGTCTTCCCATGTGTCCTCGAGAATGTTTGGTCATCTTAAGTAATACAACCGGCTTGTCCTTTGCTGCATAAAGGATTGGGCCACTTGCTGTATTTATTCCTACTGCCTTTTATTTACTCGTACTTTGTTTACTTGCTTTATCGAAAACCCCTAAAAATCCGTTTGCTAAGTATTTGCAGAGAATTCCTGATCCATACCACTAGCCAGCACCTTCTGCTCCTCGTTGGGTTCGACACTCTTACTTATCGAAAATACTGCGATACACCCCCTATACTTGTGGGTCATCAAGACTATTTTCTGGCGCCGTTGTCGGGGAGTGAAGCGCTATTGGAGAGTGGAACTGGTAAAGGAAACTTCTACTGTAAGTATTGTTTACTTCTGCTAGTTGCTTTATTTTCGTTATGGATAATTCACTGAGTTTCTTATTTGGTAATGCTACTACCACTGCTAAGGTATTAGATAAGCCATCACCTGCTGAGAAAGATGTTTTCAAAATACCTACAAGAATTATTGATCGTGTTATGGATAACTACTATGTTGGGGATGGAACTGTCCATCCCGGTAATACACGAATTATGCGGGTTGTTCAAGTGTGCAGGTACTACTACAAATCAAGTGAATAAGAAGTTATTCGCATTATCACTGAAAGGAAGAGCTGAGGAATTGTATAAGCTACTAAAGAATGGTCAAGCTCTGGAATGGGAGGAAATAGTGCCTCTCTTTTATTCAAAGTTTTATCCTCCTAGTGAGATTCATAAAGATCGGAATCAAATATACAACTTTTGGCATCTTGATGGAGAGAGTACAGCTCAAGCTTGGGGGGGATTGAAGTTACTAATGCTCAAATGTCCCATTCATGAGCTCCCCAACAATATTATTATCAACAACTTTTATGCAAGGCTCCCTCTACATGACAAAGATTTATTGGATGCTTCTTGTGCTGGATCATTCACTCGCATGGAAGAAGAAGCTAAATGGGACCTTCTAGATCGTATTCAAGAAAATGCTGAAGCTTGGGAGAATGACAAAGGTAGAAAGTCAGGTATAAATTATGATTATGAAAGCATTGAATCTTTTATGGGAACTGATGACTTTCAAAATATTAGAAATGCTTATGGTCTAGACACTCAAGCTATTGCTTCTTATTTTAAGGCTTTTGCTTCCTACATTGAAGTGCCTAAAAAGAAGTGGAATAAGTATCATGAACCTTATAAAGATGTTGCTAAGAGTGTTCCTACAAGAAATACTGAAGTTTATACTGCTAATCATGTCTTACCCAAACCTTACATTGAAAAAATGCCTTTCCCAGTTAAGGTAAAGGAACATTCTATGATAGCTTGTATGGTTAATGAAAGTACAAGTAAAGCTGTTGAACCTGATAAACAAATGGTTGATGAACCTATAATAGCAAATGTGAAAGAATTTGTCACTATGTATGAGGAAGAGGGACACACTATCCTTTGTAAGGATACCTCTAATATTGTTTCACAAAGTAGTGTTATGAGAGCTAGTATTCCCGTGTTTTCTGTTAGAATAAGTGATCATTGCTATGATGGTCCTTGTGATAGCTATATTGTTAAGTTTATGCATGATACTTAAAGTTATTATGAAAGAGGGAAAAGTGCTCTTATGTATCTCAATAATATCAAGTTTCCTCGTTTTATGCTGAAAGGTTTTATGTTGCACTTCTTTTGCCTTCTTATGCAAGTTGCCTCTGGTTTCAATAACTTGTTTGTTTACAAAATTACCTTGCATAGGAAGTGGTTTAGACTTAAATGTGTGTGTGTGTTTTTGCTTCTTAATGCTCTCTTTCACTTCAATTCATATCCCTATGAGAGCTTCTTCAAAATTATCATGCCCATCTTAATGGCTATAGAGAAAGAGCTTTATGGGAGACAACCCAATTTGTTTTTGCTTTTAGTTTGTTTTTGTTTCTTCGAGTCTTGGACGTTATTACTTCGGTAATAACCGCTCCTTATCCGTTTGTTTGGTTTTTGAGTCAAGATCAACCTCTAATGAGAGAGAAGTAAGATTTGGGGAAGTTGCTGTCCCGAAACAGATTTTTGTGCTTCGCCGTAAAATTTCGTGAGAGATCTCTGTATGTAGGATTGAGCTGTAATTTTTTGTGCTTCTGCCCCAGGTTGTTATTTAACTTTCGTTAGTTTTGAACTTTTTGATTTGAGCAACAGAAGATTTTCGAAAAAATTGATCTTTCCCTGCTGGTCTGTTTTGACAGATTTAGCCACTCTTGCATTTGCTTCTTTATTCGATTTCCTCTTTGAATTCTTTTTGGGTTTTCGGAAGGAGTTGCTACAGTAGCTTATGTTTTGATGGTTTTCAGTTGAAGTTGGACTCAAAAGGTTTTATCACTTCACTTAAACTAATGCTGCTAATGAGAACTGTGTGAAGTTTTGTGTGAAAGAAATTTCCAGGAAGTTGAGATAATTGTGTAATAAGGAAGAGAAAGGTTTTATGACTCCAATAATAAGAGTATGAAGAAGAAGATATTGATGTTATTCAAGTGATGACTCCGGAAGAACCTACTAGATACAAAATTCAGAGACCTGCAGAGTCTGTTTTCAAATAGGTAACAATTCTGGTAAGAAAAGTTCCGCGAAAATACTATCCAACTATATTTTTGCAGTTTTCAGTCAATAAGGAAAGCTATGAAGCGAAAAAGGGACGGAAACGGAGCCAGGGTGGCTCACACCACCCTGTGGCGCTGGCCCACCCCTGGCCGCGCCACCAGGTGGTGAGTCCACCCCGGACTCCGCCTCCGACTCGTTTTCTCCTAGTACCTTCATTTTGATATGAAACTACGTAATATATAACCCCCCGGATCCCCCGAGGTCCGTATATCGTGTTTTCGTCGTGTTTTTGTTTCGATCTATTTCTACCAGGACATACTCTTTGAAAGATTAGAAGCACCATGGTGTCCGCCAAGGATAAAGGGAAGGAGCCTATGGAGGAATACCTCTAAGACCCTAGGCAGGAGAAGGAGATCGAGAGCGAAGGTGAAGAGGAGGCAAAGCACACCGGCACTACCATTGCAAGCATTGGAGTGGTGACGAAACCTGCCAGGGTTAGAAGGACTGCGCGGATGCAGACTGGGGGGAAATTTCCCCGTCACAGTTTGGCTCCAAGGTCACCTCCTCCACACACCAAGAATCCCTTCCATACCTTTATCCATAACCATGTAGCAAAAGAAGACTCCAAGAGGGAAGAATGGAAAAAGAATCACAAGAGCTGGGATCCACAAACTGAAATGATTTTGGGCCATATTGAGCACAACTCGGAGTTGATTCGTACTCTCACCTTCGAGATTTAGGACTTTGGGAAATTAATCAAAGATCTCATCAAGAGGATACCACCACCACCAAAGGAGTAATTTGTCATCAGGTTTGGCATCCCCTTGGTTTGTTCCAAGCTTGGGGGAGTGCCGTGGTATTACATCACTATCTTCTATCTTTTTACCTTATTAGCAGAGTCATATCATGAATAGAGGAGTTATTATGTAGTATGGTTTGCATTATGGAAGTGTCCCCTCTCTCGTTAGATATGTATCCCTTGGTGTGAGTTTCCGTTATGGAATATTAATGAGAAGTTCTATCATTCACTCTTTTGCATAGCTTATATTAGTTTTCAATTCGTGGTTATATGATTGATCTTGTTGTTAGTATTGGTATCACTTTGGGATCATTGAGTTAATTTAGTTGGTTTTGGCAAACCTGGCTCGGTCAGTAGCAACACTATTTTTGAGAGTTGAATGAAAAAGATACAAGTACTATATAGAAAAATAATTTCATCATATTTCTTTCTTGATTTACTCATATGTCTAGTATTGTCTAGTTAAGATCTTTTGTGCTTCCAAGTAAGATTGCATGTTTGTCTTTATCACTTGTATGTTTGTTTGTTTCCTTCAACTATTGTACTTGCTACCCAGCCTTGCTAGCCAAAAACCTATACTGAGAGGGAATTCTTCTCGTGCATCCACCTACTTTAAACCAAAACCTTTGCCATTTGAGTCCACCATACCTACCTAGTAGCATTATTGCTATTCCAGGTAAATTCCTGTTTTATCTACCTCCCAAATTAAACTTGTTATGCGAAAATTAGTGATTAAAGCTCTCACGAACTTGATGGCACACTTTATTTTTCTTGCATTTAATAACTTGAACCATTGGGTCCTTCTTTGTTGCGTATATTCCTGCGCTTTATGAGTTGAAGTTAGCCGAACCATGTATCTTGGGGACCGCTTTCAACACTTCATTGGTACTTGTACCTAGTTGATATCATGTTCTTTTGCTTATGGATCCCGGCGGTGTGAAATAAAAGTGGAACTTGTAAGGTCATGGAGTTTATATGTGTGTTAGAGAAATGCCTGGGCCGCTAGCCTAAGCCATGCCTAATCATGGTGGAAACTTGCAGCATAACTATAGTGAGCATTCTACGAAGCATCCACAATAAAAACCTATGCAAATAGCAAATAAAAAGATCATTGAGATGCTCACTGTCTGCTTGCCTTGTCATTTTGATTATGGGATAGCTCCTGTGCCATGTGCAAGGGGTACCCCGTTGGCGGTTCTCAATGATACGCATGTATTTACAATGACAAGAGCTTTCTCGTGACTGAAGTTGAGTAGAATGAGGATCGGTACTCATAAGTAAGGGGCATGGGACTCCAATTTATAACTTGTCAAGCATATCATCTTAGTTGTGTCACTTTAACCTTAACCACCAAAAGATGCCTATGATAGGGGCAATGAGAGCTGAAAGATAGTAAGTATCATAATTTTTGGGATCTCTTTATGAGACTTGCAATCCCTGCTTCCCTCTGTGAAGGACCCTTTCATTTACTTTGTAGTTGAGTCAGTAAACGTACTCTCTTCTACCTCAGAAAGTATTTTGAGTTGTGTGTTTCATTCATTCATATGATGATTTATGCAATCATGTCTTATGTTCCTTGTTTTGCACATTGCTCTTACCTTGATGTTTACTACTTTGAAAGCTATCATTGAAAAACCAGCTATTTGTGAACTCCAGCAAATTATCAACTATTCTTCGACCAAGAGCTAAGTTTGCCATTACCAACTATGATTTACTTCATGTATCTTTATTGTGTTTCCTTTACCTATTACAAGTTGAGTTATATAATAGTGTTGTCTTCTATTATGATCTATGTATTGGATGAATGTGATGCTTCTTGTCCGTATTATTTTATCGACTCTTCACTCCATAAACCTGAGGCCATGTTTATTGAGCTCAGTTTCGCTTGGGGACAAGCGAAGTCTAAGCTTGGGGGGAGTTGATACGTCCATTTTGCATCACTATTCTATGTCTTAATTCACTATTATTCATTGATATATTTCATATTAAAAGGTGATACTTATGTTATTTCATCTATTTTTTCATGGTTGATGACTTTTGGAGCATGGACCGATGCAGTCAGGATTCTGATGGAAAAGGTGCTATTTGGAGGCAAAATTCACGAAGATCAGAAAATCCAGGAAAATATACGGAAAATCCTATTTTTCCAGAATACTAAGGATGCCAGAAGACGGAGTGGAGATGGGCCACAGGGGGCCCACACCACCCCATGGCGCGAGCAGCCCTAGGCCGCGCCTGGAGGTGGTGTGGCCACCCTGGCCCACTCCAGCCTGTCCCCTCTAGCATATATTGTCCTCCTGAAACCCTAAGACTCGGGGGGCGACCACAGAAAGATTCCGCCACCTCTACAGGGCAGAAAACACTGAGAGAGAAAGATCTCTCCGGTAGATAGATTTTTGCCGGGGCAATTCCTTCCCGGAGAAGGAAGATCGTCGCCATCAACACCACCATCAAGCTGGACTTCATCGGGATCATCATCATCATCATCACCACTATCATCACCATCAGCACCCTCATCACCATCTCCATATTCCTGTAGCAATTGCGTCGAATCTTGCATAGTTCATAGGGGAAACTTTCCCGGTGTTGATTACACTTTGTGGTTGATGCTATTGAGTGAACCATTGAATTATTGTTTATGTTCAGATTGTTATACATCAATATTCCATCTCTGATCGTGATCCATATGATGTCTTGTGAGTAGTTCGTTTTGTTCTTGAGGACATGGGAGAATCTTGTTGTTAGTAGTGGAGTTGCGTTGAGAAAGATTCAATAGATTGTTATTTAAGTTGTGGTGTACTTCTTCTAGTGGTGTCATGTGAACGTCGACTACATGACACTTCACCTATATGGGCCTAGGGGAATGCATTGGGTATTTGGCTACTAATGTAGGGGTTGCCGGAGTGACAGAAACCTGAACCCCTATTAGGAAACCATTGCACAAGGGACGTAAGGGTCTTAGAGTTTAAAGCTGTGGTTAGGTTTCTACCTTAATTACTTTCTTGTACTTACGGATGTTTGCAAGGGGTATAATCACAAGTATGTATTATTCTTGGATGGGGCGGTACATTAGCACAGGTTCACCCACGCAACACTTAGCAAGCTAGAGAAGATTAATCAACAATATGAAGCGAAAGCACTTGACAGTCTTCCCATGTGTCCTCGAGAACGTTTGGTCATATTAAGTAATACAACCGGCTTGTCCTTTGCTGCATAAAGGATTGGGCCACTTGCTGCATTTATTCCTACTGCCTTTTATTGACTCGTACTTTGTTTACTTGCTTTATTGAAAACCCCTAAAAATCTGTTTGCTAAGTATTTGCAGAGAATTCCTGATCCATACCACTAGCCAGCACCTTCTGCTCCTCGTTGGGTTCGACACTCTTACTTATCGAAAATACTGCGATACACCCCCTATACTTGTGGGTCATCACCTCTCAGCAGCAGCAGCCCAAGTCCAAGAAAAGTTCTGACACCACCAGTGCATCATCCATCAAGGCTGGACAGCGCACGCTCGCGTCCATGTTGCCGAAGAAAGATGCCCCCTCCGGGTCTGCTAGCGGCAAGCAACTTGCATTGCACACTAGCCCCGCTGCCGCCCAAGTTGCGAGGAAGGAGGCCCACGCCAAGGGCTTGGTTACGCCGCATATGCTTAGTGGAGAGAGTTATCCTCCGGTTCTGATCGAATATGTAGATAATTGGAACAGAGCGGAGTTCGTCAATCCCAGCGACGATCTCCCGGAGAAGTTCGGGCCCGCCGAATTCAATGCACAAATGACCACCGCAGCCAAGGCTATCAACCTTGATGGCTAGATGATGGAGTTATGCTACTTTGTCTTTTTCCTAATACGCACAAGTGCTTAGAGATATATCCATTAGTCCCCGAGCCTCTGGGGGAATAATTTGTTACTCGGCCAGATGCTCCTTAGAGAACTAGCGTAACTCCTTAGTAGCTTCGGATATGCACACACCTAGAGCCGGGTTAAGTTCCACTTGGCCCAGATTTTGTACACTTCGAATTTGCACACACCTAGAGTCGGGTTAAGTTCCACTTGGCCCGGATTTTCTACACTTTGAATATGCACACACCAAGAGCCGGGTTAAGTTCCACTTAGCCTGGATTCTGTACACTTCGAATATGCACACACCTAGAGCCGGGTTCAGTTCCACTTGGCCCAGATTTTGTACACTTCGAATATGCACACACCTAGAGCCGGGTTAAGTTCCACTTGGCCCGGATTCTGTACATTTTGAATATGCACACACCTAGAGCCGGGTTAAGTTCCACTTGGCCCGGATTTTGTACACTTTGAATATGCACATAACTAAGCCACCCTTGCTTTTTTCAGGTCACTACCAATCGCCGAAGCGCTGAGTTTCAACGCCTCTTGGACACAAACAAGGAGCTGCGCTTCTTGCTGAGTTTGAGAAAAGGGGTAAGTTTTCTCTTTGACTTTTCCCCCTATCTTTCTTTGTCTTTTCCCGCCGAACTAATCTGTCATTCGGTTTTCTTAGCCGGAGTGGAGGCCGAAAATACAATCATGAGGAAAAACTTGGCCGATATAAAAGGTAATTCGCTTTGGTTACTCCATTTCTGTGCTCTCTCTCCTTTCTTCTAGGCTCGGCAGATATTCATACCTCGGCTCTGCCGGGTCAAAAAATCGTTTCAGCATCCCTTGAAGATAGTGTGCCGGTGCCTGATATGATGCTACATTTTCTCGAACAAGTAGGGTAACACCAGGCCGAACTTAAAAAGAAGGATGATGAGCTTGCCAAACTCCGAGCCAAAGATGATGAAATTGCCAAGCTCAAGGCTGAGATGAAAAAACTCAAAGAGCTTCATAAAATTGAGATGGACAAGGCTGGCCAGGACTTCACCGAGGAGCGAGAGAGTCTTAACCTCCAACTTGCCAAGGATCAAGGATTGCTGAAGGAGGCCGACGTCAAGCTTGACTCGGCAAATGCTAAACTTGAGCAGCTCCGGAAGAGGCGTGTTAATTGCACCAAAGAGCTGACCTCGATCCATAGTCATATCTCACATAAGCTCTTTTACTTCAGCCGACATGCATTTCTCTGGGTTATACTCCTTTACTCACTTCATTTGTTTTGTTTTCAGGCAAATTTCCAGAGGGTGATGCCATTGCGGCTACTGCCGTTGCCAAGTTCCGCCAGCAGAGGGTTACACCAACTGATCTTGGCTCTGAACCCATTCCTTTTGACATGGAGGATTTGCTAGTCAGCCTATCTGCTCGGATCGAAATTGTGAAGAATTATGGTTTGGGTCTCTTGGACGCAGCCGTCCGGATTAGCCGTGCCCTTTGGCCCGATGAGGATGCTCCGGAGGGATCAACTACTTTGATCAATAAGCTAATGGACTACGAGACCCATCCCTCTGGAGGGAATTCGCTGCTCGTGCTGGAGCTGACATTGTTCTCCACTTTGTCCTCACTTGGTACAAAAAATTGGATCTAAAGCTCCTCGAGCGCTTACGCACCGGGTCCAAATGGTCAAGTGATCCGGATTGTGTTGCTCAGTGCAAGGCTTGCGCCCACAACCTCATCCAGTTCACCCCTGTCCATCAGTGGAACTAAGGACCAAGCTTCCTCGACGCCGTTGACGACGAATATGTTGAAGATGGTTCAGGCGACGAGGAAGAGGACGAAGCCTCGAATCCTAAAGATAATGAGGGTGACGACGACACTGAAACTAAAGTTCCACCCACTGGCGCCGAGTTACATCCTCCTGCTGCTCCTCCTTGAGCATGAAAAACACTTTGAAATTTATCAGAACCCCGGTATGCCGGGTGCAGATGTATTAAGCGTACTGATTTTGTTTTCCTACTAAGTTGTTCACACCGAATTAACTTGGGCGTAGTCCCCGAGTTTCATTTTCATGTTCCTTCAATTTCATGGCTCCTCTTGCATCTACCTTGATTCGGTTTTGTGACTTACGAGACCGAGTTTCAAAAATTGACTTAACAATACTTGGAAACTTTAGGATTAGCTCAAAATAATCGAACATAGTAAAGGTAAAGAAAACATGGGGTTAGTCTGAACAATAAACGTCAGCTCGATTACGTTCCTTTCCTTAGTCGTTTTTCGCGTCCTGTGCACTTCCAAACTTGTTCTCTTTCTTGCCATGAAGCCAATTCTTGTTGGACAGCAGCAAGTCGAAGAGTTGAGTTTTTGGTGCTCACACACTACTAATCTGGCTTAGGTAGAAGTAACTTAAGCTAGCCGACGTAAAAATAAATAAAACAAAGGACAACAAATATTACTAAGGCAGTCCCCGAGTTACTGCTTGAGGTGCCAAGAATTCATTCATAAGCTCATTGCCGGCATACATACCGACATATGAGAAACTCGGGTACACAGACTTCTTTGTCAAGTGTAGAATGGACGAAGTAGGGCTACATTCCATGGACGCTTAGATTCCTCGCCAGACATGTCCGCCTTGTTCATCTTCTGCGGTTGTGCATCAATTAGATAATAAGAGTCATTGTGCAATGCTTTGCTTACAATGAATGGCCCTTCCCATGGGGGGGATAACTTATGCATGCCAGCAGTTCGTTGCACCAACCGGAGTACCAGATCACCTTCCCGGAAGACTCAGGGGTTTACTTTCTGGCTATGATAGCGTCGGAGATTTTGCTGATATATGGCGGATCTAGACAATGTCAGTTCTCTCGCTTCTTCCAGCAGATCAACATCATTTTGCCGGGCTTCACGCACTTCGGCTTCTGTGTATTGGGTGACTCTAGGCGAATCATGCTCTATGTCGGTTGGTAATACAACTTCTTCCCCATATACCAGAAAAAATGGCGTATAGCCTATTGATCGATTCAGAGTTGTTCTTAAACTCCACAGTACCGCTGGTAGTTCTTCTATCCAGCACCCCACTGATCTTTGCAGCGGCTCAATGAGCCGAGGTTTTATCCCAGATAATACTAATCCGTTGGATCTTTCCACTTTCCGTTCGATGCAGGGTGGGCTACCGAAGCAACGTCCAGCCGGATCTTTTTATCCTGGCAGAATCGCGCAAATGCTCCTTCAGCGAAATTGGTGTCGTTATCTGTTATGATACTGTGAGGGTAGCCATATCTCAGGATGATATCCTTGAGGAATGTCACAGCTGTAGCTCCATCACACTTTCTTATCGGCTTTACCTCAATCCATTTTGTAAACTTGTCAACCATAACCAAGATATGGGTCATATTTCCTCTTGCCGGCCTAAATGGACCAACCATATCCAAACACCATACAGCAAATGGCCAGGTAATTGGTATGGTCTTGAGTTTTGACATTGGTATGTGTGTCTTGGTGGCATACCTCTGACAACCATTCCATTTTCTCACTAGATCCTCTGCTTGCTCTAAGGCACTTGGCCAGTAAAACCCATGCTGGAAAGCTTTTGCCACTAAGGCTCTGGATGAGGCGTGATGCCCACATTCCCCTTGGTGTATATCTTGGAGGATGTCTAGCCCTTCTTCCGGGTCAACACATTGTTGGAGGACATTAGTCACACTCCTTTTGTATAGTTCGGCATTGATAATCGTGTATACCTTGGCCCTCCTCTGAATTTGCCTTGAAAGTACTTCTTCATTGGGCAAGGATCCATCCTCCAGGAACTGGAATATGGAAAGTGCCCAAGCTGGTATCGCTCGCACTGGAAACACTTCCTCGTCAATTTCCATTTGATCCACCGACATAACCTCAGCCGGATCACGCTGCGCAGTCCCCGAGTTCTGCGAAGCAGTCCCCGGGTTTCCTGAACCACTTCCCACGTCAATGTCCATGGGCACAGCTTCTGACTCCGGATTTGCCAGGATATAGATTGACTCGGACTCTAGGGATGGCCTGATAGATGGTTTTCTGAGGTGCTCTAGTGCTACACCCGGTGGAATCGCTTGTCGGGTTGATCCGAGTTTTGACAGTATGTCGGCAGCCTCGTTTTCCAGCCGGGGTACATGGTGAAACTCGCATCCCTCGAAGTATCCTGATATCTTTTGCACATGAAATCTGTACAATGCCATGTTTGCATCCAATGCATCCCATTGCCCTGATACTTGCTGAACTACCAGATCCGAGTCACCAAAGCACTGGATCCGACGTATTCCAATTTCTTTTGCCACCTTGAGCCCATGCACAAGTGCTTCGTATTCTGCCACATTGTTTGATGCTGCGAAGTGGATCTGTAGCACATACTTCAGCTGGTCCTTCTTGGGAGAAGTCAGCACAACTCCGGCACCTAACCCGGTTTTCGTTTTTGATCCGTCAAAATGCATTCTCCAGTAATTCGGATCTGGCAACGGTGGCTCATATTGCATTTCAGCCCAATCCACGAAAAAGTCGGCCACAGCCTGAGACTTGATCGCATCTCTCCTGTCAAATTGTGGAGCATATGGGGTTAGTTCAATTGCCCATTTTGCAACCCTGCCACTTGCATCTTTGTTGCTCATTATCTCAGATATAGGGGCTTCACATATTACCTGGATGGGGTGCTCTTCGAAATAATGTTTCAGCTTCTTAGCTGCCATATACACACCATGTGCCATCTTCTGATAGTGAGGATAGTTTTGCTTCGACGCTGATAGTACCTTGCTCAGGTTGTAGACTGGCCTTTGCACCGACTTACTCTCTTCGTTGCGCTCTACCACAATCGCTGCACTTACAACCCGGTTGGTTGCGGCTATGTAGAGCAACATTGGCTCTTTTTATAGTGGAGAGGCTAACACTGGTGTAGTGGCTAACATTTTCTTTAACTCAATGAAGGCTTCGTTAGCCTGCGGCATCCATATGAACTTGTCTGACTTTTTCATTAGTTGATAGAGAGGCAATGCCTTTTCTCCCAACCGACATACAAACAGACTTAATGATGCCAGACAACCAGTGAACTTATGGACATCGTTAAGACACTTCGGCAATTCCATTCTCTATTTGGCCCAGATTTTAGTTGGGTTAGCTTCGATACCTCGGCTGGAGACAAGAAATCCGAGTAATTTTCCAGCCGAGACACCGAAGGTACACTTCTCCGGGTTAATCTTCATTTGGAACCTCCTTAGGTTCGCGAACTTTTGCCTGATATCATCAAGGAGCGTTTTGCTTTCCTTGGTTTTTATCACTACATCATCAAAATACACTTGCACATTTTTACCGATTTGATCGTGTAGGCATTTTTGCATACATCTTTGATACGTTGCCCCTGCATTACGTAAACCAAAAGGCATAGTGCGATAGAAATAAGCCCCGTACGAGGTAATAAACGCAGTCTTTATTTGATCATCCGGGTTCAGTGGTATCTGGTGGAAACCAGAATATGCGTCTATGAATGATAACAGTTCACATCCAGCAGTAGAATCTTTGACTTGATCTATCCTGGGTAGCGGGAATGGATCTTTTGGGCACGCCTTGTTCAGGTTCATGTAATCGATGCACATATGCCAAACCACCACTACATTCGGATCATCTTTCTTCTTCTCCACAAGCACGGGATTAGATAACCAATCCGGGTAAAGCACTTCCATGACGAACCCAGCTGTGAGGAGCCGAACTATCTCATCCCCGATGACTTTTATCCTATCTTCGGCGAAGCGGTGGAGAGGTTGATTCACCGGCTTTACTCCGGGTCTCACATTCAAAGAGTGCTCGGACAACTCCCTCGGAACACCTTGCAAGTCCTGTGTGGACCAAACAAAGATATCCTGATTCTCACAGAGGAAGTTGACGAGCTTGCTTTCCTATTGCTTAGTTATCCCAGCACCAATTGTTACGGTGCACTATGGGAACAGATCATCGACAGGCACTTTCTTCGTGTCCTTTGTTGCTTGAAATGAGACACTTCCATGCGGGTTACTCAGCGCCGACATATACTGCTGCGCGGACTAAGCCAATGCTGCCACTTACTGGATCTTTCTTTTCTCTTGTGCAATCACGAGTGACTTGGCCAGGTTAGACTCGGCTGACGCACACTCAATGGAACGTCGGAAATCCCCAGTTATGGTAATTGCTCCATTTGGCCCAGGCAGCTTCATTTTCAGGTAACTGATGTGAGCACTGGCCAGGATTTTGTTCAGGGCTGTCCTGCCGAGTACGTGATATGCGCTTTCTAAGTTCACAAACTCAAACTCCAAATTTTCAGTTCGGCAGTTATCTCTTGTGCCAAACAACACATCAACCCGGACTTTTCCAATGGGCTCACAGGAGATACCAGACAATGGAAAGTTGTCCTTGTAGCTTGGAGCATGTTCTCCGAGATACCCAATTTGCGCATTGTATCCACGGACATGATATTGATGTTGCTGCCATTGTCAATCAGCACCTTGGAGAACCTCACATTAATGTTTGGCCCGATGAATGTTGGGTCCAGCACTAGTGCATAGGAACTAGGACTTGGCATGATCTTGGGATGATCTTTGATACTCCAGGTAATTTCCTGATCCGACCAAGGCATATACCTCGTCACTGCCGACATAACCGCATTCACCTCCATACGTCGGCGCTACAAGCTTTTTCTGTCTGTTTCCTCCGTGGTAAACACACAGTAACTCTGGTGATGCTCCCTGTATTCATTTCTCCCCTCATTGCCGGGGTATCTCTGATCTGGCTGATGCTGATTTTCCACATGATGCACTGCATCCCTTCTCTCATGATTCTCAAACCTCGGCGGAGGTGGTGGCAACATTAATGTTGCGTATTTGCCCCGGAGAGCAATTGCTGCCGAGGTAGTTCCTGCCAAGGTTGATCATTTTGAGGTGCATGAGCATTCCCCGTACCACTTTGTTCTATCTTCCTCATCCACTCACATTGCCTGGTCGTATGACCCGCCGGGTTACTCGGATTTGGCGTGTGAAATTTGCACGGCTAATCCAGCATTGCCTCATACATATACCTCGACCGGTCTTTCTTTTCTTGCCACTGTTTCTTTTGTTCGGGTGTCCATGTTTTGTTGCCATCATTTCTTGGAGTCCATTCTTTCCCTTTAGTTTTCTGACCCTGATTGCTCCTTGATCCGGGTTGATCCTGGTTTACAGCAGCAACTTGTTGCGAACTGTACCTGTAGTTCGATCTATCATCTCTTCTCTTACCCCGGTAATCATTTCGCCAGGATGATCCGGCTCCATCTCGCTGGTATCACTCCTCATTTGACTCGTTAGACATAAGCCGAGGTTGAGTCGGATCACCCAAAGCATACGAATCAGCAATCCGGAGTGTCTCTGCCAGTGTAGTTGGCATATCCCTTTGCAATCTCTGCCACAGCATGCTTGCATATCTACACCCTTGTGCAAAACAAGCTATGGCCTGAGACTCAATCACCCCTTCACACGAGTTTTTGACATTGCACCAGCGAGTTAGGAACCCCCAGTCTGTTTCATTCGGCCTCTGCTTACACATTGCTAAGGTCTGTGGCCTATTTGGCCTCTGATATGTGCTCGAGAAGTTACTGACGAACATTTCCTCGAAATCGATCCAACAGCTGATACTACCGGGTGGTAAATTGTTTAACCATACCCTCGTTGGCCCTTCCAGCATCTGAGGTACATATCAAACTGCCGATCTCAGGTTGCCTGTCGCAATCTTTACTCTAGTTGCGTAGTTGATCAACCCATCCTACGGCTTGATGCTGCCGTCATATGTCTTCGTGCCTCTGGGTAACTGGAAGTTAGGTACCGGATGCTCCTTCATGATCTGGGGCCCAAAGCACGCCGGACCCGGAGGACCTTAACACTCAATTTGCTCCGACCTATAAAGCTGATCCAGTTTTAACCTGGCATCATTAGGCATCAAGTTCCTGCTTCCCAACCTTGATCCTATAACATGATAATCCGGCCTATGGTATCCTGCATTCACCATCATTGTATCTGTCTTGCTCTTGTTGTGCAACTTTCTGCCGCATATCCTGGCCGGCACTTTGCTCTTGCCAAGGTGTGTTCCGTTGTTGCTGTTGTCGAGGTAGGTTTTGCCCTGCACCCGCTGAGTTACGTTGTCCGGCATTGCCGTTTACAACGTTTCTCTGACCGACATTGCCTTGGCCGCGGGTACCTCGGCCAGCTTCACCTCGGCTGACACTTTGTCGATCCTCATTTCCCTGCACTCCTTTTCCTTTCCTTGCCCTTTCCAGGTCATACGGGACTATCTGTTTATTCCTCCTTGCCGAGGTTACCACCTCCTCTCTTCTAGGACCACCATGAGGGGATGATGCATCTCCCGCGGATTTCTCCGGGTTACCGACTGCCGAATGAACGACCTTGGAAACCGCTGCTCTTGCCGGGTTAGCCCTGAGCAACTCCTCATTTTGCCTATTAGTGATCCGAACTAACTCGTTGACCCTCTCCTGCTGTCTTTGCCGGGCTTCACCCGTCAAACCCTCTAGTTCGGATGCAGCCGCATCTGCTGCCCTGAGGTTCTTTGCCGGGGTGATGTACTTCGGCAGCCCCATGGACAACGGGTTTTTCGATTCCTCAACTCTAGTGTCACCCTCTTTGTTCATTTCACTAATGAGGTTTCTCCCTTTTACTTTTACAACATCTTCCTTATTTGCTCTTGCGTACTCTCGTAGCTTGATGTTCAACGACTGTTGAGCCACGGCTATCTTTTTCGCGCCCTCCAATATTTTCTGCCTAGTTTCTTCTAACTCGGCCTGCGCTCGAGTCGGATCTACCACTGGTGCTATAGGGCTTGCCAAGCTATCTATTGCCTGCTGCAGCTCATTTTCTGGCCTCTCTAGCGGAGGACCTCTACTTTTCCTCGGTGCCTTGGGTGTTACCTCCGGTTCTGGTGCCGGATCCTTGCTCATGCCAGCGTCAGGCGCTGTCATCATCACCTCAATGCGGTCAGGCGAGTGAGTGATACGCGCACCACGAGCCGCGCTAAGGGGTGGCTCTCCTCCTTCGACGACGTGTCGCGGGTGAACGCACAACACATCGACACCGACGTAGATCTTGTGAGCGCCAAGCTTGACGAACATGCCGTTACGCGGAAGAGGTCGCGTGTCGAAACAACTAGCATTATCGCTGACGTAGTCCAAAGCTCCGAAGCAATGAACAAGCCCGGAGACGATGCACTCGCCGTTGCCGATGATGTTTCCCGTCCGGATCTTCACTCCTGCTAGCGCCGCTAGCCTCACGGTAGGCGCCAACTGTCGTGGTGGTGTCATGGCAGATGCCATGGATAGGCTAAGAGTGGGGCCGATATGCACTAGAGGAATCCAGGGAGGAATAGTGTGGTGATTCCACACACAGATGCTTTTTATTCTCCAAGCTCACTAGGTTTACAGATGATCCTTGAGCTGTATTGGGGAGAGGAGGAAGAAGGAGCTCTCTTACTCTCACCACAGTTCTAGCTGTAGGAACCAACTAACTCAATTTCAGCCAGCCCCTTCTACTGAGGCCCTAGCACTCCTTATAAAGGGGAGGCTAGGTTGCCAACTAGGGCATACGTGGAGGCATATTCCTTGGAATATGCCTCTCCCAAAATAGCAAACCGACCGGGTCTCTTTTCCCTTCGTAAGCCATGCAGAGGGTATGTAACCCTCTGCGGCGCCAGCGTAGGCCGACATTGGCTCTTTTGATAGTGGAGAGGCTAACACTGGTGCAGTGGCTAACATTTTCTTTAACTCAATGAAGACTTCGTTAGCCTGCGGCGTCCATATGAACTTGTCTGACTTTTTCATTAGTTGATAGAGAGGCAATGCCTTTTCTCCCAACCGACATACAAACCGACTTAAGGATGCCAGGCAACCAGTGAACTTATGGACATCGTTAAGACACTTCGGCAATTCCATTCGCTCTATGGCCCGGATTTTAGTTGGGTTAGCTTCGATACCTCGGCTGGAGACAAGAAATCCGAGTAATTTTCCAGCCGGGACACCGAAGATACACTTCTCCGGGTTAAGCTTCATTCGGAACCTCCTTAGGTTCGCGAACATTTTCCTGATATCATCAAGGAGCGTTTTGCTTTCCTTGGTTTTTATCACTACATCATCCACATACACTTACACATTTTTACCGATTTGATCGTGTAGGCATTTTTGCATACATCTTTGATACGTTGCCCCTGCATTACGTAAACCAAAAGGCATAGTGCGATAGAAATAAGCCCCGTACGGGGTAATAAACGCAGTCTTTATTTGATCATCCGGGTTTAGTGGTATCTGGTAGAAACCAGAATATGCGTCTATGAGTGATAACAGTTCACATCCAACAGTAGAATCTATGACTTGATCTATCCTGGGTAGCGGGAATGGATCTTTTGGGCACGCCTTGTTTAGGTTCGTGTAATCGATGCACATATGCCAAACCACCACTACATTCGGATCATCTTTCTTCTTCTCCACAAGCACCGGATTAGATAACCAATCCGGGTAAAGCACTTCCATGATGAACCCAGCTGTGAGGAGCCGAGCTATCTCATCCCGATGACTGTTCTCCTATCTTCGGCGAAGCGGTGGAGAGGTTGATTCACCGGCTTTGCTCCGTGTCTCACATTCAAAGAGTGCTCGGACAACTCCCTCGGAACACCTTGCAAGTCTTGTGTGGACCAAACAAAGATATCCTGATTCTCACAGAGGAAGTTGACGAGCTTGCTTTCCTATTGCTTAGTTAACCCAGCACCAATTGTTACGGTGCACTATGGGAACAGATCATCGACAGGCACTTTCTTCGTGTCCTTTGTTGCTTGAAATGAGACACTTCCATGCGGGTTACTCAGCGCCGACATATACTGCTGCGCGGACTGAGCCAATGCTGCCACTTACTGGATCTTTCTTTTCTCTTGTGCAATCACGAGTGAGTTGGCCAGGTTAGACCCGGCTGACGCACACTCAATGGAACGTCGGAAATCCCCAGTTATGGTAATTGCTCCATTTGGCCTAGGCAGCTTCATTTTCAGGTAACTGATGTGAGTACTGGCCATGATTTTGTTCACGGCTGTCCTGCCGAGTAACGCGTGATATGCGCTTTCTAAGTTCACAAACTAAAACTCCAAATTTTCAGTTCGGCAGTTATCTCTTGTGCCGAACAACACATCAACCCGGACTTTGCCAATGGGCTCACAGGAGATACCAGGCACAATGCCATGGAAAGTTGTCCTTGTAGCTTTGGAGCATGTTCTACGAGATACCCAATTTGCGCATTGTATCCACGGACATGATATTGATGTTGCTACCATTGTCAATCAGCACCTTGGAGAACCTCACATTAATGTTTGGCCCGATGAATGTTGGGTCCAACACTAGTGCATAGGAACTAGGACTTGGCATGAGCTTGGGATGATCTTTGATACTCCAGGTAATTTCCTTATCCGACCAAGGCATATACCTCGTCACTGCCGACATAACCGCATTCACCTCCAAACGTCGGCGCTGCAAGCTTTTTCTGTCTGTTTCCTCCGTGGTAAACGCACAGTAACTCTGGTGATGCTCCCTGTATTCATTTCTCCCCTCATTTCCGGGGTATCTCTGATCTGGCTGATGCTGATTTTCCACCTGATGCACTGCATCCCTTCTCTCATGATTCTCATACCTCGGCGGAGGTGGTGGCAACATTAATGTTGCGTATTTGCCCCGGAGAGCAATTGCTGCCGAGGTAGTTCCTGCCGAGGTTGATCATTCTGAGGTGCATGAGCATTCCCGGTACCACTTTGTTCTATCTTCCTCATCCACTCACATTGCCGGGTCGTATGACCCGCCGGGTTACTCGGATTTGGCGTGTGAAATTTGCACGGCTAATCCAGCATTGCCTCATACATATACCTCAGCCGGTCTTTCTTTTCTTGCCACAGTTTCTTTTGTTCGGGTGTCCAAGTTTTGTTGCCATCATTTCTTGGAGTCCATTATTTGCCTTTAGTTTTCTAACCCTGATTGCTCCTTGATCCGGGTTGATCCTGGTTTACAGCAGCAACTTGTTGCGAACTGTACCTGTAGTCCGATCTATCATCTCTTCTCTTACCCCGGTAATCATTTCGCCAGGATGATCCGGCTCCATCTCGCTGGTAGTACTCCTCATTTGACTCGTTAGACATAAGCCGAGGTTGAGTCGGATCACCCAAAGCATATGAATCAGCAATCCGGATTGTCTCTGCCAGTGTAGTTGGCATATCCCTTTGCAATCTCTGCCACAGCATGCTTGCATATCTACAACCTTGTGCAAAAAAAGCTATGGCCTGAGACTCAATCACCCCTTCACACGAGTTTCTGACATTGCACCAGCGAGTTAGGAACCCCCGGTATGTTTCATTCGGCCTCTGCTTACACATTGCTAAGGTCTGTGGCCTATTTGGCCTCTGATATGTGCTCGAGAAGTTACTGACGAACATTTCCTCGAAATCGATCCAACAGCTGATACTACTGGGTGGTAAATTGTTTAACCATACCCTCGTTGGCCCTTCCAGCATCTGAGGTACATATCTCACGGCCCATCTCAGGTTGCCTGTCGCAATCTTTACTGTAGTTGCGTAGTTGATCAACCAATCCTATGGCTTGGTGCTGCCGTCATATGTCTCCGTGCCTCTGGGTAACTGGAAGTTAGGTACCGGAGGCTCTTTCATGATCCGGGGCCCAAAGCACGCCGGACCCGGAGGACCTTAACACTCAATTTGCTCCGACCTATAAAGTTGATCCAGTTTTAACCTGGCATCATTAAGCATCAAGTTCCTGCTTCCCAACCTTGATCCTATCACATGATAATCCGGCCTATGGTATCCTGCATTCACCATCTCCGAATCACCATCATTGTATCTGTCTTGCACTTGTTGTGCAACTTTCTGCTGCATATCCTGGCCGGCACTTTGCTCTTGCCGAGGTGTGTTCCGTTGTTGCTGTTGTCGAGGTAGGTTTTGCCCTGCACCCGCTGAGTTACGTTGTCCGCATTGCCGTTTACAACGTTTCTCTGACCGGCATTGCCTTGGTCGCGGTTACCTCGGCCAGCTTCACCTCGGCTGACACTTTGTCGATCCTCATTTCCCTGCACTCCTTTTCCTTTCCCTGCCCTTTCCAGGTCATACGGGACTATCTGTTTGTTCCTCCTTGCCGAGGTTACCACCTCCTCTCTTCTAGGACCACCATGAGGGAATGATGCATCTCCCGCGGATTTCTCCGGGTTACCCACTGCCGAATGAACGACCTTGGAAACCGCTGCTCTTGCCGGGTTAGCCCTGAGCAACTCCTCATTTTGCCTATTAACGATCCGAACTAACTCGTTGACCCTCTCCTGCTGTCTATGCCGGGCTTCACCCGTCAAACCCTCTACTTCGGATGCAGCCGCATCTGCTGCCCTGAGGTTCTTTGCCGGGGTGATGTACTTCGGCAGCCCCATGGACAACGGGTTTTTTGATTCCTCAACTCTAGTGTCACCCTCTTTGTTCATTTCACTAATGAGGTTTTTCCCTTTTACTTTTACAACATCTTCCTTATTTGCTCTTGCGTACTCTCGTAGCGTGATGTTCAACGACTGCTAAGCCGCGGCTATCTTTTTCGCACCCTCCAGTATTTTCTGCCTAGTTTCCTCTAACTCGGCCTGCGCTCGAGCCGGATCTACCACTGGTGCTATGGGGCTTGCCAAGCTATCTATTGCCTACTGCAGCACATTTTCTGGCCTCTCTAGCGGAGGACCTCTACTTTTCCTCGGTGCCTTGGGTGTTACCTCCGGTTCTGGTGCCGGATCCTTGCTCGTGCCAGCGTCAGGCGCTGTCATCATCACCTAAATGCGGTAAGGAGAGCGAGTGATACGCGCACCACGAGCCGCGCTAAGGGGTGGCTCTCCTCCTTCGACGACGTGTCGCGGGTGAACGCACAACACATCGACGCCGACGTAGATCTTGTGAGCGCCAAGCTTGACGAAGATGCCGTTACGCGGAAGAGGTCGCGTGCCGAAACAACTAGCATTATCGCTGACGTAGTCCAACGCTCCGATGCAATGAACAAGCCCGGAGACGATGCGCTCGCCGTTGCCGATGATGTTTCCCGTCCGGATCTTCACTCCTGCTAGCGCCACTAGCCCCACGGTAGGCGCCAACTGTCGTGGTAGTGTCATGGCAGATGCCATCGATAGGCTAAGAGTGGGGCTGATATGCACTAGAGGAATCTAGGGAGGAATAGTGTGGTGATTCCACACACAGATGCTTTTTATTCTCCAAGGTCACTAGGTTTACAGATGATCCTTGAGCTGTATTGGGGAGAGGAGGAAGAAGGAGCTCTCTTACTCTCACCACAGTTCTAGCTCTAGGAACCATGTAACTCAATTTCAGCCAGCCCCTTCCACTGAAGCCCTAGCACTCCTTATAAAGGGGAGGCTAGGTTACCAACTAGGGCATACATGGAGGCATATTGGAATATGCCTCTCCAAAAAAAGCAAACCGACCGGGTCTCTTTTCCCTTCATAAGCCATGCAGAGGGTACGTAACCCTCTGCGGCGCCAGCATAGGCCGACATTGGCAGCGTCACCTTTGTCGTCCACGCCCCGCTGGTCCTTCCATCTGTTCGCTTCGCTCACGCTCCTGCGTACAGAGGTCACCTTTTGACCAGCGGGATGCCTTCCTTCTCTTGCAAGCTTGGTATAACACGGATCAGGCCTAGTTAACCCGGTTGCGTGGGTACCTGCAGATGAATTATAAAGATCTTGCCAACATATGATATACGTCGGTCGGGACATAGTCAGGTGGACATCCTCCGGTCCAGGTTACTCCATAAGTCCGCCTGCCTTGAGGTGACTCGGCCAGCTTTCGCTTTGACCTTGTTGTACCTCTGCTAACTCGGCCCTTATACCCCGGCGTGACCCTACCCGGGGGTATCCCCCCAACAGATAGATAAGAGGAGGGAACCGTAGCACCCTCTCTCTCTGCTCATTGTTTCATTACAATCTTACCACACAGCCAAGAGACCATGAGTTTACTACTGATCTGTCCACACAAATCACCAACCAATATCACATGGATTTCTAGATCAAGATTTAGCACAAGAAGCACCAAGAGGACCATGACAGCATCATAAGCTAGCTTAAGAGGAGGAGAAGGCCAACATATCAGGGAGGAGTAGCTCAAGCAAAGAGAAGATCAAGCATCAGCAACAATCAACTGTCTCAACCACACATATCTTGCATCCTGGTTGCTCTAAGAAGCCATCCAGGAGGTGAGACAAGTGGAGCTGGATATCAAGATCCAGTTATACCTGATAGCAAGAAGAGTCACAACACAATGGCAGGTAGTTATCTCTCCCAAACCACACATAGCATCTGTTTTTGATCTTTTATTTAAAGAGAGGAGTTTGGAGTGAGAGAGGGCTCTCAGAATGCAAAGATGCTATGCAGTTCTTCATAGAGGCTGTCAGGACAAATAATATATGTTCTTGTTTTATAAAAGGATTTGGAAAGGAAAGGAGATCTTAGTCTAGCATAGGAAATCTATGCCAGCCTCATCATAGAGCTTGTAAGGCAATTGTAGTATCTATTCTTACTACAGATCCTAACCTCAGCCTTGGCATCATCGGCAGAGCTTATTTATACAAGTACAACATCTGATCTTGTCAAGTCATATTTCACAAAGACTGATAGCCACACAAGTGATTGTGCGCAATGGTATAAGCAACCAAATTCCACTGATCTGCAACTAGAGGATTTCTAGGAGATCAGAGGAGGTCACTTGAACCACACACCACATACATGCTCAAGATCATGCCTACGCATGATCATATAATTGTTTGTATATTCAAAGGCATCTGCAAAGCTAATATGGAATTTCAGAAGAACAACTACATATGAGAAAGTTGTAGAGGATTTGAGAGGGGTGTTGTACAAAACTTGTGTTGCTGGATAGCAACCAGATTTGTACAGGAGCAAGAAAATCAACCATAGGGCACTAAAACAGTACCAAACCATCTAGAAAAGTATCTACTTGACCTGGAGCCATACTACATAGATCTAGGTGATCATATGACCACTAGAAACTCTAGAACACACCATCAGGAATAAATCACAGCAAGTATGACACCAATAGATCATTTAATTGTATCCACTTGATCCAGAAATTATTCTACAAGACATCCAGAGAACTAACAAATTGATTTACACACAACCCCCTGTTCTAGGCTTCCCAGCTTTTCACATAACCCTAGTTTGATAAATATCCATATACCTTATTTATGTTCATCGCTGCACATCACTTACACTTCTGATTAAATCCAACACCATATACTCCTCTCAGCTAATGTAGTAAAGGAAATACAGATTATCAATAAGAAATCAATATAGCATCTGTTCTTATAACAAATCAATGCTTCAGCCTTTGCAACACAGTTAGAGCTAAGAATTTAAGCTATGTATCTGAACTTATCCAAGTTAACCATAAGAAGGAAGCAACAAACAATAAATTTTATACAAAGGGGTTCAAGCAAGCAACTTCCACGAATGTACATCTATAAATTTTCTAGGAGATCAAGGTGTCACTTTGCACACGCATAAACATTAAACTGTCCAAGATCATGCAAGTGCATTATCAGATCTCCAAATAAACCCTCTATGGATACACTACCAAACTGTTTCTTGGAGCATCACAATAATTGACACTACCAAAGAATCATCTAGGACAAGATTAAGTGTAGCAAGTAGCTATTTTTTTATCAAATTGATACACAATAGTACATGTCCAGGAGGTACACACACCCATAAACCATCTACACAACTAGCAGACCATACCCTCCCATTTATCAAATCGGGAGGAGCAAGAGCTCATTACCACAACCCAAAATCTGAAATTCCCAAAACCTAAACCTAAATCCTATGTCTAGGGTTGTTCTTCGGCTCGAAGGACGGTCACAAAAAGCAACTCACCTGACCCGGGGATGTAACTGTGGTGGAATGTCAAAGTAGTAGCAGGTCGTGGACGCCGGGGCTGCAGCCACGCTGCCGTCCTGCCGGCATCGACTTGAGGAAGGCATGGCGGAGAAGGAGCATTAACAGGAACCCGAGAAGGGGTAGTAGTCCGAGAGAAGCCAGGAGAGTTGAACTGCATCACCATCGATGCCGAGCCTTGAGGAGGAGAAGGAGTAGCTCGTGGTGAGGAAGGTCACACGCGAGGAGGAGTCGCTGGGGCGTAGGTGCCGAGATGGTGGCCGAACCCTAGGCAGGGATAGGGTTCCAGGGGTGTGCGTAGGGGCGCAGTAACAGATAGAGGCGGCGGAGATTAGGTGGAGATCCTGGAGCGGAGCTTAGTCGGCGAGTGCCCGCGGCTGATGCACTCGGTGGCGGCCGGAGTGGCAGGCGGCGGTGCTGGCGACGATGCAGTCGCGCAAGAGGAAGGGAGCGTGGTTGTGTCGTGTGCGTGCGTGTGAGTGAGAGGTAGGAGGTGGGGTTGGGCTGGGGTTGGGTTTGACCCCAGGCCCAACTAGACCGGGTTGGCCTTAACCAGCCTATAGGCCAGAATAATTGTATAGTAAATAGAAAAAATAAATATTGTAAGAGAAATAATAAACCAAATGTAAAATTACCAAAGTACCCCTAAAATTGCTTTAGCCCTCGAAAAATATAGAAAAATCCTAAAAATACAAATAACATATTGGAATGGTCACAAAAATAATATTTACCTAAAAAATATAACATTGTTTGTTTAAGTAAAATAAAATGCAAATAAATATTAACACCATCCAAACCCAAGTGAAATTTCACAAAATAAGAAAAATCCTAAAAATGAATAAAGTTCATTTTTGCATATGAAAATAAATCTACTATTGTATAAAAATACTAACTTAATTTGTTTTCAAATAAATCTTGAAGCAAATATTTAGAGATATATGATCCTTTGTGGAATTTTGTAAAAATAAGGATAACACCAAAATTAAATAAAATTCACTTCTAAGATCTTAAGTAAGTATGTTTTATTAGAAAAATACTAATTATACTATACCAACACATTTTGAAGTTATTAAGAAATAAATCCTTATTTATTATTTAGTTGGTAAATTCTTTAACAACATTTTTAAATCAGAAATAATCATAATTTTACATAGAACCATAAATCTTTTACATTGAAATACTATTTCTAAAACCATAACTTAAGTCTATAATAATACTTAAAAGTAAAACTATTAACATTTAGAAAACTCACTTAAACTAAAAGTAAATGATTCTATACCTTCAAACATGCTTGTTATAAGATTTAAAGTTTATTAATACTTTTAAACACATCACACCCTAAATTTAAATATGTTTTATAGTTAACTTTTGTTTGTTCCAAATTAAGTCATAAGGCATCTCAAATCCAAACTTATCAAACAAATGCAAATGACATTGATCACATTCTACTAACCATAAAGATTGGTTAAACCTTAACAAAGAAATGTTCTTTTCAAAAGTTATTCATTTTGCCACTTCAAGCAACAATCTCATTATAAGTCTTCATCTCTTATCAACATAAAACATTGAATTCCATTATAGACACATAATATCAAATAACTCTAAGCATGTATTGTTATATTTACTCTGTATAAAACATGTTCGTCTTAAGTTCCTTGTATAGGTATATTGGCTTACAAAGTAAACTTATAGACAAACTAATTCCTAAAGAAATCACCTCAATTTAACTCATTCACCATATTGGGGTATTACTTCGGGGTTTTCCAAACTGCATTACATTACTTATGCATAACTGCATATTACTTCTTTAAACATTAGTCCTTACCGGATCATTGATGTTGTTTACAGAATTTGGATCTTCTATTGTCTTGAAGACCGTGAGTGCATGATCTTGCAATCACAAAAGGCAAGTTTACAACTTGCTCATGTCCTTTGATTATTTTCTATGCTTGTAACTCAACTGTGTTATCACCTACATTTCAAAAAGGTCAGAAAACAATATTTTCATAATAATATGATTATGGATTATTTACCAGATGGTAATAATCTACTAATACAGTTCCAGTGGTAAAGGAACATAATATCTAGGACTTAACAACCAATGTCGCTAGTGATTCTAGCACCGTATATTACGCGTCAACCATAAGACTTGGAATGGGACAGGAAAGTCAGTTGTATCTTCTCCCTTTCATATGGAGGCAAGATGACCTTATCGTGAGGCTGTTAATTTCTCGTGGAGTTCCAGAGAATCTAGTACATGGGTGGGACCCCTTAGTTCCCCACGAGCTAGGTGTCTAGATTATCTGTGCATAGCTGTCTGGGTTGGAGTTCACCATAGTTGATGGTGACCGCCAGTCAGAGCTGCTTACATAGTCTCCAGGAACTTACCATGGTTATAGCTTGCCCTAGTTGGAGGCTTAACAGAGGTGTAGTCAGCCCCGGAGGATCGTGCAGACATATGGGGTCGCGGAGAGGGTACTACTGGCTTGGATCTTAGACTGGGCCCCACATCAAGGAATTGTGGACGGGAATAAGCTGCCCGGTTGTGCAACAAAGCTAAGGTCTCTTATGGGAAAAGTGACGTACCCCTGCAGAGTGTAAGAATTGTGACATGTTACTCTCTATTCCGGGATGGAGCTACGAACGCGGCAGGAAAGGAACTCCATGAAGTTCTGGTCAACCTGTGAAGGCTGTCAGACATAGTTTTCAGAACAAAATCAATCTTTGAAGAAATGTTTACGAAAACCTGCATTGCCTATGACCTATGGTCCGTGGCTGTAGAGATAGTGCATCATACACTCCTTTTTAGTGAACTTGCTGAGTACGCTCGTACTCAACCGTACCTTCTTAACCCTTGCTAGGTTCTAAGCTGTTGAAGACGACGTCAACATCAACTTCTGCTCAAGAAACCATCATCGACAGCTCAAGATCTTCAACAGAGTCAATGAAGTCAACATATACATCAACTGAAGTGAAGAAAAAGTTATTAAGAAGATAGGAGTAGATTCTTTAGCAATAAAAAATACTTCTGTAGAGCATTGGAATAGCAGCAATGGCAAGCCTCTTAGTTAACATGCTAGTCTTAGTTACTAGATATTTCTAGGTTATTATTTCTGGTTCTTCTTTGTAAGAAGTTCTTTCTGTCTCTTTAACCTAGAGTGTTCGCTGGATCTTTTGTAAAGAGTCGAGTTGTAATCTATAGTCATGTCTTGGACCTGCTGTGTTTCTATTGCACCACTCTGAGGGATGTAATACTAGTGACCGGTGTTTCATTGGTGTTATGTCAACGACTATAGTGTACTACATCATGAAGTGGTAAGCTGGGTCACCACAGGCGAGTCTGTGGTGGCGAGTCACCGAGCGTGGCGACTACACAAGGGTGAGTCTGCGTTGATGAGTCCCTGAGCGGGGCGAGTACGCGAGGGTGAGTCCGCGTGGGCGAGTCCCCGAGCGTGGCGAGTACGCGAGGGAAAGTCCGCGGTGGCGAGTCCCCGTGTTGAGTACGCGAGAGAAAGTCCACGGCGGCGAGTCCCTGAGCGTGTTGAGTATGCGAGGGCGAGTCCGCAGTGGCGAGTCCTTGAGCGTGTTGAGTACTCGAGGGCGAGTCCGCGGTGGCGAGTCCCCAAGCGTGTTGAGTAAGTGAGGGCGAGTCCGTAGTGGCGAGGCCCCGAGCATGGCGAGTCGCGGTCGTGGAACCACGTGCACACGCAGTATGCCTAGGAGTAGTCCCCGAAGCTCGAGTTGGCTTGTAGAGGCGACTTGAGGCTCTTTAGAGATGCATATTCTGAAAATATTAGTGGTTGTTCCTGAGCATGGCGAGTCTGCGTGGGAAGAGTTCGCGGCGAGCGAGTCCGCGAGGGGAGAGTCCCCGAGTGTGGCGAGTCCGAGTTGATTGCGAGTCCGCTAGGGAAGATTCCCCGAGTGTGGCGAGTCTGCGATGATTGCGAGTCCGCGAGGGGAGAGTCCCTGAGTGTGGCGAGTCCGCGATGATTGCGAGTCCGCGAGGGGAGAGTCCCCGAGTGTGGCGAGTAAGCGATGATTGTGAGTCCGCTCTTTGATTGCACTGTTTTTGTTAGCGAGTTTCTCATCCTGGCCCGGGGGGCCAGTCGCATGGCGACTCCAAAGATGGCTCTCGGCTTAGCGTTCTTCCTGGACGATCCGAGACTTGGTTTGCGAGTCCTCGGCCGCAGTACTTGGTCGTGCGAGTCGCACTGTCTAAGGTTGAGGAGGACATTGTGCTATTTGTGTAGCACTACCATTTGTCTTGGCCTGGAAGGCCAGTCGATCAAGGCGACTCCAATGATGGCTCTCGGTTAGCGTCTTTCATGGACGATCCGAGGCTCGGTTTGCGAGTCCTCGTCCGCACTACTTGGCCATTGCGAGTCGCTCTTTCAAAGGTTGACAAAGGCGAATTGATTTTTCCCGCGGGGAAGAGAATCCCAGTGGTGAGTCCATGCAGCATGGCACGCGATCCTCTCTGGCAACTCGAACGATGAAGGTCCCTTAGTAGGAGCGGCGTACGCATTCGACATAGACGGAAAGAGTTGACACGATGGAAGTATGACCGCGCTTTGGCGAAATCGACGCGGCGGACACAGGGTTGACACGGCGGACGTATGGTCGCGCTTTGACGAAGTCGACACGGCAGACACGTGGTCGATGCAGTGGACGTAGGTCACGCTGGGGTGAAGTCGACGCGACGGACAGGGGGTCGACGCGGCGGAGGGAGATCGCGCTATGGCAAAGTCGACGCGGCGGACACGGGGTCGACACGGCGGACGGAGGTCGCGCTATGGCGATGTCGACACGGCGGACACGAGGTCGACGCGGCGGACGAAGGTCGACGCGGCGGACGAAGGTCGCGCTATGGCGAAGTCGACGCGGCGGACACGGGGTCGACGCGGCGGACGGAGGTCGCGCTATGGCGAGTCAGCGATGGCGAGGCTTCGAGGGCGAAGTCGTGATGGTGAGTCCGCGACAGGCTGGTGTGGCATTTAGCCAGAAGGAGTGGACGCAGCGTTAGCAGTCGCGCTTCGGCGGACGGAGTTGGCCTGACGAACGAAGTCGTCTTCTTGTTTTTCGTATTCTGGTCGAACAGATTTTTTGAGGTGTCTCGAATTGATAAATCTGCATCAAAACGGCTGCATAAACCGAGGAAAATATATTTGGAAACTGATTTACAAAAATGGAGAAAATAACTGGAAAAATGGCACCTGATACAAGCTGTGGTAGAGAATAATTCTCGACGCAGCTAGCCCGCATGTTTATCGGTACAGTTCTCCTGATGTTCCTGTATCTTGACTCGGAGGCGCCGCGGTCGTAGAGCCGCGTATATGCCTGTCCATAGGCCGCCTTCGTGCAGTATTCTCGATAGTCGCCGAGCCAGGCCATAGCCCTCGGACGCAGAGCTGATTGCAGAGAAGACTCTAAGCTTGGACAGTCGGTTTCGAGACAAAGCATATTTCCCGATTCGCAGCATGTATTGTAAAATAAATATGAAAAGGATTAGGTTCAAATAGAATAGAATAATTCAATGTCAGAGTAATTAATACTTGAGAGAGATTGAATAGAAAAAAGGCATTAAGTCATGCGATCATGGCCACATGCAATTGAACAGGCGCGTTGGCCTTTATGCTTCAGGCATGTTGGTCTTGGTCCGATGCTGATCTCGTAAAGACGGACTATCCAATCCATCAGGACGGGATCAAAAGGGCAACTTCTCCATCACGTTGTATGGTGCATGAATTGCAAAACACAAATGATTATATCCAAATAAAGTGTTCATATATACTTCAAAAAAAAGTGTTCATATAGTAATCAATACATGAGAGAGATGGGATCTAATAGGAAAAACTCTTTAGTCCCTATCGCATGCGATCGAGTCATTTGTGATTTTGCAGCCGGCCACGATAAGGCCATGCGGCATCCGACAGCCTTGATCCGATTGAATTTTGATCTAGACCAATCCACTCCGCCGCGTGAACTGCACGAACTGTCGGATGTGATCCAAAATTTGTACGCGCCCGTGCCACCGGAGATCGCTGACTCCATGATGGCGAGGTCGCTGTGACGAGCTCGCAACAGCCGAGCGACTAAGCTGGCTCCTGATGCCCTTCTTCACTTGAAGTACTAATGCCAATACGATTGTATGCAAGGGATTAGATCCAAGTTAAATAATCAAATCAAGTAATAATAATTAAAGAGAGAGAAGGAGACGGTATTGAATAAAAAATCCCTTAGACTTGTGATCACATGGACACTTCCATGTCGACCCGTAGTGCCTCCTCTATACTCGATTCACTTTTTCTGCTTCTTTTCTCCAATGATGATCAGCAGCGGCGAGCAATCCCAGATTGTTTCTTTTCTCCAACGATGGTCAGTAGCAGCGAGCAATCCCAGATCAGTCACTTTATTGAAATCGCCGACGGCTGTGCTGACGTGGAATCCACGACCAGATGCAATCTGGCCATCGCTAACGATGATTATGGATCCCGCCCGGATCGTCACCTCCAAGCACCACTTGCCCTACGGTGGGCGCCAATAGTTGTGGTATTGACCATGGCAGATGCTATAGGGTAGCTTACGTAGAGGAGGCAAGGTGACGTAGGAGAATCCGGGAGTGAGATTGACACATGATGTACCCAGGTTCACGTCCCCTTGATGGAGGATCGCTACGTCCTGCTGTCAATCCAGTATATAATCATAGATTGGTTTACATGGAGCCGTCGTAGCCAAAGGGAGAGACTAGATCTAATATGACGTGGGAGATGTCCCCTCATAGGGGTGCCCCTGGTGGCTTTATATATGCATCCACTTAGGGTTTACAAGTGCACAAATGGGCTTTTTATTGGAGTCGCCGTCTTGGGCCTCCAGTCAGCGTATCGTCTGGGTCAAGTATGCACCAGTCGCCGTATTTGGCGAGTCAATCCGCTTAGGGTTAGGCTTCCGTTGGCTCGCTCCAGCTGGCGACTCCGCTTCATGGGCATACCCCGATTGGTATTTCCCCATCACTTGGTTTTTACACACAGAATGCTTAGAAAATACATACGAGATAAAATACAGGCGAGATAAAACTAGGAACGAAATGCGAAACTAGTAGTGGTAAACATCACACTCACCCACCCGCCAAATCCTGTTGAGCATCTCGTAGAAGACATACGCGTCCCTGGCTGCGTACTTGATCGCATCGTAATCTAGGTGGCTCCACTCCCATCGCTCGTGTAGGTGCTTCGGGAACTCGACTTTCATGCCGGTGTACTCGCGGTCGATGATGTCGGCAGCGAGTCTAGCCATGCCGGCTTTCCCCGTACCGCCATCCGGGTACCTCCACAAACGTTGGAGATCGACGTGATTGATGACATGAACGAGGAGATCCCGCTCTAGCTTCGGAGTGTCGTTCTTGATGTCGACGCTTGTGAAGTAGATCTCCCTCCTGTGTAGGAACTCGCGAAGCTCCGGGCATACAGATTTTGCCCTACATACGTGGTATAGGAGCAGTGGTTGCGCATGGACAGCTGCAAAAGCGCCGTCCTCTTCCTATCTCCGGTATACTCGAGGTCAAGGCCGATGATCTTGTACCTGTCCATCGGCTCTTGTAGCCATAGCTCGTACATTGCGATAACCTTGGCAACCTCCGCTGACGCATTTGTGTGGAGGACCGTCAGCTTGGTGGTGCCATGGGCGGTGATGGTGTACTCGTCGGTGAAGTCGCTCCTGTCACCGAACACGCCGTACTCTGCGTCCATGGCAGCAGCTAATGCGGCCGCGGTGGCCTAGGGTCGGTAGTGGTGGCTGGGACTGGGCATGGCGGTGGAGTGATCTATTGCGGTGGTATGGCCCGGCGGAGGCGGTGCCTGCGGCAGCGTCGGTGGTTCTTGCGGTTGCTGCGGCGGTGGCGGAGGGTGGCGGATGGAATGAGTTGGGGATTTTTGCAAAGTGATGTGCTGAGGAGACGGAAGGCGATGCTTAAATTGCGTTTACTATTATTCCAGTCATACCCATGTGGAAGCTAGTTTGACTGGGCGAGCAAAGTTGGTTTCCAGTCCTAGCGATTAAATTTGGCGTCCGTCCCGGTAGGCGATGGGACGGGTGTAAGACGTGGCTTTCCCGTGGCAGAGACAGGTCACGTAGACCACCGTCCTATTGTCGATCCGCAGCGGGTGCGCAGTGCTGACACGACGTAACGTGACAGGACAGAAGGAAGTGTACAACTATTATCCCTAACAAGTTTAAGAAGTATAAGCACAGACATGGACCTAGCATCCCTGCACCCCGAGGCAGCCGATCAGGCCTGCCGATTGCGCAAAGCATGCAATTTCATTTTGTCCAGAATTTGCCAAATTGAAGCTCATTTGCCTATGCTTCTATAAGTTTCTGTGTAGGCCACTTGTGTAAGCATGCACGATCAAGCAACTTTGCAACACACGTATCAGTGGAAAAGCATGAGATTTCAACGCACCACATAGTTTAGGGATTTAGAATAGTTACATTGTGAAGCTCTAGCCAAATTGCATGGTAAAGCCAAATTCAGCTTTTTGTCAGATTTAGCTATAGCAACATTCTGTCTCGTTTGTCCTCACTTTTGCCCTCCCGATATTCTGAAGCCCTCACATGCGCTCGTAGGGGGTGTCGTATGGTCAAAGGATCGGCTGTTACGTGTGCCCTGACGCCTAAATTGTAAGTTTTTTTTGTTATTTCGCCTTTTTAAGAGCGCCTTTTCCCCTCTCTCGCTAACAGTTGTGTTTTTTTTGCCCAAAAAGGTAGGTGCTGACCCGTGTATTAACGAGCTCGTTGGAGAACCCCAAGAGAAAGGTATGATGAGCACAACAGTAAGTTTTTCCTCAGTTATGAAACCAAGGTTATCAATCCAGTAGGAGCAAGGAAACACCCCAAAGGTGTAGCTAGCTGAATTTTCGTAGGGCGCACTATCGGTACCAGCAGGAACGTGGAGACCTGCACAACACAACCACAGGACTCTGTCCCCAACTTGCGATGAGGTTGTCAATCTCACCGGTTTTGCTGAAAACAAAGGATTAAACGTATCGAGTGGAAGAAAGTAATAGTTTGCAGAAAGTAAACACAAAGTAGTAAACAGTTGATTGTAGATTGATAGTAAAAAATGACCAGGGTCCATAGTTCACTAGAGGTGGCTCTCCTTAAGATAGATAACATGTTGGGTGAACAAATTACAGCGGGGCAATTGACAAACATTGAGAAACAATACAAGCATATACTACTCATCTTGACTCCTTTGAGACTTGATTGGGCATTACAATATTATACATAGACTGCCATCCAACTGCATCTATGACTAATAATCCACCTTCAGGTTATCATCCGAACCCCCTCCAGTATTAAGTTGCAAGCAATAGATAATTGCATTACGGACTGTGTAAAGTAAACAATACGATTGTTCTATGAACAAAGGATTGTTGTTTTCTCCCTAGTAGCAACAGCGCATCTAGTACCTTAGAGATTTCTGTCACTTCCCCAGATTACTAGAGGCATGAACCCACTATCGAGCATAATTACTAACTCTTAGAGTTGCTAGCATCTACTTGGTCAAGAGAGCTACTAACAACGGAAAGCATGCAAGATCACAAATAACAAAGACATGATAGAATCAATAATCAATCTGAAATAGCATCTCAATATCCATCGGATGCCTACAAACACAACATGCAGAATTAAAAATAGATGATCTTGATCATGAACGGAGCTCACAAGATCTAAACATGATATCACAAAGGAGGAGAACCAGCCATCTAGCTACTACATGGACCCGTAGTCCAGAGATGAACTACTTACGCATCACACCGGAGGCTTGAGTGATGATGAAGAAGGCCTCCAGGGTGAATTCCCCTCTCCAGAAGGGTGCCGAGAAGAGCTTCAGATCCCTCCAGATCTAGGGATGGAGATGACGGCGGCTACAGACTCTTTCGTGGAATTTTGATCGGGTACTTAGGTTTTCCGTATCAGAGGCAACTTATAGGCGGAAGGAGAGGCCGAGGGGGTGCCTGGGCTGGCCACACCACCCCTTGGCGCGGGCCAGGCCTGGCCGCCCGGCCAGGTGGTGTGGCCGCCCTCTGGCCCTTCTCCGTCTCGTATTTTGGCTCCTGGTGTCCCTCGGTGAAAAACTGACTTGGCTTTTGTCCCGTCCAATTCCGAGAATATTCATTTTCTAACTTTCCTAGAACCAAAAACAGCAGAAAACAGGCAGCTGGCACTGTGGCTCCTTGTTAATAGGTTAATCCAAGAAATCATATGAAAAGTACTCCAAAGTGTGGACAAAACATATGAAAGTAGATAAAACCAAGCATGGAACATCAAAAATTATGGATACATTTGCAACGTATCAACATCCCCAAGCTTAACTCCTGCTCGTCCTTGAGTAGGTAAGTGATAAAAAGAAAGAATAATTTTTGAGGTGACATGCACCATCGTAAACTTGATCAAAGTATTTATAAAACATTCAAAACATGGATCATAGTACTTCAATCATAACGTAAAAGACAAAGTTCTAGCAATAAGGCAAAGAAACTATGTTGCAACATGAAAAGGCATAAACAAAATATTGATGAATAACAATGCTTTGCAAGACGTTTTTTTGTTTCACATAAAGAAAACATAGAATAGTAGTATTCAGCTTGTCCCTCATCGAGTAGCAAACTTAAATGCATAGGACACATTCAAAGTTCATAAGAGTGACTAGATACAAATAGTTTAAAACAAGCAATATCAAAGCTATGCATCAATCAACAAGTCTTGGGACAATGCACATAGAACTAAGAATGGCCACTATGCTCGCAAAGTAGGTGCATAAAGATAGAAGGTGTAGACTCAATATAAAAGTGGAAGAAGGGCCTTCATAGAAGGAAGTAGGGATTCAAGTTTCATAAAGAGCTTCCAAAAATTATGGTACTTAATAGCTTTCAGCTCTCATTGACCCTATCATAAGCATCTTGAAGTGATTAAGGTTAAAACGAACAAACTATGGTGTATATGCTTGACGAAGCATAAGTTGGAAATCTCATGTCCCTTGAATACGAGGGCCGCTCCTCGTGATACTCAAGTTTAGTCACTGGTAAGTTCTTGTCATCGTCAGTACATGTGTATCATAGTGAACCACCAACGGGGTACCCCTTGCCCGATGATACGGAAGAATCCCCATATCAAAATGACAAGGCAAGCAGACAACGAGCATCTCAGCAATCTTCTTATTTATCATGGGAATATGGTGCTTTTTTCTCTCTTTCCTCTTTTCATAATCTCTTTTTTTTTCTTTTTTCTCTTTTTTCTCAATGTCTGACTCTTTTTTATAAGAAGAATGCTTCATAGACAGCTCATTATGGTTACGCTGCAGGTTTCCACCATGACAGGATGGATTAGACCAGCGGCTCAGGCATTTCTCTAACACATATACATAACTCCATGGACTTACAAGCTCCCATTTCATTTCACACCGACGACATCCATAGACAAAAGAGCATGATATCAACTAAGTACAAAGTACAAGTGCAATGTTGAAAGCGTTCCCCATGACAACATGGTTCTGCTAATCCCCAACAAATAAGTGCAAGCATATACAACATAGACGACACAATGGTTCTAGTTTATTAAGGGCAAGAAAAGTAAAGTGTGCCATCAAGTTTGTGAGAGCTTTAATCACTAGTTTTCTCATAACAAGTTTAATTCGGAAGGTAGATAAAAACATGAATATACTTGGAATAGCATATGCTAGTAGGTAGGTATGGTGGACTCTTTGGAATAACTTGGTTTAAGGAGTTGAATGCATGAGTGGAACTCATACTTGGTTACGGAGGCTAGCAAAAGACTGGGAGCGACAAACTAAGAGAGCAATAATGGCCATAATCATTGAGAGTGACAAAACATCATTGATCAAAGCATAAAGTGATACTACAAGTTGAAAACTAAAGGATCATAAAGGCTATGGTGACTTGGGATAGTCATAACATGGTGTGAGCATGCGCCAAGTCAACCCAAATAAAGCATCAAAGGAGAATACCACAATACTATGCTTTAATATGCTAAAACAACGCATGATTTTTCCAAGGCACATTAAGCAATCTCAATTGTTTATAACAAGTCATGCTACAGCAAAGAATACTAAGCATAAAGCCAAAACAATGTCAAGCATGGCATGACAAAGCATGTGCCACAGTCAAAAACAAGCTCTCTTTACCACTTAAGCATGAAATTTCCTACTCTTTTCCAATCCAAACCAAACTATTTGAAAACCAATGTATGAAAGAGGGGGTCCAACCATTATTAAGAAAACTAAGAAAACCAAGCAAATGAAAAACCAAAACAAAAACAAAAAAGAAGACGCTCCAAGAATAACACAACTGTGCATGAAACAATAAAAATGAAGTGTTTGGAAGAAACCTGGGATTTTTATTGATGAAGAGGGGGATGCCTTGGGCATCCCCAAGCTTTGATGCTTGTACTTTTTGGATATTTCTTGGGGTGACACGAGTGGCATCCCCAGGCTTGAGCTTTAGTCCATCCTTCATCTCATTACTCATTCCTTCCATACACCTGAAATTTTTCCTTCATACAAAACTTCACACAATCTTTATTAGCAACATTAGTGCACTTAAGATAATAAGTCTTTAGGTTCAGTCCTAACACCAATAAAACTTCCATTAAAACACTAGGTACTTTAGTCCTTCCCTCAAAAAGTTCAATTCCCCAAAAGACCTCAAAAAGGAACCAACAAGAAGCAAATGTAAATAATGGAAGAAACCTGTCAAAACAGACCAGCAGGTAAAGACGAATTGTTTCGAAGACCTTCTGTTGCTCAAATCGAAAAGTGTCGAACTAACGAAAGTTAGATAACAACCTGGGGCAGAAGCACAAAAATTCTCGCCCCAAAAGAACGCACAGCGATTTTACACAAAATTTTACAGTGGAGCACAGAAATCTGTTTCGGGACATCAACTTTCCCAATCATTACTTCTCTCTCATTAGAGGTTACTCTTGGCACAAAAAGCAAATAAAAATTATAAGGAGCGGTTATTACTGAAGTAATAACTTCCAAGACTCATCTAAAACTTTTGGCTTATCTCCCAATAAGTAATTTTCTTTAACGCCTTCAAGTTAGGCATAAGAAGCAAGAAAAAGAATCAAGTGTTCTCAAATGAAGAAGCATTGAGAGCAAATTTTGTTTTCATAGGAGAGGCAAAAGAAATCTTCTCTCTCTTCTTAGGGAAGTGTTCTATACCTTTCTTGAGTGGGAGTTGATATTTAATGGTGCCTTCTTTCATATCAATAATGGCACCAATAGTTCTAAGAAAAGAGCTTCCCAAAGTAATAGGACAGGAAGCATTGCATTCAACATCCAAAACATAAAAATCAACGGGGACATAGGCATTGTTAACCATAATAAGAACATCATTAATACTCCCCATGAGTTTCTTCTTAGCATTATCATCAAGTGGGACATTCAAATAACAATCTTCAAGTGGTGGCAAATCAAGCATATCATATATCCTTCTAGGCATAATAGAAACACTACTATCAAGATCACATAAAGGTTTGAAATCAAAATCATTCACTTTCATATTAATGATGGGTTCCCAACCATCTTCTTGTTTTATAGGAATAGAAGCTTTATATTTCATATTTTCTTCTTTAATATTTATGAGAGCATCAGTAATGTGTTTTGTAAAGGCCATATTCATAGCACTAGCATTAGGACTTTTAACAAGCTTTTGCAGGAACTTAATAACTTCACAGATATTGCAACCATCAAGATCAAAATCAAAATTATCATCTAAAGTAGTAGAGCTATTACTAGCCTCGACACTAGTGGTAGTGATAGTAGAAACACTAATGTTTCTAGCAATTTCATCTTCTCTTTCCCACTTAGCATGTAATTCAGCTAATAGTCTAACATTTTCATCAATTCTCACTTGTATGGCATTGGTGGCAGCAAAGGGATTATCATTAGTTTTAGGTTTAGCAGCCATTTTATTAATCAAAGAGGATTGATCTTGAGACAAAGATGATATATTTCTTTCAGCATTAGAAAGTTTGAATTGCAAATTAGGAATTTCCCTATTCAAATTCTCAAGTTGATGACTAATACGCTTTAAAATGGTAGATTGTTCCTCCATAGTTTTAGTAAATAATTTGTTTTGTTCATATTGAATTTGCATGAAGTTTTTAGTTGCTCTTTCAACTTCTAAATTCTCCCTTCACTAGGTGTTCCAGGTTTGCCATTATAACCATAAGTATTATTAGGAGGGTAAGTCCTATAACTGTTATTACCATAAGCATTGTTGCCAAAATTATTATTTCTTATAAAGTTCACATCAACTTGCTCTTCTTGAGAAACCAAAGAGGCTAAGGGGACATTATTTGGATCAATATGGGCTTTCCCATTAACAAGCATAGACATAATAATATCAATTTTATCACTCAAGGAGGAGGTTTCTTCAACAAAATTTACCTTCTTACCTTGTGGAGCTTTTTCAGTATGACATTCAGAGTAGTTAACCATCATATTATCCAGAAGATTTGTTGCAGCACCCAAAGTAATGGTCATAAAGGTACCTCCAGCAGCAGAATCCAATAGGTTCCTTGAAGAATAGTTCAATCCTGCATAAAAGTTTGGATAATCATCCATGCAGTCAGTCTATGAGTGGGACAATTCTTTACCAAAGATTTCATTCTTTCCCAAGCTTGAGCAACATGTTCATTATTAGATTGTTTAAACTTCATTATTTCACTTCTCATAGATATAATCTTATCAGGAGGATAGTATTTTCCAATGAAAGCATCTTTGCATTTAGTCCAAGAATCAATACTATTCCTAATTAAGGAATTCAACCATTCTTTTGCTTTTCCTCTCAAAGAGAAAGGAAACACTTTAAGCTTAAGATATCTCCATCTATATCCCCATGCTTTTGAGTCTCACAAATTTCAACAAAGTAATTTATATGAGAAGCAACATCTTCATTACGAATACCAGAAAATTGTTCTCTCATAACAAGATTGAGTAAAGCAGGTTTTATTTCAATGAAAGTAGCTTCAGGAACAGGTGGAGCAATAGGTGTGCTCATATAATCATTGTTGTTGGTGCTAGTGAAGTCACAGAACTTAGTATTTTCAAGAGTAGTCATTTTTTGTGTTTTTAATAAAGAAAGCAAACTTGTAAAACTTTTTTTGTGTGTTTTTGATAAAGAAACAAGCAAACAAAACAAAAGTAAACTAAGGAAAACAAAAACAACAAAGTAAAGAGATTGGTTATGAGGGGCTCCCCTTGTGAAGATGTCCTTGACTCCCCGGCAACGGCGCCAGAAAAAGTACTTGCTGACTCGTGTATTAACAAGCTCGTTGGGGAACCCCAAGAGGAAGGTATGATGAGCACAGCAGTGAGTTTTCCCTCAGTTATGAAACCAAGGTTATCAATCCAGTAGGAGCAAGGAAACACCCCAAAGGTGTAGCTAGCTGAACTTTGGCAGGGCGCACTACCGGTACCAGCAGCAACGTGGAGACCTGCACAACACAACCACAGAACTCTGTCCCCAACTTGCAATGAGGTTATCAATCTCACCGGTTTTGCTGAAAACAAAGGATTAAACGTATCGAGTGGAAGAAAGTAATAGTTTGCAGAAAGTAAACACAAAGTAGTAAACAGTTGATTGTAGATTGATAGTAAAAGAAAGGAATAAGGTCCATAGTTCACTAGAAGTGGCTCTCCTTAAGATAGATAACATGTTGGGTGAACAAATTATAGCGGGGAAATTGACAAACATCGAGAAAACATACAAGCATATACTACTCATCTTGAATCCTTTGAGACTTGATTGGGCATTACAACATTATACATAGACTGCCATCCAACTGCATCTATGACTAATAATCCACCTTCAGGTTATCATCCGAACCTCCTCCAGTATTAGGTTGCAAGCAACGGATAATTGCATTACGAATTGCGTGTAAAGTAAACAATACAATTGTTCTATGAATAAAGGATTGTTGTTTTCTCCCTAGTAGCAACAGCACATCTAGTACCTTAGAGATTTCTGTCACTTCCCTAGATTATTAGAGGCATGAACCCACTATCGAGCATAAATACTAACTCTTGGAGTTGCTAGCATCTACTTGGCCAATATAGCTACTAACAACGGAAAGCATGCAAGATCACAAATAACACAGACATGATAGAATCAATAATTAATCTGAAATAGCGTCTCAATATCCATCGGATCCCCGCAAACACAACATGACGAATTAAAAATAGATGATCTTAATCATGAACGGAGCTCACAAGATCTAAACACGATAGCACAAAGGACGAGAACCAGCCATGTAGCTAATACATGGACCCGTAGTCCAGAGATGAACTACTTACGCATCACACTTGAGGCTTGAATCATGATGAAGAAGGCCTCCAGGGTGAATTCCCCTCTCTGGCAGGGTGTCGGGAAGAGCTTCAGATCCCTGCCGATCTAGGGATGGAGATGACGACGGCTACAGACTCTTTCGTGGAATTTTGATCGGGTACTTAGGGTTTCCATATCAGAGGCAACATATAGGCGGAAGGAGAGGCCGAGGGGGTGCCTGGGCTGGCCACACCACCCCCTGGGTGTGGCCGCCCTCTGGCCCTTCTCCGTCTCGTATTCTAGCTCCTGGTGTCCCTCGGTGAGAAACTGACTTTGGCTTTTGTCCCGTCCAATTACGAGAATATTCATTTTCTGACTTTCCTGGAACCGAAAACAGCAAAAAACCGGTAGCTGGTACTGTGGCTCTTGTTAATAGGTTAGTCCAAGAAATCATATGAAAATTACTCCAAAGCGTGGACAAAACATACGAAGGTAGATAAAACCAAGCATGGAACATCAAAAATTATGGATACGTTTGCAACGTATCAGTAGGGAATATAGAGCAGCTTCTCTCTTCATTCATTGTTCCTTTTGCCCTCGTTTTTCCCCAATCTGGTAGTAAATCTAGAGCAGCAAAACAAACCAGCACCATAAATAAATTCAGTAAACAGAGCAGATGTAGATAAAGCAGCTAATATAGGTTATATAGTACGGTACTTTACGAGGTTCAACAATTTGGCTGCTCAGCAGCAGCAGCAGCTGACAGGTTCAACACAGACAAGACAAAAGAAGCTGCTTTACAGCAGCAGCAGTAGCAGCTGATCAGTGGCCCCTCGTGGCCTCTGCCAGGAGGGCATCCACCTCCTCCATCTGGCGCCTCCTCCACTTCTTGCTGCCCAACCCCTTGACCTTGGGCCCCTTGGGTCTGATCGGGGGCATGCGGCCCTCCTTGATAGCCACCTTCTAGAGGTTGCGGAGGTGAAGACCGAGCGCCTGGTGCTTGGCTATGAAGCCGTGGATGTTCACGGACTAGCCGCAAGTCCTCACGTCCTCGGCATGCTTCACGAGAGAGTTGAAGTCCGTGGCGCGGAGCCTCTTGGTGGGGTAGAAGGGGCACCTGTACACGTTGCCAGCGAAGAAGTTGTTGTACTGGCCGGACTTTAGCCTCCTCAGCACATGACGAGTCTTGGTGTCCTTGGACTCGTCGTCGCCGCGGACGTCGCTGCTATCCTCCTGTTGGAAAAAAACAGTAGAGTGCAATAAGGACATGATTAAGATACTTTGAGTATCGGGATTGATTATTTTCATATATTGACCGATTTAGATCTCCCGATTATTCCCCGAATCTCAAACCAAATCGAATACTGATCCCAACTACGAACAGGGGGATTCATTAAAAATCGAGATCTAACACAAGAGTATTAGCTACTGTAAAAATACGAACAGCCGAACCCTAATAACATATGATCTAGCATCCAACGATGGGAACAGGGGAAGAACAAGGGAAGGGGAGAAAACCCTGGTTACCGCCGACCATGGGTCGGCGATGCTGGTGTCGTAGGGGTTCTCCGGCCTTATGTAGACAACCTCCTCGTAGGGGTCCCAGCCGAGCGGGATCTGTCCGAAACCAGCGGGGTCCTCCTCACCGGCGGCTACGGCGGATGCGGGGATGGGGATGGGGTCCATACAAGGACGGGGGGCTCCTCGCCGGCGGCCTTGGAGGCGCCGATGGCCACCGCGCCGTTCTTCTCCATCGCCGGCGTGGTTGCGGTTTTGTTGGGCGTTTGCAGAAGGTGATGGGACAGTGGAGACGGTTGAGTGAGCTAGTGCATGATGAGTGGGAGTGGGGAGGCCTCTATTAAAGGAGAAGGTAAGCGACTTTTCGTTGCACTACCGTGCACCGCGTACGCTAATGCACAGTGCACGACCACACGTGTCCGCTACCGTCCCGTGCACTGCACATGCGTACCGTGAGTCACGTTTTTCTCCCTCGTGTCTAACCATGGCGATTCAGTTGTACTCAGCGTAACCCTAGCGGTTTGCATCCATTTGAAATCATTTTCTGTTTTCTATTTGAATCCCTTTGTCACGCTTGCCCTTGGTTTTTAAGTTCTACTCAGTTTTGCCCTTGGTTTCTAAGTTCTATTCAGTTTTGTGCTTGGTTCTTATGCGCTACTCGGTTTTCCCCTCTCTTTGTATCCATCTCTCGCACATGTGCTCATCTTCACTGCTACGCTCTGATTGGTCGAGAAAGTTGTCACACGGATCGTGCCCACTAACCGTTGATCCTCTATGTCGGGGGCACAGGATAACCCTTATATCTATCGGGGGCACCCCTCTATCCATGCAAAATAACGAGTATGCCACCAGAACTTTAACTCCATAAACAGACGAACATGAATATATTTTGAAGGGTACGAAAATAGAAATTCCCATAGTTTAAGGGTCTAGATACGGTAAGAGAACTAAATATTATTAGTGGCCGGGCTAGCACAATGACGGGTTGGTCGACTAGAAGTTGTTGATTCCTAAGTAAGGGGACACTAGGCCGGTCTTAACATACTCCCTCGGGAATTTTCCATAAGGAGCGTGCTTAGCCTTGGTCGCCAACTTGTGTTTACTAGCCGGGATTTTACTGATGCCAACCGCATGCGGAATCAAGCTAGCAATCCTCGGGTTGGCTCCTTTCTTACAGAAAGGGCACCTGGGCTCCCCAAGTCGAGTGCAGAAAGGGATTATACCGCTCTTGAGCTTCTTCATGATATGGCGGCTCTTGTTGTCCCTTGTCTCCTTATAAGAGTCCATCTCACTTGAATCCACCTGTAATGTATGGAATACAAACCGAAATGAGCAAAATAATAAATATATATTCCTTCCACCATTCCGAGTTACTTTCGATGCAATAACATGTCTATAGGTTCAACAGTTTATTATGGCCGTCTCCCCAGCTCGCTCCTAAAGTAATGTGGTTTGTGTTCTTGATAACTTATTAATAAATAAATAATATGGATTCATTTAGAACAGAGTAGATCTCTCCATGTACCGGTTCGTACGTTGCATGTAATCATTATGACTATATTTTTATGACGCCAGGATAGATTAAGCTCGAGCAAAACATATGAAACGTGTAGAAATAGATGTACCTCCGGTTACACGAGTGGAGCGTGTTCGTCGAACTCCACGCCCTTATCGGAGCCTCCGAAGTCGTCAGCACCGGCGAGCACATGGTCCCCCAAGGGGTTGAACTACACGTCCTCCTCGCCTTGTGCAACGTGATGCTCCTCCAGATCTGCCGTGTGAAGCACCACCCCGGCGGCGATGCCCAGACACTCACCCCCACGCACTGGTTTCATGGAGAACATTCGTGCAAGTACGTTCAAGATTGTGGGGTTTTGCTAGATAGGAAAGAGAGAGTAGTGGATGAGTGAGAATGGAGGACCCGATAAGCTGGGTTTTTAATGCGGGGACATTTAGGCCTCCTCGAGGGCCCCGGTAGGCAGCTCTTCCGGCTGCGGCTGCCGCGTGGAAGGTTCGTGTGGTGGGGGCTTGTCAGAAGTGAGAGTGCAGGCGCGCTGCATAGTAAAATGGTATAGCCCATGGGCCGTGGATGACCAGTTGTCGTGCAGTAGACCTGTAGCCTTTGCAGACTAGATTAAACTTGACATGACCACTCGACGACTTTTTCCATGGAAGTCTCGTTGAGGGAGACGTCCGTGCTGTCTTCCACTGTCCTGTGAAGGGCACGACGTGTGCAACGAGCCTCGTTGGATCACATAGGATCAACAGTTGGTGCGCACGATCCGCGTGGCAATTGTGACAACCAATCAGGGCGTAGCAGATAGAGTGGGCACAGGTTTGTGTTTCTACGAAAGAGAGAGAGGGGATAAAAATGGGTAGTATAAAAAAACCAAGGGCAAAGCTAAGTAGTATAAAATGGAAAGTGAGTGTCTTTTACAATGAAATACATCGTGGCATACATCAAATTATGCCAAGATAGATCCACTAGAGTTCATTGCATGTGTGTTCTTTCCACAAACCACATATGTATCCACTAGAGTCATTGCATGTGTGTTCCTGTCATGAACCACATTTGGATCCACTAGTGTTCATTTCATGTGTGTTCTTTCCACAAACCACATATGTATCCACTAATATAATTGCATGTGTGTTCTTTTCACAAACCACACATGGATCAACCAATGTCATTGCATGTGTGTTCTTTCCACAAACCTCATATGGATCCACCAATGTCATTGCATGTGTGTTCTTTTCCACAAACCACATGGATCAACAAATGGGATTGCATGTGTGTCATTTCCACAAACCACATATGGATCCACCAATGTCATTGCATGTGTGTTCTTTTCCACAAACCACATGGATCAACCAATGGCATTGCATGTGTGTTCTTTTCACAATCCACACATGGATCAGCCAATGGCATTGCATGTGTGTTCTTTCACAAACCACACATGGATCCACCAGAGTCATTGCATGTGTGTTCTTTCCACAAACCACACATGGATCAACCAGTGACATTGCATGTGTGTTCTTTCCACAAACCACACATGGATCAACTAGTGACATTGCATGTGTGTTCTTTCCACAAACCACATATGGATCAACCAGTGGTCATTGCATGTGTGTTCTTTCCACAAACCACATATGGATCCACTAGAGTCATTGCATGTGTGTTCTTTTCACAAACCACATATGGACCCACTAGAGTCATTGCATGTGTGTTCTTTCCACAAACCACACATGGATCCACCAGAATCATTGCATGTGTGTTCTTTCCACAAAACACATATGGATCAACCAGTGTCATTGGATGTGTGTTCTTTCCACAAACCACATATGGATCAACCAATGCCATTACATGTGTGCTCTTTCCACGAACCACATATAGATCCACTAGAGTCATTGCATGTGTGTTCTTATACTAGAACCAGCACTAAAGTCATTGCATGTGTGTTCTTTTCACAAACCACATATGGATCCACCAGTGCCATTGTATGTGTGTTCTTTCCACAAACCACATGTGGATCAACCAGTGGTTATTGCATGTGCGTTCTTTCCACAAACCACATATGGATCCACTAGAGTCATTGCATGTGTGTTCTTTTCACAAACCACATATGGACCCACTAGAGTCATTTCATGTGTGTTCTTTCCAAAAATCACACATGGATTAACCAATGGCATTGCATGTGTGTTATTGTCACAAACCACATATGGATCAACCGATGTCATTGCATGTGTGTTCCTGTCATGGACCACATATGGACCCACTAGAGTCATTGCATGCGTGTTCTTTTCACAAATGACATATGGATCAACCAGTGTTCACTGCATGTGTGTTCTTTCCACAAACCACTTATGGATCCACCAGTGTTCATTGCATGTGTGTTCTTTTCCACAAACCACATATGGATACACTAGAGTCATTGCATGTGTGTTCTTTTCACAAACCACATATGGACCCACTAGAGTCATTGCATGTGCGTTCTTATACTAAAACCAGCACTAGAGTCATTGCATGTCTGTTCTTTTCACAAACCACATATGGATCCACCAGTGTCATTACATGTGTGTTCTTTCCACAAACCACATATGGATCAACCAGTGGTTATTGCATGTGTGTTCTTTCCACAAACAACATAGGGATCCACTAGAGTCATTGCATGTGTGTTCTTTTCACAAACCACATATGGACCCACTAGAGTCATTGCACGTGTGTTCTTTCCACAAACCTCACATGGATTAACCAATGGCATTGCATGTGTGTTATTGTCACAAACCACATATGGATTAACCAATGTCATTGCATGTGTGTTCCTGTCATGAACCACATATGGACCCACTAGAGTCATTGCATGTGTGTTCTTTCCACAAACCACATATGGATCCACTAGATTCATTGCATGTATGTTCTTTTCACAAACCCCATATGGTTCAACCAATGACATTGCATGTGTGTTCTTTTCACAAATCACATATGGATCCACCAGTATTCACTGCATGTGTGTTCTTTCCACAAACCACTTATGGATCCACCAGTGTTCATTGCATGTGTGTTCTTTTCCACAAACGACATATGGATCCACTAGAGTCATTGCATGTGTGTTCTTTTCACAAACCACATATGGACCCACTAGAGTCATTACATGTGTGTTCTTATACTAAAACCAACACTAGAGTCATTGCATGTGTGTTCTTTTCACAAACCACATATGGATCCACCAGTGTCATTGCATGTATGTTCTTTCCACAAACCACATATGGATCCACAAGTGTTCATTGCATGTGTGTTCTTTCCACAAACCACACATGGATCCCCCTGAGTCATTGCATGTGTGTTCTTTTCACAAACCACATATGGACCCACTTGAGTCATTGCATGTGTGTTCTTTCCACACACCACACATGGATTAACCAATGGTATTGCATGTGTGTTATCGTCACAAACAAAATATGGATCAACCAATGTCATTGCATATGTGTTCCTGTCATGAACCACACATGGATCAACCAGTGGTCATTGCATGTGTGTTCTTTCCACAAACCACATATGGACCCACTAGAGTCATTGCATGTGTGTTCTTTTCACAAATCACACATGGATCAACCAATGTTATTACATGTGTGTTCCTGTCATGAACCACATTTGGATCCACGAGTGTTCATTTCATGTGTGTTCCTGTCATGAACCACACATGGATCAACCAGTGGTCATTGCATGTGTGTTCTTTCCACAAACCACATATGGACCCACTAGAGTCATTGCATGTGTGTTCTTTTCCCAAACCACACATGGATCAACCAATGTCATTGCATGTGTGTTCCTATCATGAACCACACATGGATCAACCAATGTCATTGCATATGTGTTCCTGTCATGAACCACATATGGATCCACCACTGTTCATTGCATGTGTGTTCCTGTCATGAACCACACATGGACCAACTAGTGGTTATTGCATGTGTGTGTTGGCAATATGCCCTAAAGGGAATCATGGTTGATGATATTTCCCAATGTATTCATAAAGTTATGTTCCTTGTGTGAACGACTGATATGTATCATCGAATATGTGATTCGATTGTGGAAATATATATTCATGTTGTTCATACTAATTGTCCTTGGTCATCGAGGTTGTGCTGGACACGCAACTTAGACCAATGTGAAAGTCGGCAGATGACTAGGTTCCACTTGTCATGGGCATGGAGATGCTATTCCGACTTACACGGATTCAACTAAAGAGTTTAGCGAGTCGGACTGACCCATATTGAGATGCAACGAACAAGTCGTAATTTCCATATCTCAATCAATGTAATCCTTAGACATGAGGTTATTGCACAATCCGAGTTGAGGATCATCGACTTAGGTTGTGTCAAACGATGTTCCGTCAATGCGCAGTTATAAAGGCGGAGTTCGGGTCAACTGTGAATCAAGCTGCGTGATGTGAATGACCAAGATGTGATTTTTCCCCTCCATTTGGAGCGATATTCTCTGGGCCCTCTTGGAAGATATGATTCGGAAAGCATGGCCATGCGCGTATCGGTTAAGTGTTAACCGAGATAATCGACTAAGAGTTAGTCGGATGAATCACTTATCTCGAATCGAGAAAGAGAGTCAGACTAGTTAAGGGATGACGAGCATTCGCCTATAGTCTGACAAGGTATATCGTGAGGCAAAAGGGACTTAGATGAAAGTCGCATTGGAAAGGTATGTCGTCGTGACTTATTGGTACTTGGGAGTCGGTACGTTCTGCTAGGAGCCGCTGCCGACTGATCAATCACGACTGAGACTCGGAATCGTGTCCGGGTTACCATGAGCCTATCGGGTCACACACTTAAGAGCGAGAGAAAGTTTGGGTTAGACCCAAACAGGAAATCTATTTGGGTTGGACCCAAATAGAGACATGGACTTAGTCAGCAAGTTGGACTTGCAGTGACTAATATAGGCCTTTTAGTGAATGGGCCACAAGTGAGTGGAGCCCACTTTCACTCCCTATATAAGCTGGGGCGCAGGTGCTTAGAGCACTGGATTAGGTCACTCCATATGTTGGAAACCCTAGCTCCAGTCCAGTCCTGTCGCCGCCTTACCGGACCTAGCAGTCCATCGCCAGTGCTCCTCCTCGTACGTGTGGATACTGGCGGAGGTGCTGTACGTTCAGCACTTCGAGGATCGTGGAACTAGAACGGATCGTGAGGACTGCACTACATCAAGCGACGTGCTTCATCGTTTCCGCAACTGCGCGTCTAGTGGTAATCCTCGTGGCCTTCTACCTGAGCTGGATCTTGGGATCATCGTGTAGGAAAAAGTTTTTGTTTTTCTCTGCGTGGCCCAACTGTGTGTTCTTTCCACAGACCACATATGGATCCACTAGTCATTGCATGTGTGTTCTTTTCACAAACCACATATGGACCCACTAGTCATTGCATGTGCGTTCTTATACTAAAACCAGCACTAGAGTCATTGCATGTGTGTTCTTTTCACAAACCACATATGGATCCACCAGTGTCATTGCATGTGTGTTCTTTCCACAAACCACATATGGATCAACCAGTGGTTCTTGCATGTGTGTTCTTTCCACAAACAACATATGGATCCACTAGAGTCATTGCATGTGTGTTCTTTTCACAAACCACATATGGACCCACTAGAGTCATTGCACGTGTGTTCTTTCCACAAACCACACATGGATTAACCAATGGCATTGCATGTGTGTTATTGTCACAAACCACATATGGATTAACCAATGTCATTGCATGTGTGTTCCTGTCATGAACCACATATGGACCCACTGGAGTCATTGCATGTGTGTTCTTTCCACAAACCACATATGGATCCACTAGATTCATTGCATGTGTGTTTTTTTCACAAACCACATATGTTTCAACCAATGACATTGCATGTGTGTTCTTTTCACAAATCACATATGGATCCACCAGTATTCACTGCATGTGCGTTCTTTCCACAAACCACTTATGGATCCACCAGTGTTCATTGCATGTGTGTTCTTTTCCACAAACCACTTATGGATCCACTACAGTCATTGCATGTGTGTTCTTTTCACAAACCACATATGCACCCACTAGAATCATTACATGTGTGTTCTTATACTAAAACCAACGCTAGAGTCATTGCATGTGTGTTCTTTTCACAAACCACATATGGATCCACCAGTGTCATTCCATGTGTGTTCTTTCCACAAACCACATATGGATCCACCAGTGTTCATTGCATGTGTGCTCTTTCCACAAACCACACATGGATCCCCCTGATTCATTGCATGTGTGTTCTTTTCACAAACCACATATGGATCCACTCGAGTCATTGCATGTGTGTTCTTTCCACACACCACACATGGATTAACCAATGGCACTGCATGTGTGTTATTGTCACAAACAACATATGGATCAACCAATGTCATTGCATGTGTGTTCCTGTCATGAACCACACATGGATCAACTAGTGGTCATTGCATGTGTGTTCTTTCCACAAACCACATATGGACCCACTAGAGTCATTGCATGTGTGTTCTTTTCACAAACCACACGTGGATCAACCAATGTCATTGCATGTGTGTTCCTGTCATGAACCACATATGGATCCACGAGTGTTCATTTCATGTGTGTTCCTGTCATGAACCACACATGGATCAACCAGTGGTCATTGCATGTCTGTTCTTTCCACAAACCACATATGGACCCACTAGAGTCATTGCAGGTGTGTTCTTTTCACAAAGCACACATGGATCAACCAATGTCATTGCATGTGTGTTCCTATCATGAACCACACATGGATCAACCAATGGCATTGCATGTGTGTTCCTGTCATGAACCACATATGGATCCACCACTGTTCATTGCATGTGTGTTCCTGTCATGAACCACACATGGATCAACCAGTGGTTATTGCATGTGTGTGTCGGGAATATGCCCTAATGGCAATCATGGTTGATGATATTTCCCAATGTATTCATAAATTTATGGTCCATGTGTGAATTACTTATATGTATCATCGAATATGTGATTCGATTGTGGAACTATATATTCATGTTGTTCATACTAATTGTCCTTGGTCATCGAGGTTGTGCTAGACACACAACTTAGACCAATGTGAAAGTCGGCAGATGACTAGGTTCCACTTGTCATGGGCATGGACATGCTATTCTGACTTACACGGATTCGACTAAAGAGTTTAGCGAGTCGGACTGACCCATATTAAGATGCAACGAACAAGTCGTCATTTGCATATCTCAATCAATGTAATCCTTAGACCTGAGGTTATTGCACAATCCGAGTTGAGGATCACCGACTTATGTTCTGTCAAACGCTGTTCCGTCAATGGGAAGTTATAAAGGCGGAGTTCGGGTCGACTGTGAATCAAGCTGCGTGATGTGAATGACCAAGATGGGATTTTGCCCCTCCATCTGGAGAGATATTCTCTAGGCCCTCTCGGAAGATATGATTTGGAAAGCATGGCCATGCGCGTCTCGGTTAAGTGTTAACCGAGACAATCAACTAAGAGTTAGTCGGATGAATCACTTATCTCGGATCGAGAAAGAGAGTCGGACTATTTAAGGGATGATGATCATTCGCCTATAGTCCGACAAGGTATATCGTGAGGCAAAAGGGACTTAGACGAAAGTCGCATTGGAAAGGTATATCGTCATGACTTATTGGTACTTGGGAGTCGGTACGTTCTGCTAGGAGGCCCTACCGCCTGATCGATCACGAGTGAGACTCGGAATCGTGTTCGGGTTACCATGAGCCTGTCGGGTCACACACTTAAGAGCGGGAGCAAGTTTGGGTTAGACCCAAACCGGAAATCTATTTGGGTTGGACCCAAATAGAGACATGGACTTAGTCAGCAAGTTGGACTTGTAGTGACTAATATAGGCCTTTTAGTGAATGGGCCACAAGTGAGTGGAGCCCACTTTCACTCCCTATATAAGCTGGGGCGCAGGTGCTTAGAGCACAGGGTTAGGTGACTCCATGTGTTGGACACCCTAGCTCCAGTCCAGTCCTGTCGCCGCCGTACCGGACCTAGCAGTCCATCGCCGGCGCTCCTCCTTGTACGTGTGGATACTGGCGGAGGTGTTGTACATTCAGCACTTCGAGGATCGTGGAACTGGAACGGATCGTGAGGACTGCACTGCATCAAGTGACGTGCTTTATCTATTCCGCAACTGCGCGTCTAGTGGTAATCCTCGTGGCCTTCTACCTGAGCTGGATCTTGGGATCACCGCGTAGGAAAAAGTTTTTGTTTTTCTCTGCGTGGCCCAACAGTGTGTTCTTTACACAGACCACATATGGATCCACTAGAGTCATTGCACGTGTGTTCTTTTCACAAACCACATATGGACCCACTAGAGTCATTGCATGTGTGTTCTTATACTAAAATCAGCACTAGAGTCATTGCATGTGTGTTCTTTTCACAAACCACACATGGATTAACCAATGGCATTGCATGTGTGTTATTATCACAAACCACATATCGATTAACCAATGTCATTGCATGTGTGTTCCTGTCATGAACCACATATGGACCCACTAGAGTCATTGCATGTGTGTTCTTTCCACAATCCACATATGGATCCACTAGATTCATTGCATGTGTGTTCTTTTCACAAACCACATATGGTTCAACCAATGACATTGCATGTGTGTTCTTTTCACAAATCACATATGGATCCACCAGTATTCACTGCATGTGCGTTCTTTCCACAAACCACTTATGGATCCACCAGTGTTCATTGCATGTGTGTTCTTTTCCACAAACCACTTATGGATCCACTACAGTCATTGCATGTGTGTTCTTTTCACAAACCACATATGCACCCACTAGAATCATTACATGTGTGTTCTTATACTAAAACCAACGCTAGAGTCATTGCATGTGTGTTCTTTTCACAAACCACATATGGATCCACCAGTGTCATTCCATGTGTGTTCTTTCCACAAACCACATATGGATCCACCAGTGTTCATTGCATGTGTGCTCTTTCCACAAACCACACATGGATCCCCCTGATTCATTGCATGTGTGTTCTTTTCACAAACCACATATGGATCCACTCGAGTCATTGCATGTGTGTTCTTTCCACACACCACACATGGATTAACCAATGGCACTGCATGTGTGTTATTGTCACAAACAACATATGGATCAACCAATGTCATTGCATGTGTGTTCCTGTCATGAACCACACATGGATCAACTAGTGGTCATTGCATGTGTGTTCTTTCCACAAACCACATATGGACCCACTAGAGTCATTGCATGTGTGTTCTTTTCACAAACCACACGTGGATCAACCAATGTCATTGCATGTGTGTTCCTGTCATGAACCACATATGGATCCACGAGTGTTCATTTCATGTGTGTTCCTGTCATGAACCACACATGGATCAACCAGTGGTCATTGCATGTCTGTTCTTTCCACAAACCACATATGGACCCACTAGAGTCATTGCAGGTGTGTTCTTTTCACAAAGCACACATGGATCAACCAATGTCATTGCATGTGTGTTCCTATCATGAACCACACATGGATCAACCAATGGCATTGCATGTGTGTTCCTGTCATGAACCACATATGGATCCACCACTGTTCATTGCATGTGTGTTCCTGTCATGAACCACACATGGATCAACCAGTGGTTATTGCATGTGTGTGTCGGGAATATGCCCTAATGGCAATCATGGTTGATGATATTTCCCAATGTATTCATAAATTTATGGTCCATGTGTGAATTACTTATATGTATCATCGAATATGTGATTCGATTGTGGAACTATATATTCATGTTGTTCATACTAATTGTCCTTGGTCATCGAGGTTGTGCTAGACACACAACTTAGACCAATGTGAAAGTCGGCAGATGACTAGGTTCCACTTGTCATGGGCATGGACATGCTATTCTGACTTACACGGATTCGACTAAAGAGTTTAGCGAGTCGGACTGACCCATATTAAGATGCAACGAACAAGTCGTCATTTGCATATCTCAATCAATGTAATCCTTAGACCTGAGGTTATTGCACAATCCGAGTTGAGGATCACCGACTTATGTTCTGTCAAACGCTGTTCCGTCAATGGGAAGTTATAAAGGCGGAGTTCGGGTCGACTGTGAATCAAGCTGCGTGATGTGAATGACCAAGATGGGATTTTGCCCCTCCATCTGGAGAGATATTCTCTAGGCCCTCTCGGAAGATATGATTTGGAAAGCATGGCCATGCGCGTCTCGGTTAAGTGTTAACCGAGACAATCAACTAAGAGTTAGTCGGATGAATCACTTATCTCGGATCGAGAAAGAGAGTCGGACTATTTAAGGGATGATGATCATTCGCCTATAGTCCGACAAGGTATATCGTGAGGCAAAAGGGACTTAGACGAAAGTCGCATTGGAAAGGTATATCGTCATGACTTATTGGTACTTGGGAGTCGGTACGTTCTGCTAGGAGGCCCTACCGCCTGATCGATCACGAGTGAGACTCGGAATCGTGTTCGGGTTACCATGAGCCTGTCGGGTCACACACTTAAGAGCGGGAGCAAGTTTGGGTTAGACCCAAACCGGAAATCTATTTGGGTTGGACCCAAATAGAGACATGGACTTAGTCAGCAAGTTGGACTTGTAGTGACTAATATAGGCCTTTTAGTGAATGGGCCACAAGTGAGTGGAGCCCACTTTCACTCCCTATATAAGCTGGGGCGCAGGTGCTTAGAGCACAGGGTTAGGTGACTCCATGTGTTGGACACCCTAGCTCCAGTCCAGTCCTGTCGCCGCCGTACCGGACCTAGCAGTCCATCGCCGGCGCTCCTCCTTGTACGTGTGGATACTGGCGGAGGTGTTGTACATTCAGCACTTCGAGGATCGTGGAACTGGAATGGATCGTGAGGACTGCACTGCATCAAGTGACGTGCTTTATCTATTCCGCAACTGCGCGTCTAGTGGTAATCCTCGTGGCCTTCTACCTGAGCTGGATCTTGGGATCACCGCGTAGGAAAAAGTTTTTGTTTTTCTCTGCGTGGCCCAACAGTGTGTTCTTTACACAGACCACATATGGATCCACTAGAGTCATTGCACGTGTGTTCTTTTCACAAACCACATATGGACCCACTAGAGTCATTGCATGTGTGTTCTTATACTAAAATCAGCACTAGAGTCATTGCATGTGTGTTCTTTTCACAAACCACACATGGATTAACCAATGGCATTGCATGTGTGTTATTATCACAAACCACATATCGATTAACCAATGTCATTGCATGTGTGTTCCTGTCATGAACCACATATGGACCCACTAGAGTCATTGCATGTGTGTTCTTTCCACAATCCACATATGGATCCACTAGATTCATTGCATGTGTGTTCTTTTCACAAACCACATATGGTTCAACCAATGACATTGCATGTGTGTTCTTTTCACAAATCACATATGGATCCACCAGTATTCACTGCATGTGTGTTCTTTGCACAAACCACTTATGGATCCACCAGTGTTCATTGCATGTGTGTTCTTTTCCACAAACCACATATGGATCCACGACAGTCATTGCATGTGTTCTTTTCACAAACCACATATGGACCCACTAGAGTCATTACATGTGTATTCTTATACTAAAACCAACGCTAGAGTCATTGCATGTGTGTTCTTTTCACAAACCACATATGGATCCACCAGTGTCATTCCACAACGAGCTCCCTCTTGGGGTTCCCCAACGAGCTCATCAATCACGAGCCATCACTAGGATCGCCAACTTAAACTTACGTGGTTCTTGCTGTGCAACATGGCTTACACCCATTGTATGTGAACGCAGTTATGTGTGACACCCGATTGTCACGGCGTTCCTCATAACAGAGAACTTTCTTGGTGGTGCACACGAGAGAACACTTTCATTGGTATTTTGTTTAGGGATTATCTTATTATGCTACCATCGAGTATCTAATACTAGCATACAATAAGATGCACAAACAACAAACATTGAATGTAAGTGTGATGCAATATGGCCTTCACGCTGTGATCTCCATCCCACGCCTTCGGAACCGGCGCCAGGGTACCGGTGCCCTCTGGCATGGTAGTATATCATCACCATGATTGTTACTATGACTTAGCAACAGAAAGTAAACTACTTTACCTTGACTACTACCATATCACATCACAACGCCCCTGCAAAACAAAGTTAGATGCCTCTACTTTATCTTTGCATGTTTTACGTGGTTGCTAGGGATTTCGCACGAGAACTGATTCTTACCTATGAACTTCCACCACAACATTGATCAAGTAGTTGTCTATACTACACCCCTTTTGGGGCCCTCCTTTGCAAATGGCATACCTAAAAGGGTTCCGCGTATGAAAACAATAATTTTACCCTATGCCCCTGAACCCCTGATGCTGCCAGGACCTATCTATTAGTAATGCAGTTACGGGAGGGGATTTTCATGAACTTACCCTTGAAGACCGAAAAGCGTTGTCAACGCTCAGGAGAGTGTGGTTGATGTAGACGAGCCGAAGCCGACCTCAAGGTCATGATTAAGTCATTGCGCTCTTGTGGCTCCAACGACTTGAGTGCCTCAAATGTGACACCTCGCGGGGAGTTACACACGTCTGGTGCCTGGCGATGACTCCCACTTCCCCGATCCAGTAGCAGTTGCGGAAGTAGAGCTCCTGGATCCGAATCCCGCAACGTAACGGCGCTCCACGGTGAAAATGTCTCTCGTTCGTGCAGTCCGAACTTGGGACCAAAGTCACAAGAGAGAGAGAGAGAGAGAGAGAGAGAGAGAGAGAGAAAGAGAGAGAGAGAGAGAATATCAATTGGAGGTCTCCCCAAAACTGAGGAAACCTTTATTGAATATTGTGTGTATTTATCTGGCCAAATACCCCCACTATATATAGGGGGAGGGGAGGTACTACCTCCCTCAAAGTCCCGGGGTGGGACTAAAGGAGAGGAGAGGGGGAGGGGTGGCACCGCTAGCCACCCCCATGGGCCCTGCGCGGGGGGCTGGCCCACTAGGGCGCCGGCCACCCTCTCTGGCCCTTCTCCCTCTTGCCTTTCCCTAATGGGCCCTCTTCCCTCCGGAATTGGCCCATTAAGTCTCTTTTATTAAATAATTATGAATAAATGATTAAATCAATATTTAACATTCATTCATATATTATTCAATCTCCGTGGCTATGGAACACCTTCCACCTCCACTCAGGGCGTCCTCCAGACTTACCGAAACCCTTCCGGTTTTCTCTCTACTATTCTTCGGCAATTCTTCCGATCCTATAAACACTCTCTAAGCATCATCAAAACCTTAACCGTGATACCCTACGGTTCGAGAACACTCCAGACATGGTCGGGACACTCCCGGACCAATGATCAACAGAGGGACCTGGATGGCCATGTGACCCCTGTGCGTTCCACGAAGATCTTTCGTCGTTTGAAACGGGACGATTGTGTCTTATTCCTTTTGTCTCTCGACACTCGCATTGCCCGAGATCTGATCAATGACATCACCATGTCGTGTTGAATCTCGTTACTGAACAATGCTACTTGACTCGTTCCGACAAGTGATATCCCTGTGATCAAATCACACGTTGTGCAGCTATTGGATATAAGTTCTCCGAGTGGCCCCTTGAGTATCTTTCCATCACGTGGACGGACAAATCCCGCTCTTGACATATATTGCCTCTACGGTTTCCTCTGAGTACCTGAACACACCTTTATAACCACTGTATTACCAAGTGGCGCTTGCTGCTATCTAAGCACTCTCGAGAGACAGTGATTGATATAGCCTCAGGGTCTAAGGAATAGTCTACAAGGATCCATTTCTAATCATCATAACTTGAACTTCGTGACATGATCAGGTCACGATGTTTAGGTTGGGTGTTGGTTCATCATCTCATTCACAGAATGAGTTGATTCCATTTCCAACTGGCATAAATGCCACATGATCAGGAAACTTGATCATCTGCTAACCAATGAACCAGTGACTAGATTTTCACCGGGAACCCCTAGTTCTTTATATATTACACGTATATTGATGTTTCCACTCAATACAGTTATAGCATGATATAAAACTTAATTATAAACTTTATGAAATATGATAATAGTCCTTATTACTATTTATCTCTAGGGCATATTTCCAATAGTCTCCCACTTGCACTAGAGTACAAATAAACTAGCTGCATTTGTTCTTAATCATTGGCACCATATATCGGTACCCTGAACATGCTTACTCATGGAAGAGGTTGAGTCTTGGGCATGTACTTTACAATCCCAAATCCTTTGCAACTTACTAATGTCTCCTTGATTGACATTAATACTTTATCATCACATGATAACATCTGTGTGTATGCATCGTCGCTATGGCAGCAGAATGAGGCCTGGTTCAAGGAGCCTACAGTGACTTTAGATCAACCTCAAGGGCTTTCTCATGGGCACTGTGCCCTGGGACACATCATTCTACATTAAAAGCGAACTAGCCCTGCCATAACATTATACAAGACTTTAGATGGTACCCTTATCTATTATTATAGATGTAATCATCAAAACACGAGTGCACTATGTGCAGCTTTCGATGTTTTGTTCACCTTGCTTCCTACTTGACTCTAATCGGTATTACGGGAATTTCCAACATATTCCCTTATAACATAACCCTTTATGTTTTAACATATGTCATCCTTTATGGATCTAGAAAATATGTTTGCAGTTATCTATTAGACACTATGGACAAAATTAACTCAACATTCCGTGATTCAAACTTAATCACTTTTAAATGTTCCTTATTGGATCATATATTATGTTAAGTTATCATCATGGTTTTCTAAGATAGAACATATGTCTCAACATAGTGGATGATGATCATCCTTTTCTTTCTTTCAACCATTGATGTTAAACTGAATACTATTCCTAACTTGAGTTATTAAGGATTAGTTCCTTAATTAACTTCTATTCTGAAACCTTTTTTAGAATCCCTCAAGGAATACTATATAATATCATAATACACTTATTATCAACTTCTACACCTCATAAATCATTATTTATCAGTACTTGCGCTTTTATTCTTAACACACTTAAGAATTACTCTATAAGCTCCCACTCAAAATATGTTCCTAACATATTTGGGTATAAGTCACTACTCTTACTCAAACTATGTTTCTACATATTTGAATTTGAGACTTATATTGCTCCCACTCAAAAATATATCATGCACATATTGTTTTAGGAAGACTTTTATAGCTCCCACTCAATTTCATGCAAATTGCATATCCACTCACTATTTTGACCAATTTCAAAATCCTTTGATCAAATATCAAACTTGGAGATATACTATGAGATACTAGTACTTTTACTAGTTTTAAATCCACTAGACATTTAGCACACTTGAATCAAATTCATTCGAATTCGTCCAATACTTGACAAATTGTGCTTTTGTCATTCACCCCTTTTTTCCACTATGGATTTGCAGTCATTTGGGAAAATCCAAGTAACTCCTTTACTTGTGAGATGCAGCGACGAAACGCTTTCTATTCTCAAGGGAATTTTGCTTCTAGGATTTCTTATAATTCTTGTTTACCATTATTTCCTTAGTAGTTCGTAGGTATGTCATATTCTGGTAATCATGACAAATGATTCACAAATGTCTCCATACAAGATATAGGCTACATTTTGAATCCTAGTTCATGTAGTGAAAACACCAGTGGGGAAAACACAATGATCATTATCATTGATTCTTTCCTTTGTGGAGAGAATTGTTCAGGAACGTTTTCCATTGCGCTTCTCAACACTCTGATGCAGGGTTTTGAATCCTCTTCGTGTTTTTCACTATCTTCCATTTGCTCCATAATCGAGAAATATCACTGAATGTGAACTTTCTCGAAAATGCACCAAAATCCAAGCAATACTAGTTTTGCTTTCCTTTTGGTTTCAGCTATGGATTTCGTATTCAAAGTTTCCAATGAATACTCTACAAGGACTTATTCGCTATTGTTTTCGTTATATTGAATAACCCCAAAATTTCCACGATGATCCATATTAAATATGGCGCCAATCTCACGAATCCCGATGGTTCACTATATATTCTAATTGAGTCCTAACTATTTCTAACTAATGGTCTCTACATCTACACTACAACGATTTATTTGGCGCCATCTATTCACCCGCTTTGATATCTAATATCATATTGTGATGCTTTGCATTTTGACATTTCAAACGCATTGCATTTCACAATTTTTTTTCTTCATGACATTCTTATAAAGTCGAATTCCATTACTATTGATCAAATCATAGTAATTAGATTCTCTTTTATCTTTATACCCTTTGTTGGTGAAACACTTTGATCATATCAAATAGTTTGATACTCATGTTTCCTTTGGTAAACTTCTTTACACATTTAAACAATCATATAATGATAATTACTATTTTGTTAGAACACAATACATCGAATATGTATTTACTTTCAACAATTCATTAAACACTTTGTATTCAAGTAATACACTGTGTTCAAGTTATTTTGCCGAACTTAGGCATGATTTATATGTGGCAAGAAATCGAATGTCTTTCACATATTATCAACATAACTTTGAATTTAAACAATGGTTTCATTCATTAATGAAGATATCATTAAGTTGGGTATTTTAAGGCATTTCAATATTTTTAATGTTCATGTATTATCAATCAGTTTCAAACAACAAGGATAATTCACATATATCAAACAAGATATGAACACAAATACAAATCATTCATAAAAGTGGAACAAATGTTTGTTACAAACTCATATGAATAACTGTCTCATAAAGTGTGAGACACACTAAAGAAGTTCACAATCTTTTGATTACAATAATTATCCTAAAATAAACTAACTGATAAATGTTGAGGGAGAGTGTCGTTGGCAATCATCATCATGCTCGCCATCAACACGCAACGTCACCTCCTCTCCAGGAAGCACCTCTCATGCAGAATGACCTGTTTTCAGTAAAACAGGACAAGTATCAAATATACTTAACACTGCAAATGTGTTTGCAAGATTATAACATTTATAAAATTGTATATCAAGTATATACCTTTGTCATTGACAATCGCAGCGACAACAGGTTCAACCATCATATTCCTGAGATGTGATATGAACCTGTGGAACTCCTGTGATTCCGCATCGCCTCTCATAATGCAAGTCCTGACTTGTGCTTGGTAGCTTGGTGGCAGCGACTGTAGCACAACGCCATTTGCAAAAGAGTCTGTCATCCAGCTATCTAGGAAGTACGCAGGCCTCATGTACGCATTATGCATGCGCTCCAAGTGGTCTTTAAGTGATGATTTCTCCTCCATCTTAATGGAGGGGAAGTCTCCCATCAGCTCATGCTCCCATATGCGTGCTTGTTCCATGAAACGTGTCCTAAGTTGTACCATAGTCACACGAGGTTCAAGATTACCCACGACTGGCCACAGCTCATCCACTATCCCGTAGCACATTGTAACTTATATGAAGGTGGGCATCTCACGACGATAATAGCGGTCCTCCCGTTGTTCTGGGGTCTCATAGAAATAGGGCTGCTCCAAATCCATCTTGTCGAGTATATAGTCGACCACATTATTCTCGCTAAGGAGAATGTGGAGACGCGCAACCCATATAGAGAAGTTGGATCCATCTAGTCTGAGCTTCTCTCCTTCTAACCAATCGTCAATAGGAAAGGTAGCATCGGGGAGAACCATTTCTACATTTATAATTGCAAAAGGAATTTAGACTAAGTTTATAATTAAATGAGTTAATAATAACTCCACTCAAAAACACCTATCCCCTGAAGGGTTCCTAGTGATAACACAACCCCTTTTCCCCACATCTCCCCCGATCATCATGGCCATCAATGTGGGTTCAAGGGTGGGCGCTAAACGTCGGTCACATCATTCATGCGACTCGTGCTCGATCTTTCGACCATCCGCGTTACGAGGCCATGTCTCTATAACGTGCTAGGCTTGACAACTCAACCTTAGTGTATTCATTGTGCAACATGGCTTACACCCACTGCATACGAACGTAGATATGTCTGACACCCGCTCACCATGGGTCACCTCATACCGAAGAACTTTCTTGGTGGTGCACACTAAGGGGGAACACAATCATTGGTATTTTTAACAGGGATCATCTTATTAGGCTACCGTCGAGTATCTAATACTAGCACACAATAAGATATACAAACAATAAAATTGAATGTAAATGCGATGTGATATGGTCCTTCACGTCGTGATCTCCATCCGTCATCACCGGATTCCAGTGCCAGGGTTCCGGGGTCGTAGACACCAGGGTACCAGTGTCTTTCCGGCATGGTAGTTCGTCACCTCTGTGACTATCTACTACTACGTAACATAAGGTAATCACTTTACCTTTGCCACAACCATATCACAAAGCAATACCCCTTGCAAAACAAAGTTAGACGCCTCTACTTTATCTTTGCATGTTTTACGTGTCTAAATGGGATTTCGCACAAGAACCATTCTTACCTACGAACTGTCACCACAACGCTGATCAAGTAGTTGTCTCTACTACATCCCTTTCGGGGCCCTCCGTTGAAAATGGCATACCAACTATTGCGAGAGAGATAGACACCCCCCTAAGCCACTTTATACAGTACAAGTCGTATGTCAAGCGTGGGCCAGTCTCGCGAATGAATGTGTTAAGTCGGTTAGGGTCGCTTCATCAAGCATTACTGTGGTATACACAAGTACACGTGGGAGGATAACAAGTAAAAGATCAACGCCCACATGCTACGTCTCGTGTGTTCTACCCGTACTAGCATTACTACGCATAGATCTAGCTCTGAAACCAATGAAGGGTTCCGCGTATGAAAACAATAATTTTACCCTACACCCCTGAACCCCTGATGCTGCCAGGACCTATCTATTAGTAATGCAGTAACGGGAGGGGCTTTTCGTGAACTTACCCTTGAAGACCGAAAAGCGTTGTCAATGCTTAGGAGAGCGTGGTTGATGTAGACGAGCCGAAGCCGACACCAAGTTCGTGATGAAGTCCTTGCGCTCCTGTGGCTCCAACGACTTGAGTGCCTTTCATGTGACACCTCGCGGGGAGTTACACACGTCTGGTACCTGACGATGACTCCCGCTTCCCCGATCTAGTAGAAGTTGCGGAAGTAGAGCTCCTGG